>CM076578.1:276644286-277071913 GCA_034641835.2 Pinus albicaulis | reverse complement strand
TTCGTATTTTTATGTAGCACGCATATAAGTTTCGTAATTTTATGTAGCACGCATATAAGTTTCGTAATTTTATGTAGCGCACATATAAGTTTCGTATTTTTATGTAGCACGCATATAAGTGTCGTTATTCCGACGGCGGAAAAAGCGTCGCTACTGGGACGACTGCCTCCAAACATCGCAATTGCGACACTTAGACATTGTGTTGTACTTGCAACGTTTGGAGGCAGCGTTTGCAATAGCGACGCTTTGGGCCATAGTGTCGCAATTGCGACGTCTTCCTCCAAACGTCGCAATTGTGACACTTTTCTAAGTGTCGGTATTGCGACACATTTCTATAAACGTCGGTATAGCGACGATTTCGGGCGGGATGGAAAAAATTTGGGGAAATTCCCGACATTTGGTCAAAAGCGTTGGAACCAAGTGTCGGAATTTCCGCAAAATGTAGTAGTGGAAGATGAATGCCAAGAGTCTCACCCTCCATGTATACATTTGTGTGCACCCTTAATGAAAAATGAATTGATTTTTGGTGGAGTTACCTCTTGTCCTGACATTGTATCAGAGCCAGCTCCATTTTTAGGTTATGTAACACCCTTCTGCCATTCCTGTCATATTCTCTTTCCTTCCACCAAGTTTTTTACAGTCTACCAACTCCCACTACGGTCTCCACAGTCGACTCCCTCATTCAATAGTCTTTTCAAAGACTGGGTTGTTGACTTCCATTGCCTCCAAGCAACACCACGCTGCTCACTCACATAATTCCCCTCCATAGTTGTGCATACACGTTCTACCTCACTCATGTTGTCTGCACACCAGCAAAACATTGTCTGCACACCAACAAAACATTGTTTGCACACCAGAATTATGGTTCCTTGGAACTGAGATGCACCCACATTGCTACCAAGAAACCTCCAAAACTTCATACCTCCTCAACATACACAACCTCCATACAGTCAACATTATGCACTCCTAATCATACACAACCTTCATATAGCCAGAATTACACCGCTCCCTCGACAGTGTTGGCCTATACTCCCTCCTCGACGTAGTCAGCCTCACAACGCCCTCTTACGTTGCTCCTCCCTTATATACTAATCCTCATATGCAGTTGCTAGCTCTGTTACTTATTTCTTGCAATGACTCCATACGCTACTCCTCCCTCATAATCTTCTCCTCATACAATGTTCCTCCTAGTCCTCAAATGCTGCTCCTCATACGTTGTTCCTCCCGGTCCTCATACAATACTCTTCTCTAGTCCGCAGAGTCTTCATACACAACTGCCCACTTGGGTTTACATACATATTCACCCCCCACCATACACATTGTTTCCCACTCCACCATACACATTTCTTCCCATTCCACCATATCCTGCCCATAAACACCCTCCCCCATAAAAAATCTCACCCATATAAAACCTTCCCCCAAAAAAACCTACCCCATATACTATCTACCCAAATATACCTCTGTTGTATAAAACACTGATTTTTTTACACAAATTAGTACCATAATTCCATTTTTTTATAGTATTGGCATAGTGGCAACAAAGTATTTTTTTTTATAGTACATATTCATAATGCATTCACTCATATCTATTGTGGGAGTGGTTCTCACTGGAAAGGAGAACTATTCTGAGTGGCGCCGGAAAATAAAGTATACTCTAATTTTTAATGAGCCTTGGAAAGGAATTTGTGAAGGATATGGAGAAAATTCACCTACAAAGCCTACCTCATAAAATGAGATCGCCATTTGGGACAATAAGAACATTAAGGCCTATGCCTTGATTGTAGCATCTGTCAATGAAGAGAAGTTTGCAGAGAGAGAAAGTACTTTTGGGAAGAAGATAAATCCTCAGTCTTCTGAAGAAGATGTGTGTCTTGCACATAGAGAGAAGAATCATGCTCAAGATTATTCTAGAGGAAGAGGTGGCCGAAGAGGAAGAATAAATTTAAGAGGCAGGGGGGGGCAGACAATTTCAAGGAGAAAATTATGATCTTCATTGCACATGTTGCAATAGAGATGGACATGATGCATCCACATGTAAGCTGCCTCGAGACATAATTGAGCAAGAAAGAAATGAAGCCAAAGGTAAAACTCATGACAAAGGGAAAGGTAAATCACATGAATTCTCTCATTATGTTGTGGCACATTGTAATATTGGAGTAAATGAAGGCCTGTTTAATGCTTCACTTGCTTCTTGGAGAAATGATTGGTTGCTTGATTTAGAAGCAACATGGCACATGAATTTTAGAAGATATTTTTTTTAAGAATTTACTGACAATGTTGATGGAGTAGCATACTTTGCAGACAAATCAAAACTCAAGCCATCAGGGCTTGGCACAATCAGGCTTAAACTATCTGGTCTTCCAGAATTTCTTCTACATGAGGTTCTATACCTACTGGAGTTGAGGAGAAACTTGTTGTATTTGGTCCACATCTACCAGGAAGGACACTCCATTCACATGTTTGATGGCAAGGTTGGGGTCAGAAAAGCATCATATCGCTCGCTTGTGATGACAGGTATAGAAGAATAAAGACTTCTAAAGATGTAAGGTACCTCTGCTCATGTACAAAACTTTGCATACAATTGTGACTATGATGAAGGTACATTGTCACTAAGTCTTTTATGGCATGCTATATTTGGACACTTGAAATATGAAAACCTTCAATTGGTGAAGAAAAATGGTTTTATTGGTTTTCTGCTACAATTCCTGTGAAACTTAAGCAATGTGATGCTTGTATTCTAGGAAGTCACAACAAACTGTCTTTTCATGATTCAAATTCTAGAGAACATAGAAAACTTGAACTTATTCATTCAGATTTATGTGGCCCCATGCCTATTCCTTCAACAAATGGAAATAAATATATGATGAAATTTATTGATGACTACATTGGAATGTGTTGGGTTTACTCATTGAAGAAAAAATATGATGGTTTTTAAACATTCAATAATTTTCATGCATGGATTGAAAATGATGCACACACTCATATTGGCTCTATTCTCATTGATAATTGAAAAGAATACACTTCAAATGAATTTGAAAACTATCTTCACCAACATGGGATCAAACATCAAACAACCGTGCCTTACAATCTCCAACATAATGGTGTAGCTAAAAGAATGAACATGACAATTTTAAATATGGTACGTTCCATGATGTTTTCAAGAATGTAAAATTGATGTTTTGGGCTGATGCATTTCTATGTGTTGTGTATATAAAGAATAAGTGTACTTATATTTCAATTATAAACAGGACTCCTTATTAATATTGGCATGGCCACATTCCTTTGGTAAATCATCTAAGGGTCTTTGGTTCCACCTGTTATGCCTTGATACCTAAGGAACAAAGAAACAAACTTGGTGCAAAGATTCGTAAGTGTATCTTCGTGGGGTATTCAAATACCTCCAAAGAATACCATATCTATGATGAATTTAATAAGAATTTTATAGTATCTAAAGATGTCACATTTCTTGAATCTTCCAAGACTAACAATGTTGTTGAGCAGAAACTTGATCGCTTGGATAGATTCAGGCATGCAAATTCATTTCAAGAATTTGATAATAAAATTCCACATCTTGGAGAGGGGATTCCTATACTAGATCAATCTGTGGAATCTTCTTCTTAAACACTCTCTCCCCCACATGAAGCTCTAGCCACGAATGATACTTTGAGTGATGTGATTGACAAAATTGGGAGACTAAGTCTTGGTTCAACCCCAACTCAGTCAACTGAGCAACCCGGGCCATCTCAGAAAGGTCCTCCAAAATGGCTGACAAAGAAACTTGAAAATGTCCATCCTAATGAGGTTGGAAAGATAGGAACAAGAAGTTAAACAAAGAAAAATGGAGGTGATGTAGATGATTCTAATTCACTTGTTGATATGGATGTTTCTTATAATTGTGAATTGAATTTGTCTACATATTTTGAGCCAACTTCCTTCAAAGAAGTTGCTTCTCATAATGAATGAAATGAAGCAATGTAGAAGGAATATGATTCCATGATAAATAATGGCACTTAGAAGCTGGTTGATCCTCCATTGGGAACCAAACCAATTTGTTGCAAGTGGGTCTACAAGAACAAGTACAAATTTAATGACTCACTTGACAAGCACAAAGCCAGGCTTGTGGAAAAAGGTTTTTCACATAAAAAACTGTTCGATAATGAGGAAAATTTTTCCCCACAACAAAATGGGATACCATTCAGACACTCTTGGCCTTGGCAACTCAGAATGGTTGGAAATTCCATTAGATGGATGTAAAAAATATTTTCTTGAATGGAGATCTAAAGGAAAACGTTTTTATGTCCCAGCCAGAAGGATTTATTATTAAGGGCCAAGAACAAAAAATATGCAAGCTTGTAAAATCCCTGTATGGCTTCACGCAAGCACTGTGAACCTGGTATGAGAAGTTAACTAGGCATCTTTTGAAACTTAACTTCAAACATTATAATCTTGATGATGCAACTTTATTTGTCAAGAAAGTTGGCAAAAAATTTGTATATCTTGTGGTTTATGTAGATTATCTTTTAATGACAGGGAACAATGAGAGATATATTACATCCATAAAGAAGAAATTTAGGAAAGGTTTTGAAATGAATGATTTGGGCTATGTTCACTACTATCTTGGTATTGAATTAAATCAACATCCTAAGTTTATATTCCTTTCTCAGAAGAAGTACATTGGAGATCTATTGAAAAGGTTTGGAATGACTGAGTGAAATCCTTTGACTATTCCAATGGAATAGAACTTGAAGCTCACATCCATTGAAGGAAAAGAATCTGAGGATGAAAAAAATTATAGGAAACTTGTAGGAAGTCTTAATTGCCTAACTACTACCAGACTAGCCATTTCATTTGTTGTTGGAAACCTCTCCAGGTTTATGCAAAAGCCTTGTGAGGGACATTGGTATGTTGCAAAAAGAGTTATAAAGTACTTGAAAGGGACTCAAGGCTTTGGACTCAAGTATACACAGGTGGGTGACTTCAGCTTGATTGGATACTCTGATTCAGAATTTGATGGAGATAAAGAAACCAAGGTATATATTTTAGGTTATACTATGAGTCTTGTATCAAGATCTGTCTCCTTGAGATCACGCAAACAATCAGTGCCAACAAATTCCACAACTAAGGCATAATATGTGGCAACAACTGAAGCAATAAAGGAAATTGTGTGGCTCAGGAAATTCTGGAATATTTGCAGATGAAACAAGTGCATTCAACTCCACTCATGTTCAAAAACAATTCTGTAATAAAGTTGGCCAAGAACCAAAAGTTCCATGATCGAACAAAACACATTAGTACAAAATACCATCTGATTTGACATCATGTTAAGGCCAAGACAATCCATCTATTCCATTGTTCCAAAAATGAGCAAATTGCATACATCTTCACCAAAGAGCTTGGAAAAGAAAAGTTCGAAAGATTCAAAATGATGCTTGGACTCACCAACATTTCTTCAGATTAAGGGGGAGGATCTTGAAACCTAATCCTAGGGATTGGGTGAAATTGTAAAATAATGTAAATAGAAAATAAGGAGAGGTGGAAGATGAAGAGACATTGGGAGACAAATCCCAAGAGTCTCACCATCCATGTATATATTTGTCTGCACCCTTAACGAAAAATGAATTCAGGTTTTTTTGGAGTTAGTTCCTAGCTTGACATAATTAAATATTTTAAAAATCAAAAGGCACACCAAAGGCTAAACCAGAAATGCATTCTTTCATAAATAAAGGAGAGTATTAATATGGAGCAAAATCCTAACATAGGGATATTCCATTATAGTAAGATAGCTTGCAAAATCACATAGATAAATGCCACAAGATAAAGAATGCTCAGAAGGTATGACACCTCAACCACAAGTGATGTTAATACCATATTGAGGATGGTATCACTTCAATCTGGTGACTCACCATAAATCCAACATATATATTTACAAAGTTTTTGGTGTGAATAATGCAGGTAACAAATATACCGTTAAACATTAAACTCCAAGACATACATCAGAAGGTGATCCTTGAGTGAAAATTAAAAAGGATAGGGTGTCATCCCACCCTACTACAAAAACACGAGATCATCCATAATTATCACTAATCTAACTAGACTATCCCAAATGTGAGAAGGCAAATTCTTTATCGTCCACCATTTGGCAATTCTAATTATAAATTGACTTTTGGAAGAAAGGTATGTACCCTCCAACCATTAAACTAGATTTTAAATCATACTAAACGCTAAGAACTATAAAGGAAATTGAAAAAGATATATTTGCTGGTTTTTATTGGCTAGTTACTCTTGTCTTGTTAGTTTTCTCTTAAATATTAAAAGATAAATCAAGAACAACCCTGCTCTACAACAAAATCAATGCTTGATAAGCCTTGAGGGAGAGACGAGAAGCAAAATGTTTCCTTCCCCTTATGAATTAAATGATTCCAATTTGCAAACATAAGACTTGTGGGCATTTCCATAATTCTATATATTATTACACCTTTGGACTTGAGGGGGAACTTGAACCTTCAATTTGATTGACATTACCGTGGTAGGTTGTAATAAAGAAGCATTATTGATACAAGAGGGGCCTAGTCAATTTGAGTAGGTTTTCATAATCTCTAGAAATAGCTAACTATGGTAAAAATTTAATAGGATAATAAGGCATCAAACAACAATGTTTGCATTAGTGACCAATCATAACCATATAGTTTGATGAAGGAAAGTAAAAACAATATCATCATTTTCCATAGCGCAAAACGCAAATGAGTAGTTCACTAAAGAAGAGATGTATCAAATATGAATTTAACATTCCTAAGAGTATCGAGTACACATTTAAGCATACATTTATGTAGTGTGCATGAGACAAATGAAAAGGACACTAGAAAGTTGAAGACTACAAATTGATGATATCCTCTAAGTAGAAAGAATATTTGAACGTAACGAAAGGTACACCTACGTGAGCTCATACGACGAAATTCGAATGCTTCATACATGTATACATGAATGTAATAACAAAGGCAAACCATTACAAGTGTTAATGTTGTCAATGGAATGATACTGAATACCAAGCCCCTCCAAGTTTGATTATGATAATTGTAGATTGTTACTAAGAATGGTGATTTTGGGATGATTGATGGGGCTTACAGAAAAATTCAAAGACCACATATAATGAAACAAGTAAGACACTTATTACAATTAAAATACTCTGAAACTTGGATTTGGAAATATAGAACTTAGTGCATGTGGATGAATGAAAACTGCATAGTTTTATTCACAATTTCTCAATTTGTGTCCATAAGTTGCTCATTTTTCTTCTTTGTCGGAACTTACTAATTTTGTGGGAATCATGAGAGGATATCCTCTCCTTGTTAATCCTCATTATATAAATAGATATAATAAAATGAAATTTTCGTCATGTGCATAGAGATACATATGCATTGACGAGATCAGGTGCCCACAATTGTGAACATTGATAATATCTAGTTTCTGATGATCACTTTAGTAACATGTTAGAGCATATTGTAGCCACAAGTGTTGGTCAAGTCAAGTAGCTATCTAAAGAGCTAGTGTGGGTTTTTTTAACAATTAGATATCATTATTTATTTTTAAATCCAGAATTCCCGTGTTTGTTCTTGGGCCAAGGGTCACATGCTTACTTTTATGACTGATAGACTATTATGTTTTTGTTTTGTCTACATGAAAACGGTTAAAAAATTTGGACACATTGATAAATAACAAACACAACATTTAGGTTTGGTAGTTCTTGTGGAGGCTATGATGTTGAATATTTAATTCATAGTAATGTGATCCACACTTCATATCGGTGAAACCCTAACCCGAAACTGTCTAAGATATTTTAAAAATAATGCACCATATTTGCATATAAGTGGAATGGCCCAAAACAATGGATTGTATAGCTTAAAGATGAATAAAATATAGTTCTTGAAATTATGACAGGAACAACAACAAAAAAGTCACTCCATCTCACCATCACCTTTCCATTACTCAAAAATATGAACTACACAACACTGTTAAAAATTAACTTGCTAATCAATGATCATTAGCTTAAAAATGGACTTATTTAATAGATGAAAAGAAAGCATTTTACAAAAATAAAGTTCCTAAGAAGAGTTGATGTGTGTTTTTTTATAGCTAGATATCATTAATGATTATTAAAGCCATAGTTCCTGTGTTTATTCTTGGGCCAAGTGTCACATGCTTACTTTTCTGACTCATGGATTTTTTTTTTTTTGTATTTCTTGTATGACAAAAATTAAAACATTTGGACATGTTGATATATAACAAACACGACATTTAGGTTTTCTAGTGCTTATGGAGGCTATGATGTTGAATATTTAATTCATATTAAGCAGGTTTTCACTTCCTACTGGTGAAACACTAACCTGAAGCTGTCTAAGATATTTCAAAAACAACACACTAAATTTTCATGTAAGTGGAAAGGTCCAAAACAATGGACTGTATAGCTTAAATCTGCTTAAAATATAGTTGTTTAAATTATGATAGGAACAACAAATAAAATCACTCCATCTCACCATCACCTTTCTGTTACTCAGAAAGATGAATTACGACAACATTGTTAAAAATTAACTTGATAATAAGTGATCAGTAGCTCAAAACTAGACTTATTTTACAGATGAAAAGAAAGTCTTTTACAAAAATAGAGTTCCCAAGTTTAGAAGAAAACCCTAAACTTAGCTTAAAGAAGTGCACATAGCTTCAATAAGTAGGACACTTAGAAAATCAAAACCTAACTCGGATTGGAAACAATTATAATAATTATTATTTGTGTTATAACCTAAATTTAGAAACTATGCTAATACTGAACTAAATATCATATTATGAATAAAACAAATCTCCTTCTCCCTACACATGGAAAAGCAATCCAAAACAAGAAAGTCCACAACTAGAAAAGTTCTAACACTGATTCAAGTACGCGTGCACCTTCTACTACTACGGTGTCACCTTATAAAACTGCCTGCATCCACACATCCATAACGATGCACATAAATCGAGGTCCTAGAACCATTGTAGCATGCCAAGATGAAGGATATTTAATGACTAAGAAATAGGTAAACCAAAGTTCCCTCTTTGTAAGGAAGGTGTTGTCCACTAACACAAGTCACTCCATGTTCATCTCAAACCTCCAAAACTTTAAGATGTACTTCCTTTGCTCAAGGAATACTTCTTCAACACTTACATGCTTGAAATCAAGACTTCTTCAATGCTTTGCAACATCTAGTGCAATTGCTAGTTTTATAACATTTTTAAAATTAAATCTAAAAGAAAACAAGTGTGAGGGAACGTTGTAATGTTGTGTAAACATTTTGACTAGATCAAAATACAATAAAAATAAAATAATAATAATAACTATAATTAATAATAAAACAATTTGACTTGGTAAAATTACATAAAACCAAAAATAAAATAAAATAACATAACATAAAATTAATAATTATAATTATATTTATAATTAATAATAAAACTAGCCTAGATTCATCTTAACTCTAGATCTACCAAGTCACGAAAGGGATTTCACCATCGGAGTTAAAATAGATCTAGGTTGGTATGCTTACAAGTAGCATCTAACTTTAAATATATATATACAACTAGACATTGATAATTTTAATTTAAACTTCCCAAAATGATAATTTGTAAAACTATATTGACATATCATTACTTTACTATTAACATATTTATGTTTTTTTATTATTGTAGTAGTAGTAAAAGTGGATAGTGAATTTTATTTAAAATAAACATATACCTAAATATGAGAGAAGATTATATCGAAAACTCTAACCTAATTGAAAATTTATGTTGTTAAATTATTATTGTTATCATCGTTATTATTATTTTTCAGGAAAAAAAAAATAAAATAAAAAAATAAATAATGAAAAAAAAGAAAAGCATTTTTTATTACAATGAAAAATGTTTACACAAGTTGTGAAATAGACAAGATAGCAGGACGCATAACTTGTTTCCATTTATGCATGGAAACAAGATAGCTTCTCATATCATTTATTTTGATGTATGTATATGTTGTTGATATATTTATATGTTGTATTCCTTTTAGTTCCAGGGATTAATTAGCAATGAAAAATTATAAACTATAGAAATACAAATTAGATAAAGTTGTCTATGATAAAATATGTGATGATTTCATATTTACTAAAAGCTCATAACTAGACAAGATAGCAGGACATACAAGATAGCTTCCCATATCATTTTTTTTTTGATGTATTTATATGTTGTTGATATATTTATATGCTGTATTCCTTTCAGTTCAAGGGATTAATTAGCCGTGAAAAATTATAAACTATAGCAATACAAATTAATTAGCAGTAAAACATTATAAACTATACCAATACAAATTAGATAAAAGTTGTCTATAATAAAATATGTGATGATTGCATATTTACTAAAAGCCCATAACTAAAGGTTTAAATTCATTTTATAATAATGTTAAACAAACTTAAGAAACAAACACTCTAAAATGCAAGAATTGTAACCTTCACATGATTAGGGTAGAGCCAGAATAATGCATTAGAAGAATGTGAGTTTCGTCAGAAAATGGAAGTCTTTTTGTTCACATCATAAATTTTTGCTCAATTCTCTTATTTGTATCTTCTTTAAAGTTATTTGAAATTTGAAAATAATGTTAGCAATGTGAATTAACTGTGAATCTTTCAACGTAATTAACTAAAAAAATATTTTAAAAGAATGTTAGCAGAGTGAATTAAGTGTGAAATTTTCAACATAATTAACTAAAAAAACACGAGGGAAACTTTAAAAAATGCAAGTGACAAAATTTCTTGTATGGAGGCTATTTTTTAAATGATCCTAGATGACCACATAGATCGATGTTACCCACCCACCACTTTTATATGAAGGATTTGAGATTGATATCATAGTTCACTTAGCTTGATTATTATATAAGGTTAGGTTTAGCTATTGTGGTTATACCATAATAGCACGCTTAATATTAGTTTAAAAGGAATGTTAAATTCATTTCTCATAAATTATTCACTATTTTTAATAGGTGTTTGGTTGATTAGTAAAGTGGGGTGGTGATATAGTGAGCTCACTAAAATATGAATCCCTAAGCATATATATTAGCCCACATCTTTAGTATATTTGTTAGCCCCTTATGACTTGTGATCACAAACAATGCTCTTTACATGTTTATAACTTTTTACTCTGCTCTTAATTAAGTAATATGTATAATTAAATGATACACCTTTTCAAAAAAACCACCCACTTTTAGTAAATGATCTATGCTTTGAGTATCAATTATGGGAAAAATAAATATCATTCAGTAAAGAGCATTATTTGTAGAAGAATAATCTGAAGTCTATCGATGACAATGTAAGACATAATATGATTAGTGTTACTTGTGATAATAATATTTGGAATTCATGTGTTAGTTTATACAATTATATACCATCATAATAAGTCTGGTATCATCACTTTATTTTATTTTATTTTTATTGTTTTTATCTCTTCATAATAGGTTAGTGTGAAAATAAATTTGGTTTATGTGATGATTACATGATTACATTATATTTGTATTTTATCTCAATACATATTTCATAATTAATTTTGATATTTCAACCTAATTAATATAATCAAAATTATAGCTAACATATAACATATAAACCCATATCGCTAGTAGTTCTAAATCTTTTCATAATGTTTATTATGTTAAAATCAAACCATAAGCATATTTTATATATATATATATATATATGAAAAACTACTCCATCGTAAAAATGCTACATCAATATGGAAATAGCCGAATACACAAGAGATAATTCTCCAAATTAATAATTTTTAATAAATTGATGGGTGCATTGGCATATAACTAATCAAATACATTGATAACACTAATCTACATATATATTTAAAATTACCAATTGCTTCAAAAGGTGCAAAGAGAGAAATAGGACTGTTAAATTGAAATTGTTGAATTGGAAAAGTTGTACTTTGATTTAAAATAATAATTGTTGTATTAGATTTTTGTTCTTTGGTGAGTTTGTGTTAAGCTGGTAATACACAATTAAAATAATAATTGAAATATTGAGATGATGAAAATTGACTAAGATTTAATTTACCACTTATTCTACTAATGAAATGTTTTAAACCATTGTGAAGAAATATTGATTTTTTGGAGGGGGCAATTTCTCCTAAGAGGAAACAACATGTACATATTACTTTTGCCTCATTTTAGGGGTACTATGTCTTTTGATGAATGGAATTTAATAATTTATTTGGCCTATGTCTTATATGGTGGTATTCAAAATATATTTTGTACTCTTATTCTCATTTTTATTCCATATTATTGATGATTATCTCATTTAGGAAATTATCTATAATTGTTGTAAATCAAGACAATGTATTATTACTCTGCATCACCTGTAAAGAATTTGAACGTGACAATGGAATGATGATACGATTTGATGACAATGCAGCCGTTGTCCTTGATCAAGAAGGAAATCCAAAAGGAACTTGAGTTTTTGGTCTGGTTGCTCAGGAATTGAGATAATTGAATTTCACGAAAATAGTTTCAATGGCTGATTGAACTCGACCTAAAGGATGAAACATTAGAAGAGTACTACTATTGTTGTATATTGGTTTCTTCAATATTAGGTTTTGGATGACATTGTTTGCTTAAATATATCTTTGCTTAATTTACCACAACGACTTGCAATAGGTTCTTTCATAGTGCATAACATTTTACATATGCATTTGTGGAGTAACTCAGAAACAATACATTGACTTGTCTCAATGGAGTCCAATAGTTTGTTTATACATATCAAACAAGCCCTGGTGTCATATGCACACTTTTTTAGTAATGAGAAATGAGATCTTCTTGTCACCTACAATATAAAATGTGACAGTTATTCAAAGCATGGTTCTTATATTGCCAACAATAGAAACTTTTATGATTCTACATCATCTAATGGACCAACAATAGATGGAGCTTTTGCATGACTCTCTAGTATGGTATTCACTTAATATTTTACACTACCAACAAAATAATTTTCCACTTCAAAGGTAAGTGGAACATAAAAAAGGCCATAACTCATTTTTTTTTAATCCAAATTAAATACTTTTTAAAGATTCTTACCACAAATCAAATAGTGTTTTTTATTGGAGTTGAGATTTGAAAAAAATTTAATTCATTAGAAAGCTAATTAAGATTATAATAATAATTTTTACGAATTAATTAAAATCAAATGTAAAAAATCTCATTAAAAAAAAATTCCTTTCAATTTTTACACAATATAATAAAATATAATAAAATATTAAGGGATAGAAAAAAAAAAATTCCATAATAATATGTGAGTAAACTAGTGTTGTTCCATATGAATTGCAAGGTTTCACCAATGTTAGTGCCCTCCCCATTAAACAAATAACAAGAATACCTTGATGGGCATTGTTTCCCAACTCTGACATTGTACATGGGTGTTGCTTCCCAACTCTGACATTGTAAGCCATGGTTGACTTGGTCCACTTATGGCTTGTCCTTCCCAACTCTGACATTGTAAGCCATGGTTGACTTGGTCCACTTGTGGCTTGTCCTTGGTTCGTAAAAGGGTGTTCCTTCCCAACTCTGACATCGTAAGCCATGGTTGACTTGGTCCACTTATGGAACTTCCTTCCCAACTCTAACATTGTAAGCCATGGTTGACTTGGTCCACTTGTGGCTTGTCCTTGGTATTATGCTGATTATCCATGGACACAGACATCCTATGCCATGGTTGACTTGATCCACTTGTGGCTTGTCCTTGGTATTGTGTCGATTATCCATGGACACAGAGCTTATGATTTTTTTCCTCTTTATGATGATGATGATGCCTGTGCCCATGATTCATGTTTCTAGTTTTCTCCATGGGTCTTAGGATATATCATATTTTTATTTACCTCTCATTCATGTTTCATATTTTTATTTACCTCACATTTCTGTTTTTTTCCTTGTTTAAACACTTAAATTATGATAGGAAGTCACTAATGGAAAACATATTATTTATCTAAATATAAGATATTTTTAAATATTTTCATTTTGAATGATTTTTTTTCAAAGTCTAAGAATAAAAACTCACTACACTTATTTAGAAATACTAATGGAAAATATATTATTCACCTAAGTATAAGATATTTTGAAAGATTTTAATTTTGAATGATTTTTTTTCAAAGTCTAAGAATAAAAATTCACTACACTTATTTAGAAATCATGCATGAATATAGCAACAATATCTAGAAATAATGACATAAAATATATGAGACAGTTATCCATATTGAAATATTTATTTTTGCAATGTTAAATATTATAAATTGCATTGTTCAATGCTATAACAATGTTGTTTTATCACATTTAATGAAATGATATATTTTATCAATAATGCCAATGTGTGAGCTTGCTATGTTGTTGGTACACATAACAACAACCATTGAAATTTCTAAATGTGATACTTATTCATGTGTCTTGTAGCCCTTGAGCAAGTTTGAGCATTTTAGGCTAGTGGAAAACGGAAATTTTTTTTGTTGAAGATCCCACCACAGATTGAAAATATTAAATGAAAAATATTATTTATATTTTTCAAATTTTAATTTATGGTATAGTCATGGTGGTTATTTAGAGTTTTGATATCACTTTGATGGCTAGACAATAAAACCATACAATAATATAATAGATAGAATAATTATGTTAATATATGTTTATATTTTTGAATAGGGCTTTTAGAATTATAAAGAATTATTAAGTGGATGGTAGGGATTAAACTCCATAGAATAATGTAGAATATTATGTAACTACTGGTTTAAACACTAACCGTTGGTTAAGTGAATTGTTAAGACTTTTAAACAATTACTGTTAATATTTGTTTCTCAAAATGTTATGAACGTAAATTTAATTTTGATTAAATGGAAAGTGATTATGGAGTTGGTTCCATAAGGTGAAAGACTGATGTTAAAATAATTCAAGATTATGAGTTAGTTGAAAAAAATCAGTTCAAACAGTTACCTCACCTCTAGGGATAAAGGGTGATCCCAGTGAGGTAGAGGGGTTCTGTTCCATAACTGAGGGGAAGAATTCTGGAGAAAGTTCCTGATCTGGGATAACTAGTGGAATACTTTAAACTTCCGACACTGCTGGAATTGGAGACTGGACCAGATTGTCCCGAAGTCTCTTCCAGAGGATTCTGTCAACTGTAGAGCTCAGACTTGGAGCAAGGGGGAGAGTGAGGACGTTATTTCCCCACTCATGGTAGGACGGAACCACATCAGTCCGAATTTCGAGTGACAGATAAGTATAATTACTTCTCTGTTATCTAAAATGATGAAAGGAAGCAGAGCGAATATTCTTATATATTGAAGGAAGTAAAAATCTGTGTATATATTATTATTCTGTTTTAAGAACGATTTATATTTTTTGTTATGGAAGGGTTTATATTTTTTCTGGTCAAGGTAGCTTTATATTTTTTTGATTAAAGAGAGATTTATATTTGACCTGTTAAAAAAAGGGGTTTCACTTTCTCTGGTTAGAAAAGATTCTAGCTGTAAGAAAACAAGTAATATTGGAATTTTATTATGCAGAGAGATGTTATCACATAATTCTCGAAAGAAAACTCTGTGAGGGTTGCTCAATATTTCTATGATAACCCACGGGCAGAAGTGGTCCAGTCACAAGAACAAGAAATGATACGAGAAAACTTATTGGGAAGGAAAGGGTTTGTTATGAACCAATGTAAAGTGAGATTTGCTTCATAGACCCAAATGTAAGTACACTAATCCAAAGACTAACGAAAATAGAATATAGATATCACTTCTGTGGAAAAACTGTAATATAATCATAGGATTTACAGCAAGAAAATCCATTGACAAACATGTAAGAAAGCCTTTTTCATTCTAGAATTATATACATGGCCGCATTTTATCCAGAAAATACACAGAGTTGTAACTGAAAAATTATACAATATATACTTAGATTTGAGTATAGTCTGGACAAATTTCACATATAGAGTTTAGCACGCTGAAGAAATTGTACAGATCTATTATAAGTTGATATGATAAAGAAAATAGAACATCGATAAACTTCACAGTCAAAACTGTAAACTTTGCATAGATATTGATTGAGAATGAAATATTACGACGAAAAGAAAAACAACAATTTCTCTTTCATAAATTTAGGAATTTAACCTATATATTTTTACAAGTGCTGGAAGAAGTCAAAGAAGGAAATTTCACAAAAGAACTAATAATAATAATAATAATATATATATATATATATATATATACACACACACACACATACGTATACGTATACGTATATATATACGTATGTGTGTATATATATACACATACGCATACGTATACGTATATATATATATATATATATAGTTCAGAAAATTGGTAAAGTCCAGTACTTCTCAATAGCTTTTTATAACGATTACACAACAAAAGTATATTACATATATCATAGCTTCAAGAGCCTCTTCTGGAAAAATTCTTAAAACCCCTTGGAGGACAGAGTATAAGATTTTAACAAAAGGAAAACTTGAATGTAAATCTTTTCCCTAAACTTTCTAATAACACCCCGGAACTGAAGAGGAGTTGCATGCTAGCAGAACGCTGGAGCAATAGACAACCATAGGCAAGTCAATGAAAAAAGGGGAATTGAAAAACCATTTACGGTACCTGTGACAGAGAATTCACTATAATAACTGAAGAGTAGATTTGGAGCCAAGAAGACATGATAGTGGTGGAGTTAGCTAGAAAAACGAATAAGGTGAAGTGTACCAGAAAAATCAGTATACGACCAGGGTTTTAGAGAGTACTCTAGATATTATAAGGAAGATGGAATAAGTATATTAACCCAAAAGAAATATATTACCTGTATGTAGCTTGATAATGCTGAGTACCACCACCTTAAGAGATTATAGAGGAGGGAGTTAAAAACCCCGAACCTAGACCCTTTCTTGAGATGTTAAACTGTAAATAAAATCGCAAAGGAAGAAAAGCTTGAACATTCGATAGACCATTACCTCGGTGGGAGAATTGGACTACATCCTGAAGGATTCTTCTGTGCGAGGAAAGGAATCCATAAAGGTTGACGGAGCAGGAGCAAAACCCATGGCTTCTCAGGAAATCTCTCCATGAATGCAGCAGGTCAAAGAAAAATGAGCATCACCATACCGTTGGCCGAACATATTTCCTGTAAGCATCGAGAGGGAAATCCTCATCTGGCTAGAAGCTGTGGAGCGCCGCAATAGAGCCATTCCACCCAATTGATTCGGCGCAAATGAGCCAAGTGTTGAACCCTTGGTTAAACTGAGAGAGGGGGGTGAATCAATTTAATGCAGTCATGTTCTTATTAAATTTTCTTTTATACTCATTCACATCCTCATTTTGTGATCAACTTAATATACAATGGAACATCAATCGTAATAAGTGAGTAGTAGGTATTAAGCAGAATAAATACAGAGTATCAACACATAATGATCATGCATATAGACAACAGATATAAGTGGAAACCCATAACGGAGAAAACCACATCTTATTATTGTTGTGATGCAAAGGCAAGCTCCAAATCCCACTCACCACTGATTTTCTGTAGGCTCCTACCTACAGGAGGCTACAATCTCAATTCTGCAAGCTACAACTTGCAAGGAAGCTCCAACTCCCATCTATTTTATGTAGGCTACAACCTATAGGAGGCTCCTACCTCAGCCAGCTACAACTGACATCTATCAAGCTACAACTTGATATGGAAGCACCCACTTCCTCACTCTTTCAAAAAAAACATGCTGATTTACCTGGATATCAACTCTGTTCTGTTCCTTCTTCACTGCTGTTCACCAGTCTTCATATCTTCCTTATATCATCTCTAAACCTTCACAGCTTCTCTATTTTCTCCTCCTTCTTCTTACTCTCTCTGCCTCATTTCTTCATTCTCTCTCACCTCATTTCTCCATTCTCTAGCCTTTTTTTGTTTTTTAATGCATATCTATGTGACATCATTTATAGAGATTACCTTATGACTGTTTGTATTCCACAGGGAATTCGAAGTGAATAGGTATGAATCTTTGCCTTCCACCTCGTTTTCTTGCCTAGCACATTCGGAAAAATATAACAATATGTATACATTTCAATATTACAGTGGGGTATTTATTTTCCCACAAAGACTTTCCTTTGCATAAAAAACAATATAAAATTAATTGAAACATTTACATTTACATTTGCAACAAATATATCTCATTCAACCCTTTCAGTTCTTGGCTCACTGTATGTTTGTCTTTTCTGCTGTTGTAGTGTAACAGTTCTGCATACTCTCTTGCTCGTTGCAACTCTGTGTACCTTTGGATATCATATCTTAGAATTTGATCTTCTTTCTTCACTCACTTTTTCATATAAACATGCTGATAGCCCCCTATGAATTTTTTGACAAGCAAAAAGGGGGCTAAAATGTTTTTGAGCCTTCAAGGAATGCATTTCCCCTAAAAACACATCATCCTTGAAGCCTCCTTGTGCCTTTGTCCATTGATAAATCCTCACTATTATTTCCAGTTAAAAAGCCTCTCTGTTGTAAAGAAGAATGCCCAAAAGGCCTTTTCCCTTTTATTTCATCCCCATTTAAACTCTATTTTCACCACCTTTTTCCCTTATGCAAAATCTTCCAAATTCCATTTTTAACCCGTTAAATCATCCTAACACCCCTTTGAACCTTATAAACACCCTTTTTTTTGGCTTAAAAACCCCTTATTCTCCCTACCGTTTTCCCCTTTTGGCCTTAAAACGCATTAAAATTGGGCCAAAATCACCCCTTTTGTCATATAACAGGCTTAGCCCTTTTATGGCCAGCCCCCTTAACCACTTCCCCACATATGCCCTGCGCTCGAGACTAAGCGATGAAGGCCCAGGTGTCGATCAGAATCGAAAGAAGCACGGGGAGCATTCTTTCGTTACAACTCGTTTTCCTCGATGCGATGTCTTTACACTGTAAGACCGCAAGCGCAATCTCAACCGTCGATCTATACAAATCCAACGATCACTGCAATGTCCTACCACGCCCCGCATCTCTCCTATGTGAAACCTCCAATGCTCATCTCCACCGTCGATTCACTATTGAATCGGACGACCACCGCACCATCGCTCCAATCGCAATCAGAACTTCTTGCTGTGTCGCCCTTCCGATCCCCTGATTGGCCGATCCCCGATTTGATCTGAGCTGTTGACCCCTTGAGATCCAACGGTCTAGATCTCATCGCCCCGCCTATCTTCCCTTCTGATTGATTCTCCACCGTTGATCCATTGCTCTGATCCTACGGCCATCGCATGATTGCAACATCGCTCCAATCGCAATAAAAAAGGTTTTAGTATGTCACCCGCTGCCTTCCCCGATTGTGATCCGCTGATCCAATCGTGACCGTCCATCTAAGTTAGATCAACGGTCCTTATTGCATCGCCTCGTTCATTCATATTTCTCCATCGGAGTTTCGGCCCCGCTTTGCTCCGATGCGATTAGATAGTAACCGTTGTGTTGGGGTTCCCATGTTTTGGCAAGGTTGGAAAGACCAAAAGATGAGACAACATAGAACCACTTTGGAACCTCAAGATCTAGCCCTCCTGGGTTCAGAGAGGGATCTCTCTATGATAGTCAAAGGTTTATGTCTTTGAAGCTCTAAGTTATGATTTTAGGCTAGTTGTAGGCTCATGGTTGTTTGTTTGATTGTTTGTGTTTGGTTGGAGGGAATCAGGGAAAGAAGGTCCAATAGAAGACAAGGATGAGCAAAGGGGAAGCTAGGCAGAGACAAATAACTCAAAGAACATCAAAGCCATTGGGCAGTGGAGTCAAGAAAGGATTTATTTGTGTTCAATGTGCAAGCTTTTAGTTGGGCAAGTCATCTAAATCATCTGAATGTTAAAAGATAGAAGATGGAATGGAACATTAAGGAATGAAAATGAAAGGAGGAGAACCATCTAATTCTGTCTATAGATCAGGTCAGAGGTCATTTAACTCCAGGCCTGCTTGGACAAAATCAGAGGCAATTAAAAGGGATCTTAGAGAGGCCTAAATAAGGTGGAAAGATCCTAGTGAGGCAGATACGGGATTCTAGACCTCCCAGTGTTCTCAACACACCCCAAATAAATCTTAACAAGAATATCCAAATATAAAATTCATTAATTCATACATCAGAGAGCAGGCAATACCATCCACTACACTGGTTAAATCAATTGAAATCAATATTCAGATACACATATAAGCAAAAAACATAGAAGGCAGGGAGAGCAGCAACATAAGGTACCTATCAAGGGTAAATCTTATGCCAAACTTCTGATGTGAGCCTGAAGAAACGTAATGAAATGAAATGGAATTAAACACAGAGAGAAGAAAACATCACTAGCTGCTTTAGATCAGGATCCAAAGAAACATGCTTGTCATATTAAAAACAACACCAATCAGGAACATCATAGCCCATAGCTTGAACATTCAGTCTGAATACATCTAGTCTCAGTCTATCTTACAATATCACACAAAGAACTTGTCTCAATCTATCCATCAAGTTCTTGCAGAAAAAACGCATTAGGACCCACAGTGGCCTGGATTACGTAAGGGCCCTGCCACAAGCTGTCAAACTTCCCATGTTTTCCTTTGTTCTCTCTTCTTGAATCCCATCTCAGAACCTTATCTCCAACCTTGAAATCTGAAGCTTTGGTTCTTTTGTCAAACTGTCTCTTTATGCCTTCCTGTACTCTGACAGCTCTACTATAAACCTGCTCTCTTGTTTGCTGCAGATGGATAGTTTCATTGATTCTCCTTACCATACTGTTTTCCTCTGATTGGATCTCCTGGACAAGTTTGATCACTGGAACTCTGAGACTAGTAGGAAAAACTACTTCAGTCCCATAAACCAGCTGAAAGGGTGACATACCAATAGATTTCTTTGTAGTGAGCCTGTCCGCCCACAAGGCATGTATCAGCTTTTTATGCCATGATCTTTTGTTCTCTTCCAGCAACTTCTTAATGATTGTGACCAGGCTTTTATTTGATGATTTAGCTAGGCCATTACCCTGGGGGTAATAGGCAGTTGAATGTCCCAGTGCTATTCTGTACCTGTGACAGAAATCAACCATTTTTTTGGATCCGAAAGCAGCAGCGTTGTCAGTGATTATTTTCCTTGGACAGCCAAAACGAGATAAGATGAAGTCTTCTAGGAACCTAATGATGACAGAGTCAGTGGCATTCCTAGTGGGTATAGCTTCTATCCATTTAGTGAAGTAATCAGTGGCTGTTAAAATCCATTTATGTTTTCCAGAGGAGGCAGGATGAATTTCTCCAATAAAGTCTAGGCCCCATTGCATGAAGGGACCTTCTATGGTGATAGGTTGTAGGGGAAGGGGAAGGAGTTTTCTTTTACCTTCAAAGATTTGGCATTTGTGGCAGGTAAGAATCATTTTATGGACATCACTAAAGAGTGTAGGCCAATAGTAACCAGCCCTGAGTATCTTATTTGCAATGGCTTTCCAACTCAGGTGGCCTCCACACTCTCCAGTATGGAATTCTTGTTTGATTCTTTCAGCTTAAGTTTCAGAGAAACACTTCAACAATAGGCCATTTGGATTTTTCCAATATAGAATCTCATTCATAATGCAATAATTTCTAGCTTTAAGTTTTATGAATTTGGCCTTTGTTTTGGACAGTTCTGGAGGGGCATTGAGGTTAGTGAGCACGTAAAGGATATCAGTATACCAAGGAGAGTTCTGAAACTGCTCCTCAACAGTTGGATGGGGCAATCCCTCCTGCTCATCTAGGGCATTTATCATGTTAATGTCAAGGGCCTGCAAGTTTGATTCAGCCATTAACTGGGCCAAGCCTTGACCTTTGATCAGCTTAGTGGGTTTTACTTCAAGGTCGTATTCCAAGATGGTAGCAATCCATTTGCCCCTTTTCCCATCAGGGTCTTGGGATAAGATATCTTTGACCACTATATTTGGCACGAAAGCAATGGTGTGAGAATGCAGAATGTACACCCTAAAGTCTTTTAAGGCCTTAATCAGAGCATAGGCCTGCTTTTCCATGATGTTGTACTTTAAGGGTGCATCTCTTAAGGCTTTACTGAAGAAGGCTATAGGCTGTTCATTACCTTCTGAATTTTTCTACAGCAAAACTGCAGCTATTGTGTGCTGGGAAGAAAATGAAAAGATTAGGAAATCTTTTGAGAAGTCAGGGCTGATAAGGACAGGGGCCTGAGTGAGTGCAAGTTTTACTGACTCAAAAGATTTCTTAGCTTCAATAGTCCACTTAATACCTGCACCTTTCTTTAGCATTTCAATCATTTTTCTAAGGTGCTCAGCAAGGTTGGGAATGAACCTCCTAAGGAAATTGATTTTACCAATGAAGGACTGTAATTCCTTGATGTTTCTTGGATGTGTAATTTTAAGTATTCCCTCAACTCTCTGGGGGTCTATCCTGATCCCTTTCTCAGATATAATGTGGCCCAGAAGTTTACCTTCTTGCAGCCCAAAAACAATTTTCTTAGGATTTAAGGACAGGCCGTACCTTCTGCATTTTTCAAAGACTTTCCTCAGATGTTTCAAGTGTTCTTCTTTAGTTTTAGAAAATACAGTCAAGTCATCCAAGTAGATAACTATGAAGTGTCCTATCTCATCCGAGAAAGCAATATCCATCGCTCTCTAGAAGGTAGCTCCAGCATTCATCAATCGAAAAGGCATTTTCAAGTACATGAAGGTGCCCCATGGAGTGGTAAAGGCTATTTTGAGTTGATCTTCTAGGAGTACCAGAACTTGGTTGTATCTTGAAAAACCATCAAGCAGGGAGATCCTTTTAGAGCCTACTACCTTCTGTAGGATATGTTCCATTCTAGGAAAAGGGTAGTTGTCTTTCAAGGAGGCTCTGTTGAGGTTTTTGAAGTCTATGCACAGTCTGATCTCCCCTGTTTTATTCCTTACAGCCACTAAGTTTGACACCCAGTCAGAAAACCTTACAGGGACTATAATGCCTGCATCATACATTTTCCTGATCTCTTTCTCTACTGCAGGCAATTGTTTTGGATTAATCCTACGGAGTTTTTGTCTGAAAGGCTTCTGATTTTCCTTTAGTGGTATCTTGTGTTGGATGATGTTGGTGTCATAGGCTTTCAAGTCTTCGTAGCTCCATGCAAACACATCAACGAATTCCTTAAATAGTTCAATGTATTTCTTCTTCATGTCTGCAGGTATAGACTTAGCCAGTTTAATCACTTTGGGCTTATCTTCAGTGCCGATGTTGCATTCTTCCACATCATAATCAACATGTTCTATTGTGGGATTTTTTGCTACGTCATCGAAATCAAAGAGGTCCTCTAAGGGTGCCAGGCCTCTGGGTATATTCTTGTCTCTGGCCTGCAGCACTTCGACCTCTTCATTTTCTGTGTTTTCACTATTTTCGTTAAAATTTCCAGTTTGCTCGAAAAAAGAATTTATTTCTATGTTACAGGGTGTTTCTTGCTCACCTGGGGGATCCTCGCTTGGGCAACTATCATCAGAAGTTGAGTCTAAATCCGAAAATTCAAACTCATTCCTGCCCACCAGGAAATCTTCGATCTGTTTGTCTCCCTCAAAGACCTGCCAATATTTTTATTGTCTGGCACTGCAGGCCTGAATTTGGTCTGAATGATAATCTGTTGGTCAACTGGGGCCTTAGGATATGAGCTAACTAGACAAGCTAATCCATTTGAAATTGTATTTTGACCCCTCGGAACGAAGACCAATTCATATTCAACAAACGTTTTCAGCAAATCTAGAGTATCATTCCTGTATGCCCTAAGCCTGGGGTGTTTTACTGAATACTCACCATTCACCTGTTTTATAACTAACTCCGAGTCTCCTTGTACAACTATCCTACAGGCTCCTAATTTCCTCAATAGATTTAAGCCCAAGATCAGAGTCTCATATTCTGCAATGTTATTCGTGCATTTAAAACGCAGGTTTACAGCGTGGCTCTCTGCATGATCATCTCCTGTGTTATGTAGCCACACTCCTGCTCCAGCACTCTGCCTAGTATAGGACCCATCAAAGTTCATTTCCCACAGGGGATCGTTGTTTACTTCATCTTCATCCTCTCCCCTACAGCTGGATTCACCATTATGTTGAGTTGTGAGGTTTGTGCTAGGAGGGGGGCCATTTTGTGGTTCATTATGGGCATGGAGATCAGGGAGGTGGCTAGCTTGCTGTTTTTTTTCTGTTTCTATTTCATTCAGAGTTATATTTTCAGCAGTTTTCCCATGGTCTTCTTCATCGTATTCTTCCAGAGTAGCCATTATGTTGAAATCCATGGGCCGTATGTTTGTATCTCCATTTTTTGATCTTGGCTCTTCTAAGGGTTGTTCATTGTAGAGAATGAAAGAGTCCAGATCTATATGTACAGAGTATAGTGGTGAGTTTTCATGTTTCTCGGGGCTACTGACTAAGAATTTCATCTGAGACTCTCTATATAGTCTTCTAAGTTGGCCAAATATAGGGATAGTGGCATATGAGCCATCCATCTGCATTGTTCCTTGCAGTTTGGCTCCCCGTGATCTTGATAATAGCATGCCATACTTAGGTGGCACATCTGCCACCACAACATCCATGACCATACATTTAGCAAGAATCTGGGTTAAACTCACACATAAGTCTTTGATGAGGCCTAGGCATTTTACTCTGCTAGAGTCAAATGAGTATAAGTCCTTGTAAGGTCTGGTAATTTCTAGGCCTAGCCTCTCCATCACTACCTTGGGCATTAAGTTGTGAGACGCTCCAGAATCATGCATTGCATTGTGCAAGATCTTGTCATGAATGTTGAGACTGATATAAAAAGGTGGAACTACCCCTTCCTAAAACTTTCCCTCAATCTTTGGACCAAACAGCAGGGCGGGTTGATCATCACTTAGATTTACAGTGTCACTATTTACACTCAAATTTAATGCTTTCAAAATCTGGCCTTTATATATATCCTGAGTGGCCAACTCAGATAATGGTATAGAGATTTTAATTTTCACAATCTCACTCTCTAAATTGAAAGTGGACTGGGTCTTTGGAATGTTCAACTCTGTTTTATTAGCTACTGCCTTAGTAATCGAATCAGATTGTGATTTTTCACTATGTACATGGTTGGGGACTGTTGTATCAGGAGCACTAACTGTAGTGCTAGTACTGCTAATTGGTTGACCTTGTTTTTCAGTGTTTTGGTTGTCTTTTTCCTTATGTTTACCAGAACTTTCAGCTGCTGTTTTGTTGTCTGCAGCAGATGCTTTAGAGGATTTATCAGGTCTTTTCTTGATGGTTACCTCAGGAGTCTTTGTTTTGGGATCTGCTTGGTTCTTTTTGCTCCTAAGTTCATATTGTTCCCTGACTTGCAACATGGCATTTTCAAATCCTAATCTGTAATCCTCAGTTTCTAACCATTCCTCATCCCAATGTGATGGTGAGGGCTGATCATCTTCTGAATCACAGTTAAGGACTGAGTCTTCTGCTTCAAACATGTTTATGGTATCCCCTTCAGACTCTTCAATGATTCCCTCATCTTCATCTAAAAATTTTTCTTGAAATGGGGGAATAATTTGTTGATCTGACTCTCTTTGTCTGTTGGGAGCAACATTGTTTCTTCTAATGTTTTGGTTCTGGTTTCTATTTTGGTTGCTGTTTTGGACAACCATCCTCTTTATCATTTGTTGAAGTTCTTCCACATTTTTTGAAAGTCTGTCATATTTGGGATCATACGTGGAAGCTACGTTGTCATCCCTATATGTTACCCTCTTTTCAGCTTTTAGTCTTGCCCTTTTTTCCATTAAGTTTGCTTCTATGGTTATGGCTCCTTTTTGCATGTCTTCCAGGGTGGTGTACTCTTTATCTCTAAGCTTATAGGCCATGTCAGCATCAAATCCATCGGGATATTTAGCCAGGGCCATTCCTTGTGGAGGTTTCATGTGTGGAGGGAGGGCATTGTAGATGCTATTGAATCTAGTGGTGTAATCGTGAACACTCTCTCCTGCGTTCCTCTTAAGAGACATGTATTCTGCTAGGAGTTGGTGAGGGTTTGCTCTAACCTCCCATTTGTTTATGAATGTCTGGTATAATGTAGGGAGATCTTGAATACTGCCAGGAGGTAAACTCTTAAACCATTTCTTCACCTCGCCCCTTAAGCTTTGGGCAAAGATCCTCATTTTGATTGTTTCATCATCAATTTCCATATAATCAAAAGAGTCCTCCATCTTATCTACATGTTGCTGAGTAGTTATGGACTCTTTAGCAGTGAAGTGTGGGATTTTTGACTGATAATCATTGGGTAAGGGTAACAGAGGTTGGGGTAACAGCAGAGGTGCATACCATGCTACCATAATGATGTTCTGATGGGGTAAAGGGTTAGCTTGAGCAGCTGGTATTTGGATGACAAAGATTTTTGGACCAGCAAAAGTCTGTTGAGCAGATCTAGGGTGGGAGAGCTCCAAATTTTGAAGAAAGTGAAAATCAGGTGGTGTGGAAGGTGGGGTTTCACTGTCCCTAGTGTTTTGACCACTATTAGATGGTGTATTGTAAACTTCGAGGTCTTGCTGGTCTAGATGATTGGATGACCTAGTTCTCAGTAGTCTATTAGGTATGTCTAGGTCAGGGAGGAAATGTGCTAGAGCTGTTAGGTTTTCTGGTGCAGAATTAGCTCTAAGAATGTGGCTGGAAATGGTTGGTCTTTTAGGTGTAGGAGCTCCTTTGAGAATACTCTCTGGATTTTCAACTATTTCCGGTGGGTCAAGGTTGGGATAAGCTCTTGTGTCGATGGTTCTGAAAGCCAAAATGTTGTTTATAAGCCAAGCAGCTTAACCCTACTCGTTGCTTCTACTGTGGTTAATGTTGTCTCAGGGGCTGGCCTCCCAGTGGAGTCTGATTGTGAAACCAAGATAATCAGCAGGCCTACTGATCACCAGTGGAGTCTTTTCGTTTAAGAACAATGGAGTCACCAGGTGGAGGGTTTAGGGTGTTTCTAAGGGGTACACTGTCCACCACAGTGCTCAGGCACTATTGTCTTTCAGGAATCTCCTCTAAAACAACAAGCTCCAACCAGAGATTGACTGGGAGGGAATTTAGCAGATATGTCACCTCTGAAAAGAGGATGAGATCTGGAGGCTACCTGGCCCTTCCCAGGCTCTGTCTAAGAGTATGGTGGGTATTCAATAATGTAGGTTGATTCAAGAAAGGGGTGACTTACTATCAACCTAACCAGAGATTTAAGCTTCTGAGTCTTGGAAGTATGTAAGGTGAAATGTACTCAGTTCCCCAGTGGAGTCGCCATTATGTTGGGGTTCCCATGTTTTGGCTAGGTTGACAAGACCAAAATATGAGACAACATAGAACCACTTTGGAACCTCAGGATCTAGCCCTCCTGGGTTCAGAGAAGGATCTCTCTATGATAGTCAAAGGTTTATGTCTTTGAAGCTCTAAGTTATGATTTTAGGCTAGTTGTAGGCTCATGGTTGTTTGTTTGATTGTTTGTGTTTGGTTGGAGGGAATCAGGGAAATAAGGTCCAATAGAAGACAAGGATGAGCAAAGGGGAAGCTAGGCAGAGATAGATAACTCAAAGAACATCAAAGCCATTGGGCAGTGGAGTCAAGAAAGGATTTATTTGTGTTCAATGTGCAAGCTTTCAGTTGGGCAAGTCATCTAAATCATCTGGATCTTAAAAGATAGAAGATGGAATGGAACATAAAGGACTGAAAATGAAAGGAGGAGAACCATATAATTCTGTCTATAGATCAGGTCAGAGGTCATTTAACTCCAGTCCTGCTTGGAAAAAATCAGAGGCAATTACAAGGGATCTTAGAGAGGCCTAAATAAGGTGGAAAGATCCTAGTGAGGCAGATACGGGATTCTAGACCTCCCAGTGTTCTCAACACACCCCAAATAAATCTTAACAAGAATATCCAAATATAAACTTCATTAATTCATACATCAGAGAGCAGGCAATACCATCCACTACACTAGTTAAATCAATTGAAATCAATATTCAGATACACATATAAGCACAAAACATAGAAGGCTGGGAGAGCAGCAACATAAGGTACCTATCAAGGGTAAATCTTATGCCAAATTTCTGATGTGAGCCTGAAGAAACGTAATGAAATGAAATGGAATTAAACACAGAGAGAAGAAAACATCACCAGCTGCTTTAGATCAGGATCCAAAGAAACATTCTTGTCATACTAAAAACAACACCAATCAGGTACATCATAGCCCATAGCTTGAACATTCAGTCTGAATACATCTAGTCTCAGTCTATCTTACAATATCACACAGAGAACTTGTCTCAAGAGGAACAATGCTTGCGTTTCACTGATATCTCCTCAATAACCATTACAAAGTTTCCTTCTGTGCTTTATAGCAAAGGGTGAGCCTAAGATCGACTGAAGGGGTAGGTGAAAATTAAATGTATCTTTAAACGCAACAATGAATGCAGGGCCGAAACCCATTCTGCTTGACATGCTATATATTTAATCTTTGTCACCTTCCTTGTGAGAGAATGATCTGCTCCAGATTTGGTCTTGACCTTTTGGCTTGTTGTACTCCAGGTGATTTGAACAAAAAATGAAATAAACTGCTAGGAAGGTCTGTCTCATAAATGTCTGACTGTTTTTTGAACTGCGGTTAGGGCGGAAATCATTCAGGGACATTCTGCATAATAAAAGTTATATGGGCACCCTGTACTTGATAAAGAAAAACATTCTGCTGACAAATCACCCTGATGGTACCTTTCACCATGCTCGGGATCTTTTGGATCGATCCTCGGGGTCTTCAAATTGCTGCTTTTCCTTCTAAAACACCGATTAAGGTTCAAGATCTTCATTATCGTGCCTTAATCTTCTTTGCTTTGTCCTATAACACTCTGCTGCTTCATTTCTGCCTCTGACAGGTTAGCTTGAGCTTTAAATGGCGCTGAATGATCTCCCACAGGGTTTGAAGTTTGTTTCTTTAATAGAAATCCCTGTCTCCACCTTCCTTGGTCCTTTCCATTGAATGCGTCCAGGTACGAGGCTTCTCTATATTTTTTGGCCGCTGCATAGAAAACTGGGCAATCATGGTGGTTGTTAACCTCTGCAAAACCTGCAAAATCAAGAAACCTATGAGGAAAACCTCGGACAGGGGGGCGGGTGAAGTGGATGATCGCGAAACCAGTGGCATGATGGGAGAAGTGCAGAGAAACAATGGTGGAAAAACGATGAAGTGGGGCCACGTATGTGGGATCTAGGGCTAATCACAATCGCAAAATCACAAAAAGGGAAATGGGAGCGGAGCGAAGTGATAAACTCAAAGTTTGCGATGCGATGAGAAGTCCTTTGTAAAACCAACATAATACAAACCCTTTAATTTACAAAGGGAAGGACCTTGTAACATATGAAAAGGCGGAAGTGTGGTGCGGTGGGACCGGGCGTGCATTGCAGATCGCAAAGGTGAAAAGTGCGATGGCGGAAGGTGGCTCTAAATAGAAAAATTGCGCTTGCGGTATTGCGATGGGGCGGGTTGCGACGCGATCACATCGCAAATATTTGCGATGGGTCAAATGGACAAAAAAAAATGAAAAAGCGATATGCGATTTGCGATGAGCGCCTTAAGGGGCAGCGCTCAGTCACAGCGCTTGGTTACATGGGGACGGGGCTGGCGGAAAGGGGCTAAGCTTTAGTATAAAGTCGGGAGTGGGTTTTTGGGGGAATTTGAATGGTAAGCAGGGAAATAGAAGGGGAGACAAAACAAAAGCTAAGTGGGGGTGAAATAGGAGGGAAAAGGGCCTTACGGGCATCCTTCTTCATAACAGAGAGGCTTTATAAGGGAAATCAGTAGTGGGGATTCATCAAAAGGATAAAGGCACAAGGAGGCTTCAAGGATGATGTATTTTCAGGGGAAAGGCATTCCTTGGATGCTCCAGAACCATCTAGCCCCCAACTTGCTTGTCAAGAATTTCGTGGGGGGGCTAACACGTTGATCTCTCTAGATCCCATGGTTCATACCTAATCGCCCTCCGCCCATGCCGGGTCCCACCAGTTCCTCAACCCATTTCATCGCATTTCCACGCTTTTCCCTTTGTATTTTGATTCAAAGGCTCTAACCTAATGTTTTTCATCAAAAAGTCGTATTTCCATTGTTTCCATTGCATCCACAACATTTGCCTCTGTCACACCACCATTCCTCCAGGCATCCACAGCATTGCTTTCCACCACTACCCTAGGATTTTATAACAAATTTATTCCATTGTGCAGGGTTTAGAGAGTGAGAAATTCACTCCGTCTCCATGAACATAGTCGTTGAGATTCAGAGCACAGAGAGGCCATTTCAGCATCGACCAGTGTATTAGCAGTAGGGATTAAAGGGGTTAATGCCAATTATTGAACGTTTAACGCTTAACCCTGCGTTCAAAGGATGAAGACGCAATTTGAAGAATAAGCACATGAAACAAGCCATATCTGTGTTTAATGTGAGCAGAGCACTGTTTCTCGAAAAGGACACATTCCTATAAAAGTCTCCATGCCTCCTCGAGCCCTTAAATGTATTTCACTGACAAAAGCTTCTTTAAGACTGTCAGATAGCAGTTATGGAGGTATGGAGTGGCCTGCAGACCCTTCGATCCATGCCACTTATTCTAGAAGGCAGTATAGAGTAAAAAACAGTCAGAAGGATTTCAAGAAACATCCGAGGTCAATATCGACCCGACAGAGATCTCTGAACCAGACTACAGGATACGCACGGTCAACGAAGAAACATTAAGCAGTATGGGCATGAACACTTCCGCCATTCTGTCTTAATGAAACAAATAAAATGAACATCTACTCCCGCTATTACTCATACTCCTATAAGAATTCTCGAGAATAGATTGTAAGGGGGTTGTTGCTGTAGTTGCTGTTAGAGGGATTCATTTTTTACTGTTAGAATAGTTTTGGGAGAGAGTAGCAGAGTAGTTTGTAATGTAGTAGGCTGGGAGGAGAAAGTTTGGATTGTAATCAGCCATTGAGCTCAGTGTATGTGACTGGTTTTGCATCAATTAATCAAGCAAATTTCATAGGATCCTAGTCTATTACTACTGGTGATGTTTTCTCTTACACTGTTTTATTACATTTTTTCATGTTGTTCATTTTATTTTGGTATGCATCATAAATCTGGCATATGATTTACCCTCGCATGGTACCCTATGTTTCTGCTCTCCCTACCTTCAATGTTTTCCGCTGATAGTGAAAGCTGAGGGCGAGCTCTTGCGGTCTAACTAGTGTAGCAGATGTTATTCCCTGCTAGCTGATGTGTGGACTCGGAGTTGGCTGCTCAGTTGTTCTTGTTTGGGTTCAAGATAGAGGATTTTGGATACTGGGGATTTAGTGTAAGCCCTATCCACTGGAGTCCTTGTTTGACAGATTGACCTTTCCAAGATCCCGTGAGCTGGTGTCGAAGCACGGAAGGTTAAAATTCCTTCTCCGATCTATAGACTCTAGCTTTGTGTCAAATCTTATCTCCGTTTTTCCTGGAATATGCTGAAGCAGATCTGGAGTTAGACGACCTCTGGTCTGATCTCAAGCTGCCCTTTATGTCTTCATTGAGAGTTGCCTTTGAGTATGTCAAAGCAAGTCTGGAGTTAAATGACCTCTGACCTGATCTCTAGACAGAAATCTGGTGTCTTTCCTTCTTTCACCTTCACTCTTAATGTTCCATTCCACCATCTATCTTAAAGATCCTTTAGTATAGATGACTTGCCCTGTGAAAGTCTTGGGTAGTTTTTTGCAAGTAATCTCCTTTCATGACTCCATAGCCCAATGGATGGCACAGTGTTAACCTATCCTCCTTGCCCGAAACATCCTACTAATTTTCTCCTTTCATCCCATTATGTTCTCAGTTAATGATCTCATAACCAACTCAACAACCAACCAAATCATTTAAAACCCCTTGTGCTTCATAGCTAGCCTAATATCTCATTCTGAGCTTTCAAAGATATATCATTCTTTTTATTATTGGAGAGATCCTTCTTCGAGTCCAGGAGGGCTAGATCCTAGGACCCAAAAGTGGTTATGATGTTGTCTGGTCTTTTGGTCTTGCCAATCTGGCCAAAACACTGGAACCCCAACATAATGGCGACTCCGCTGGGGAATTGAGTGCATTTTATCTTAGACACCCTTAAGCACTCAAAAGACCCAAGATCTCTGGTTATATTAGTATCTCATTGCTGATGGTGGACAACAGCCTTCTTCAAACATCTTAAATCCGCCACCTGGTGACTCCACACTCCATAACTCCTAAAGGACCAAATGACTCCACTGGTAGAAGACTCTGAATTGGTTGACAAGATACAGTGACCTCTCTCTGATTTACAAACATGCTTCCACGCATACAGAGAATATATGCCCCAATGAGTAGGGAGCATATCCCTGGATTCCCACATAAAATGCTTGAAGTAGATTTTGGTTAGAAAACCTACCTACCTTTCAGGGTGAAAATGTTGATGACCCCTTGCTGCATCTCATCAAGTTCCATATACATGTGTGGAGGTTCAAAGTTGAATGGCATGAAGACTTCCTAATGAAAATGTTCATGGCAACATTAGAAGGAAAAGTTAGGAATTGGTATGAATGATTAGAACTCAAAAGTATGTTTTCTTTAAAGGACATGCACCAAGTATTTTACAAAAATTATAAAGGAAACTCTCCATCCTTCTTGTGGGACTGTTGTGATCAATCTCAGAATATCATACAATACCTGTTAGATATTGATGAGGATTTGGTTAATATGCATTCTAAAGATTTGTTAACAGCCATTCAAGAATTCCATATGCATCCTGGCTATCACAAGAACGTGGATGAATCAGCTGAGGAAGAAAACAGTCAAGAGACCATAGACATTCCTCAAGATATTCCTGAAAACTTAGATGCTGATCCATCGTCTCTTGTAGTTGAGGCTTTAGATGAAATTCTGCCTCAAATCTAGTCTTCACAGGAAATAGAGAGCTGCCACACTTCTGCTCAAAGAGACACAAGACCATCTTCCCCTTTGACGGAAGAAGAAATAGATCAGATCATCAAGAGACAACCAGTCTCTGAATTTTTTTGCAGAATAGACATTCTTGCCCATTCATCCGATGAGCTTTGTTGTACAGAGTTGGAAAGCTCACATGTAAATCAGAGTGAAGAAAGATCAGCTGATAATTTGGTTTGTCTAATTGGTAGCATTACTTACATTCATGATTTTCCTATTTTTGATCTATCTGATCATGATGTTTCCCAAATAGAAGAAGATCTTGCAGAGTCATCATTAACAGATTTGTGGGAGGAAAATCAGTTCCATCAACTTCAAGGAAGTAATGAACCAAGTCAGTCTATTTATGATACTGATGAAGAAAGCTTTAAAAGTGTAGAAGAGGGTGAAGGGTCTCTGGACCTTTGCTTCACTTCATTACAAGACATCAATAGCAATTTACATATGATTGGAGATCAGCGGCCTTTCATCTCAGAAGATGAAAAGAAAAACAAAGAAGAGATTTTTGAGCATGATGAAAAAATGAGCCTTCTCTTGAAAAAGAGGAAGCAAAGGAACATACCCCTGCTAAAAAATACAGTGATATTTTCACAGAGCTCAACCCACTAGAACAGAATATCTCAAAACTCCAAGAGGGCAAAGCTGTAATATATGATGAGTCCTCCAATTTAGAAAATGAAGAAGATGAAGGAGATTCTCTTTCACAAGAGAGTCTTGTTCTTAACCCAGTGGAAGAAGAATAAATCCTGGTTGAAGCCTGCCTGTCAAATATTCATAACCAGGTATCATTTCATGATCCTTATGCTCATTTCCTGCAAACATTTGAAGAAGGATCAAAGGTCATTTTGAGAAGCATGTTGCAGACAACAAGAAACATTTTAAAAGCTGCTGCTAAGAAACAAAGAGAATGGGAGTGGCCCTGCTTATCTAGCATGCTCAAAGAATTGAGCAGAAAAGACCAGTCCTGGGATCATTTGATGGACTGGATGTATTGGAAAAGAAGGTTTATAAGCTAGACTTGTAAATATTCCAAGTAGAGTAGGGTAGGTAGGAAAGCTCAATAAAGCTCAGCCTCTGAGCACGTAGTTAGTTGTTTTTAATTTTTGCAAAGTATAGCAAGCTAGACAGTCTAATCCTGGCTTGAATGTTTTTTAATTTCTGTCTTAGAATGTAGAGAAGAAATCCGCTAGACAGTGTAATCCTAGCAGATATGGTTTAGGTAGAGAAACTATGTGGCCAATAGTTTAATCTGGTCTCACGGAGAAATAAGGGTAGAAATAGAATAGGTTTATTTTCTTGTTTGTAAAAATTGATGATGTAAAGGGTCTGCAAGTCCAAATGCACCCAGAAGAAAAAATGTCAGGACAATAGTATGGGTAGGAAGTTGTTTGGGAGAATATTACTGCTGATATAATGTCTTCATGATTTGTGGTAGCCGATATAAGAAAGAAAATGGATGGGTCAAGTACCAGGCATCTGGCCTACACCAAAGATCATTTTCTGAATTCTTGACTCCTTCAAGAAGAAGCCATCCCCATGTGGAGCCACTGTTAGCCCCCTATGAATTTTTGACAAGAAAACAGGGGGCTAAAATGTTTTTGAGCCTTCAAGGAATGCATTTCCCCTGAAAACACATCATCCTTGAAGCCTCCTTGTGCCTTTATCCTTTGATAAATCCTCACTACTATTTCCAGTTAAAAATCCTCTTTGTTGTAAAGAAGAATGCCCCAAAAGGCATTTTTCCTTTTATTTCATCCCCATTTAACCTCTATTTTCACCACCTTTTTCCCTTATGCAAAGTCTTCCAAATTCCCTTTTTAACCTGTTAAATCATCCTAACACCCCTTTGAAACTTACAAACACCCTTTGTTTGGCTTGAAAACCCCTTATTCTCCTTACGGTTTTCCCCTTTTGGCCTTAAAACGCATTAAAATTGGGCCAGAATCATCCCTTTTGTCATATAACAAGCTTAGCCCCTTTAGGGCCAGCCCCCTGTTGTGGAGGTAAATCCCCTCTACGGACAGAGACGATCCCTACTAGCCCAGATTGGGTCTAGCAACAATCGTTCACTCTATAGTGCAGGCTCCTAATTGCAAATAAACCAACTAGCGATGAAGGCTTACCTGGAATCCAACGCTGTCGCTCGTAGAGGTAGCGCTCCTGTTCCTTAGCTCTGGAAAATCACAATCCTCATGATCTCTGTGATCGGACACCTGCACACGGAAGAAACAAAACAAACGCAAGCGTAAAATCCAGTGCATATAACTATATGTCAGTCAGAGAAGACATAACTCATGATCATCATCAAGAACAAGAGTGGAACCATAACCAATAGTCTCTTATCATTAATTAATCAAAAGAAGAATACAACCATAGCTTTGACGCTGAATTATCCTTTGGAGGATCGTTAGTGGAACGTGTCTCGATAAAGCCTGTCAGGGATGGGACAAGCCTCTCTCTCCAGATGTGTCGACAATTATCTCCTTGCTTGGATTTGGCCTTAAGGGAATGGATCAAAGCTCTTACAACATTAGGCTCTTGGGAACTTGGAGACTAGCTTGCAAACGGGATGAGCAAGCTTTTATAGATGGAGGAAGGGGAGTTGGGATCCCTATAATCATGGGATTGGCCCTATCCTCAAGGAAGCTTCCATGAGAGGTGGCAAACCACTCCCTCTACATGGAGATCCGGAGCCAAACCTCCCAACTCAAATTAGATACCAGTTTTAGGATTAGTTAGGATGAAACTTCCTCCATTTATTTTTAAAAAACACTCCTTAAAATGGCTGGCGTGAGTGTGACTCTGGGACAGAGCACCAATTGGTGCGCCCTCTTTGAAGGATTTCCCCCATTGGTGCAGGTACTGAACTGGCTACCCACGCCAATGCAAAAAGGGGTGTTTTTAGGGTTTTTCACAAGGAGTTGTCTTCAGGGCAATGAAAGTGCATGTTTAGGGGAATTCCATGAAAATGTTTTCAAGTTATGTCACTGCTCACAGGTCACGGAATGAGCCCTCCAATTGTGCGGGATGGGGAATTGCAGGGACGGTGACAAATTGCTGTGTAACAGATGCCCTCTAAAGCATGAGGCCCGAGAGAGAGAGAGGGTTGAAATGCTTTATGAGAACGTGTCCAACTGAAAACACCGCCGTCAGAAAACCTGTGTAGATAAGTACAATTGATATCTCAAATACATGATATATGTGGTATGGGCACAGCCATCCATAACAGAGTATACAATAATCCAGATCCATGGCATGGACGCAGCCATCCAGTGAGGATAGATAAATAGACTCAGGTATGGTCGCAGCCATCCAATCAGTGAGTCACGCAACTAATCATGATAATCCACTAAATCACAGCCTGGATCATAACAAACAGGAATCCAGGGTCTTGCGCTCCATCTCGACCTGAACAAAGTACAATTTCAAGCATGCGAATATGTGAGCTGAAGTCGAACATGCAAGAACATCGCCTGATTACCAGCCAATGATGAAAGTTGTTAATAGACGTGAGAGGTACCACCATTAATGCCAATGGTCCTAAAGGTACAATCTACAGAATGTGAACAATGAGCTGATGTCGAACACCCGCAGAATCACTCGATCAGAGACCAATGATGAAAACCTCACGTCGAATACGAAGAACCTGCCATTGAGGCATGCAGGCTCCAAGGTACCAGAAGGGAGTCTCTAGATCATCTTCCTGGATAATGAGCTGAGGTCGAGAGGAAGCGACCTTGATCGAAGGTGGGCCATAGTGTTTCCCACATCATCGACGTGAGACAGAGGAACATAATTTCTTTGTGAATCAGGATCAGATGAGAATCAGAGGAAGGTTGATACTTGCAGAGGTCAACTTCTCTTGAACATATAAACGGCACGACAGTGAGCTTGGAAATATTTGACATCAACAGATCAGAGGTCATGGTGACGAGGCAAAGAGCAGATGAGAGGTCGAAAGGGATTACCCAAACCCACGAAGGCAAGTGGAAAACGAGATGAGATGTCCCCAACCCGACACGAATGCAGACAAGTGCCATGTTCAAGAGCGACATACCGCCGACACGACAATGATTCAGGTTCCATTTTTCCCCACCATTTCTGGCGAGTACCCCAATTATTTTTGATAACAAGCTTGAAGGGGATAGCATATTCTTGTAATATAAGTTTGTCCTTCAGACAAACCCATCCTAGTACATTTAATGAGCCCTAGGAAGGAGCGACTCGAATAACGTCATTGCGACTGAATCCGATGTCATCAGAGTTTAATGAGTCTGACAAAGGAAGAACTCGGCATCTTTTCATATTTAGAGAGTTTGAAAAGACAGTGGAAAAGAAAACTCCAAAGGTCCCTTTTCGTAAATAGTTCCTCAGATCTGAAAAGGTAGAAAACTTTGTCTGAGAAAACCTCCTAGTCGCGATAGGCTAGGGTATTCCTTTTCTGTAAATAATCTGCTCAACGAAAAAAGGGAGTAAACATATATTGGAGTGAGTGTTGTCTTCCATGTGAAGATTGAAAACGATGAGAACTTTAAACAATCTTTTCATGTTTAGAGAGTCAGAAAAGAGCTGAAAGATGACTCCAAAATGACTTTTTCGTGTATTTACCGAGTCCGAAAAAGTATAAAATACAACTCGTGTCACCGTTTAAGCCGCATAAAGACCTGTTGCTGCATAGAAAGGCAAGTGTAAAACCTATTTTCGACAAAATCTATTAAAATATTAATAAAAAATGACTTTTAAAACCTATTTAGATTTCAAAAAGTTATTTATAAGTCTCAAATGGTAAAAACAAATTTACTTTTACTATTTACCTCATTGGAGAGCAACAGTGGTCCATTTGGTGTGCAAACTTCTCACGGTGACTGCGACCGATCCTGGCTACCATTCAGTTCCCTGTTTGTTCCAGGTAAGAGGCGCTTTCCTAACCTCCATTTTGATCCATTTTTTATATGTTTTTATTATGTATTAGACTTCTGGGCGAGCCATTTTGAAATTCTAGGGCTCGCTCTATTGGCGCGGGTATCGGGCACGGACCCGCGCTAATAGACATTTCTTCACAAAGAGGTCGCACCAACTGGCGCGACTGTTTTGGCGTGACTGTTAGGAAAACAGTCGCGCCAATGGCACAACAAAATTTTCCACTCAAAATTTTGAAAATGTGAGCTATCTATGTGGATTTTCAAACGTTCCAGAGATCTAAGAATGCATTTTTGATTGTGTTGATGCAGATATAAAGGCAAAAATGGTTATTGATTGGAAGGAGAGAGAAAATGAAGAGGAAGACGAAATGGATATCGAGAATGAAGCCTGCATGAATGCACTTAAGAACTGTGGACTTAAGAAATTCCTCCTCACACCCTGTTTATGAGCTCAGCCAGAGCTACTACAATACTTGGTCAGTATATGGGACGAAAATGGGAAGTTTTCAAACTTCAGTACCAAGTGCTGGAAGTGGAGGTTTCTGATGTATACTTCATAACCGGATTGTCGCGCCGAGGTCTAGTGCCCATCTTGACAGGCAGCAGACCATCTGGTGAAAAGATGGAGCAGGTAATGGCGAGGGTGTGCCCAAGGTCACGAACCAGATCAGGAAGCGGGAAGGTGGATATCCACACTATCGAGGATCTAGCACTGAGAGTAGTGCTACACACCATCACACGAGCTGCGGGATCGCAAGCTCCACACGAGGCCACCAAGGCCCAACTCCTATTAGCCTTTGAGTGTATGAATCCTACACTATTCGATTGGGCTACAGCGGTGACAACCAATATCAAGAGGCAGCTTACAAAGTGCAAGCAGGCCAAGCTGAAATAGTTTGGCTATGGTTCCATTTTGGTATCGTTCATCCTGGAACGATTACCAATATTTCAGGGCCAAGGGTCCATTTTTGCTGAGCCGATACCAAGAGAGCCAAGGATGGCTCGTTGGGCAGCACTTATGCCCAGATTAGGAGGAGGCCAACAGATGTCCTGGAGGCTGGAGTTTTTTGGATGGTTACGGTGACAGCTAATCGTGGTCGAGGATTGGCCTTATGCTGGGACTGATTTCACTGGATACCCAGACCTTCTGCTCCCGGAGGGGGATGACTGGGACGAAGAGTTGGGTATGACCTCTCTTTTTGATTTTTATGTTCTATGATTTTTTTTGGTAATACATGTCCGTTCTAATAACACTTGTTATGTGTATGCAGATGTCAGCCCAAAGAGACCCGCGGGCATGTCTCCCATTGTGCGGAGAACCCATGCTGATCATGACCCTCAGGCTGAGGGTGGCGAGGGAGGTGAACTGATTCAGAACCTGGAGGGCATTGCCTGGGGGATCCCGGACTATGCACGGCTAGCAGATGTTCCGCTAGCATACCAGCAACACACTGTGGGGGTGCCCAGTTGCCTCCACTGATTACCACGAGCACCATGCGGATTAGACACCTAGGGCTTCTTTCATGCATATTTTTTGAGAGACATGTCGTCTCCGGATGTATTAAGACGAACATGTATATTTTTGATTTTATGTGATGCACAGTATGTAAAAATTTCGACACACACATATATATATACCTATTTCTGGATGGATCTTTTCACATGTGATGATGTTTTATAAATTGCGCAAATGTCTATCTAAAACCAAATTAGCTACTGCATCTGTTAATGTATTCATATGTTTGGGTGTGTGCTGATATGTAATATAGTCAAAATTTCTTTCCAGCAGACGAATACGCAAATACAAACATAAAATGGATGGATTTCTTACTTAATAATGCTCGTTAAGTTGTAATACTACAAGTTGTGAGTCTAGAGACACAAGTAATTCACGAATGCCGAGGTCCACAGCCTCGGTTAATAATTCCAATACAGCGCTATATTCCGCGATATTATTTGTAGCAGGACCCAGACACACACCTTGCAGGTTAACCAACTCACCAGCAAGATTATAGATTACCCAGGCTGCCGAAGACAGATTCCTGGTACTATGGGAGGCACCATCCGTGAAACCCACAAACGGAGTAATGGACATATGCACAATCAAGAAGACCCGATCAGCAGAAAGGCGCTTACATCACATATCACACCACACATGCACATAAATGAATATACACACCTATGTACACTATGCTTGGAAATGAGTTTTATTTTTATGCAAGATTAAAACACAAACTATGCTTGAAGAGGATGGGCATGCCCCCAGCATGGTGTCTCAATTCGAGGTACATGCCCCCCCAAGCTTCAGTCCATAGGAAATGGATTGAAGGTTGAAACAGAGATTTGAGCTAAATCTATCAAAACACGAATTGAACAGGCTCGTGTTTCATTATTTTAACGAGTTTGACACACTTAAAATAACTGTCCTCGTAGCCGCTTGTTTCATTATTTTAGGAGCTTGACACAAGAGGAAGAACTATGCTCCAATGAGCTTAATGAAGGAGGCTCACGAGAGAGATGATCAGATACATGACGCTCTAGACAATCTGACATTTCCCCCAAGCTAGGCATGAATGAGGAATGATGATGTCCATCGCTCCAAGGCAGCTCCTCAAGAGACATTGTTTCAACAATGGCTTCATTAGAAGGGAAAATATCTTTAAGAGGATCAGGTGAGTCTGCCTGACCGAGACAGGGGGATTGGGAATAGATGTCTAAAGCCATGCTCGAAGGAGCATGCTGAGGATGGGGAGGATCGGATGCAGCGACAATTTCACAGTAGTTAATCTCTACCAGAGTTAAGGGCATTGATTCTCCAAACTCAGCCACTTGCTCAGGCGAAGGGATGAACCATGGGTCGTCAGAACTATAGATCATATTAACTTGAGCGGTGTGCGGTGGTGGTGCGGGAAAAATACCCATGAGGATGGGGTCCTTGAAGAGACCGGGTCCTACATTGTCAGGGGGATTTGGGATCTGATCCGCGTACGAAACGTTGTTCTCGGAGGCGGAGATGAAGAAAGACAACCGATCCATAGTAACGATTTTTCCCTCGTGAGGGAACTTAATAAGTCGAAAGAGGGTGGACGACATGCATAACATGGCATGAGTCCAACTGTGGCCGAAAAGTATATTGTATCTAAGCTTGGCGTCAACTACTTCTACTTCTACGTTGATTGTCTTCCCCTGTAAGGTAATCGCTAAACTCTCGAGAACACCCAGGAGTTTCGATTCCCGACCATCAAATGCCTCTAGGGCATTAGGAGATGATGAAAGGGCCGGAGAGCCAATGGCCTTCTAGCAAGCAGACGACATGACACAGGTATAAGCACCTTCATCCACAACGGCCCTATGGATGTTAAGACCGTTGATCCCGACTTGAATAACAAGAGCGATCTGATGTGGAAGTCGGGGGGTAAAGTTTTCTAAGTCGAAGGTGAGAAGATTAGAATCAGTGGGATCGATCCCACCGATTGCAGACAACAAAGCTTTCCGTTGTGACGGGCAACTTTGAAGAACTTCTAATGCAGACATGGCAGAAGGCGCCTGTGCCAGATCCTCAACGATACTGTAGTGTTGAGCGGCACGAGAATTCGGATTGTAGGAAGATCTTCTTAGAACACCTTTAGAAGGTGGCCTTACAACAGGTTCAACAGTAGGCTTCTCAATCTCCAACGAACCGTAGACAGGTGGGGGAGGTGGACCATCCACAACTGCCTTCCCAGGTGCCTGACGCGATTCGTTGTAGTCCTTCGAACGTGTAGCAATAGAGATAGGTGCAACACCATTCATCATAAAGACCTGAGACCCAAATGGTGCAGATGGTGAAGGATTTTCAACCATCTGGGTCTGTTGAGATGGGAACGGTTCTTTAAGAACTGCCGGAGTCCCTTTGGAGCCTTTTAGAAGTTGACTAACTTCAGATCGTCATGGACAATCTTTTGTATAATGATCTCCTTCACAAATGAGGTAGGGGTACTTCGGTTTGCATTGGGAATCGTCCTCGGTACGAGGTTTGGACTCTGGCTTTGAGGCATCAGATTTGGATTTACCTTTGCCCTTCTTTTTCCCTTTGGAGGCTTTCTCCGTAGGATTGGCCTAAACGGCATTAACCTCTGCAGTTTTGCCAGAATCGGGAGGGGTGGGAGGAGCAGAATTATTGGATGAGTTGGAATTTTGCTTCCCATTCGAAGATTTCTTCGAATTCTAAGACACAGAACCAATAACACCATCCACCGCCGGGGTAGGTGGAGCTTTATAGGTCTTAGACTATGGAGCATCAGGCAAAATATCATTAAGCGTGTCAGACTGAGAGTAAACTAGATCCAGATATTGGGCACGCGCTATGGCTTATTCTTCAGTCACACACACTCCCATAGCAATATCTTGAGCGATTTTGTTAACGAAGGAGGTGGTGAACCAATGAGTTAGTATTTGATCAGGTATATGAAACTTGATCAATCTACGACGACGTCGCCACTCATGAATGTGATCAGAAATGTGGGTGGCTTTGTCCTACTTCAAAGAATTCAGGAGGTGCGTCCCGGCTTCGTAGCGAATCGGTAACTGAAAGTGAGTCAGAAAAGCCATGGCTAATGTATTGAAATATTGAAAGATGCCACAGGATAATTCAATATACCACTTAGCAACAACGCCATTCAAAGTGCGTTGGAAGAGGCGTAGATGGATTGAATCATCCACCCAAGAGTTAGACGAACACCAAAAAATGGTAAGTCATCACATGAGCTTGGGGGTCCTCCCCAGCTTTACCCTCAAACTTGGGGCAATCACCAGGCACCTTGGTAGGAACCAGAGGCCAATAAGGATTGTGCAGAATTGGATCATTCGTTAATTTTGAAACATTTGGTAATTCCAAGGTAGCCAGAAACGATAATGGCGGATTGGATGGCATACCTAGCCCTTGATAAGGACCAGTACCTGTACTCCACACTGGTTGAGAATAACCTTGCCCCCAGGGGTTCTGTCCCGTAGCATTCTGACTGTAGGGGGTATAGATCGTAAATCCAGCCTGATTCGGTTGCTGGTAACCAGTGTACGGGGCTTGATAACTAGAGTATGGACCCTGATTGTAAGTCGGCCCTGTGTAAGCAGCATTTGGATTTGGTTGCTGAGTATAGGTGTAGCTGGGTTGCTAAGAGTAATAGTTAGAACCTTGGGGCTGGCTATAATTCGGTTGGTATTGACCATGAGAATAGTAACCGCCTTGAGGTTGAGTGGGCTGCTGATAGGTGGGACCCTACTGAGCCTGATAATTAGGGTGCAACGGTTGATTTGGATATGGGATTGAATAAGTCGGCTGTTGGGTAGGGTTGATAGGAGGTGCAGGCTGGCCTGGCTGAACAGGCTGACCTGGCTGCCCTGGCTGAACAGGCTGAGCGGGCTGCCCTGGATAAACAGGTTGACCCGGATAAATAAGTTGTGCCGGTTGTGCAAGTTGTCCTGGCTGTTGAGTAGCACCAGGTTGTGCCGGATGGGCCGGTTGTCCTGGTGGAGGGACACCAGGTTGTGCCGGATGGGTCGGTTGGCCTGGTAGCGGAATAGAGCCAGGTGGTTGCTGATAAACGGTTTGACCTGCAACAGGACCATAAGATAGTCCTAGCTGATGTGCAACATTGGGACCAAGAGGATAATGCGGTTGCAAAGGTTGAGAAGGTTGGATTCCCCCCCCAGGACCGTACATCGGCCCGAGTTGGTACCCCGGTTGACCTGTGAGTCCTTGAGGTTGCCCAGTTGGGACTCTAGGGAGAGGCTAGACGAGTTGACCGGAAGGGTTGTAATACTGTCCTTGTGGACCATATAATGGCCCTTGCTGGCCCGGAGGGTATCCCTGTATGGGCTGTCCCTGCGGGTCATAAGGATAGCCAGGCTGGCCCTAAGGTTGGCCTTGAAAAGGTTGTCCTTGCGGGTTGTAGGGTTGTCCAACTTGGTTGTACAGTAAACCCTGAGCATGAAGTTGAGCCTCAGGAGCAGGTAAACGTAAAGGGTTCCCATGCTCATCGTACTGATATGGAAAGACGTACACGGGCATACCATCCTGTGCATAATGCGAAAAGTATGAGCGGTTGGGATCTTGAGAGGACTGTCCAACCTCGGGGTTCGACTGTTGCAGAGACAATTGATACTCCTCCGGAGAGATGTTCTCTGGCATAACAGATGTTATGTAGATGTCCTCGGGAAGGGATGTGGTCCTTACGGACTGGGTAGTAACGGCGGGTGTAGATGCGGCCACACAAACAATGGGCATGGAAGGTACAGAGGTAACCTGAGGGGATGATGTAATGGGTGTCCGTGGAGACATCCCTAAATAAGGAACAAACAGCCTCGTAGAAGGAGCTGATACCCCCATGGAGGCAGCGGCGGTAATAATCTGACCCAATGATCTATACCCAGTTGGTAATGAGGGACCAGGTGATGACATAACAGATGGTTCAGGGTTGTCTCCTGGAAATAATCTCCGAGGAAATAACTGGTAATCTTCGCCGGATGTGGGAATTTCCTCGCTGGATTCACTCATGTTTGAGCCTGCCGCTAGATCTTGTAATAGACGGCGAGGACTAGGAGGAACAACAGCAGCTATAAAAGGTGAACTCGATGTAAGAGGAGGGAAATCTTCCCCTACTCCCAATCCAAACCAAGGGTTGGAAAAGGGCCAATTGAACTCAACTGGTCCTCCAAAGGGTTGCTCAGACAGAACCAATCCCCCGTTGGGAAACTCAAAAACGATGGGCTGCTGGGGTTCAGTGGAGGACTGAGAAGCCTCTGATGAATCGTCCATATATGGACTACCAGTAGACGAAACAGAAGGTTCCGCCACTGTGACAACAATGACAACAAATCAAGCACAACACACGGGCTGAAAAAGAGTCAAGACACATAATCAAACGGCCAACAAGCAAAATCTAACAGGGCGTGTGATCGCGGGTGATTTATTTTACCACATTGAAACTTAGAAACTTCACCGTTTCATGTTTTAAGAGTCGAGAAACGGATGAAAGGTGACTCTATCTCTTTCAATTTTGAAGCAAGCGTGAAAGGACAAGTGCTTGGTGATCCTTTCAAATTTAAAGAGTCAGAAAATATCAAATGAATATTCAGGAATACTAGGTAAAGGGTGTACCAAATAACCGTGAACTGCAATATACACCTTGGTTTCAAAAATGAAAGAGAAATCAACCAAGGACTTAACGTACGTGCAGGAAATCTCCCCGAATGCTATGTCCGGTGTATCACAGATATAGGGCGGCAGACTCGGCTTCCTATGGATAAAGGATAGAAACCTAGTGGGGTCTCCCTTTATATACTCGACGGTACGGGGAGCACAAGTCCGTACTAGTGTTGTCTATAGCCAAGAGGCGAACGAAAACTAATAGGTTTAAAGACACCGGAACACGTCTCTAGCCTAGACCACTAAATGTTGCGTTAATGTTTCAATGTTGCCTATTGGAGTCCCGTGTTTTGATAGTTTGGCAAATCAAAAGGCAAGGCAACATTAGAACCAATATTTAGAGTTACAGGATCTAGTCCTCCTGTTCTCAGAGAGGGATCTCTCAAATGTTTGTTTGCAAAAGTTTATCTTGTGTGCTTTGAGTATTGATTTTAGACTAGTTATTAAGTGCAGGTGTTTATTTGTTTGATTGTTTGGTTGGAATGATACAGCAGAACATGAAGGACCTAGGAAAGATATATAGGACAGAAAAATATCCGTTTCATTGGGAAATGGAGTCAAGAGAAGGTCATAACAAACTCATCAATGGATATGGGATATCAAAGGGCAAATCTAACTTGGCCACAAGATCTTTTTGTTTTTGGAATGGAATGAACATTAATGATTTGGAAAGAGAGTTTTAATTCTCAACAAAGGGAATTTGAAAGCATAGTTTGAAACAATAAAGAGTTCTTTGATAGATAGGGCTAACCATAAATTCTACAAATCACACCTTTAAGAGAATAATGATTTCAAAACAAATTTTAAAGTAAAATCTAAGATTCGGGGAACTCCCTATTTCCTCAAAGATTTTATTCTAAATGACTTTAGAAAACATATAAGATTCACTGATAATCACAGTCATAGAAGAGGAAACACCTAATACATCTATGATCATAATTATAACGACCTTTAAGCCAACTGTTTAAGTGAGGACAAAGGGCAAGATCAAAACATACCTCTTTGATTCACTATAAGAAAAGAACTTCAAAGGGAGACTTCAATAACAGTTTTTTAAGTGGCAACAGACAAGTAGGGAGAACCATAAATCATGCTGAAACCAATTGTCCAAACTATTAAGGAAATAAACAAGCATGAAGACTAAAGAGAAAGAGTAAAGCCTCTAAAATACTTCAGCAGAAGAAAACATAGAACAATGAAGGATGAACAGGTCTAAGGTGCTTCCAGGAGTCATTTCTTAGCCTATTATTTTCTATCCTATTGTAGTGAGAAATTATGGAACATAATGAAAACAGGGAAAAACATGAAACAGTTCAGAATACTTCACCAACAGCCAAGCTCATGAATCCAATGATAGAGCCTTCTCAGGAACAAACATGTAACAACATCATCAAGACTTCCAAGACTCCAACTTCTTCTTCAACTTCAACGGACTATGTATTTATTTCAGAGAGGTTCAATATAACAGCTTGTAGTCAAACAATAACCAACCAACCAACAACTTCTCATCTTCTCCAGAAGTATTTATAGAAGGATGAGGAGGTGAGATCTGAAAAAAGATCTCCTAAGGTAATTAATACATATTCAGGACTTCTTAGCCTTTTGAGGGGCTCGATGAAGAAGTTTACAGGTGTTTCTCTGTATTAACTGTTTTATAATTAATATCAAGGTTTTATGGGAGCTTTGTTGACTTTAAGGCTCTGCATAATGTGGAGTAATTCCGCAGATATTTGTTGCATTAGTTTCCTATGGCAGAATTAACTTCTTGGCAGCGCTGGAGGCAGATATTTCTTCAAGCAATAACTTCGGCCTTCTGTTTTCAATGCTTCGAGGCACAGGTGGCGTTTATGGTAGCTGAGGAATCAATTCACCTCAAATGTGGTGGTGGAGGCCTTCTTGTTGGTGAAAATACTTATGATCTTCTTCCAGCTGTGTTTGAATCCAGGGAATTAGGCTTTTAATAATTATTCTTAGCCGTAATTCCCTAAATCTGTCTTCAATCTTCATCTAATGTGCTTTATCTTCAAACTTATACTCTTTAACTGTTCTTTTGAATAAAATATTGTCTTGTTGATGTGTAGGGCCGCGCAGGGCTTTTTATGGGCATCAATGCCTGTGGAGCGTTGATAATTGTTAAAACCAACCCTGCGAATGGTTCTCTTCATGGACCAAAGGCACGGGAATCGTCATTGCCGGCCCCGAGCCTTTCTTCAATATAACGGCGGAAACCATTTAAAACCTACATAAAACACGAAATAATTAATAAATCCTGTGTTTTTTAGGTTTAACTTCTTTCAGAAGGCGGGGAAAAAAGCGTAGCCATTGGATGAAAGCATCCAACGGTGGAGATCTGCTCAGAATCGGAAAAAAGAAGAGCGGGAGAAAAATAAAGCAGAGTGATTTTGGGCCGTCCGATCTGGATATGTGGACGGTCCAGATTGAAATGGAGAATCACAATCGGGGGTTGCAAACGAATGGAGCGATTAAGACCTGCGATGCGATGAAGCGCAAGCCGTTGATATAAAGGTTAGATCAATAGTGTAGAATTAATCGGGGTATGGCCAATCGGCGGGAGCAAAAGAGTGTGCGTGATGAAAAAAATGCGATGCGATGGAGGAGAGCCGATGCGATTACGCGATCGGAAGGAGGGCCGATGCGATTGCACGATCGGCCAATCGAAATCGGTGGTGGCAAAACTTTAAACCGCATCAAAGAAAATCTCCGATGCGATAAGAGACTTGGCCTTTGTGCTTGGTCCTATAAAGAAAAAACAAAACACTGGGGGCTATGGATATATAAGACCCAATCGCATAAGAAATTTTGATGCGGGTCCTTTTAATCTACCCATTTGATTTCTCCGATTTGTGATTGCGCGATTGGTCTTTCAATCTACCCTTTAAAATATTTAACACGTGACTTGAGTTTTCTAAGTTAAAACTTTGGAAAAGTGGGTTTTTTGAGTTTACGAAGGAAAAAACGGATTAGGCATGGATTTATACAAGGTTTTATGCTTCAAAAACGGGCCCACCGGATACACATAAAAATAACAATGCGATTGGGGTTTTAAATGCGAAAAAGGGTGATCGCATCGGAAAATTTAGATGATGGCAAAAACTTGTGCATATTGAATTTGTGTGATGCGATAAGTGCCAGAAGGGGCTTAGCACTTGGTTTTTATGGTAAGTTCATGTGGGGGAAGTGGTTAGGGGGCTTAGCCCAAAGTGGCTAAAGCCTGTAATAAAAATATGAATTTTTATGAAATTTTAGAGTTTTTCAATGGTTTTTAGAGGTTTCGGTAAACCTAAAGAATGAGTCTTTAACCTTATAAAAGTGATTTTTATGAGGGGAAGAAGGAAACTCATAAAAATAGGGGAAATTTATGGAAGAAAATGAGAGTAAATGAAGGTTAGTTATGAGTGGGAGAGGGGTGAAAATGATGGTTTTTTCAACAGTCTTTCTTGGAATCAGCAGATTTCCTAAGTATAAAAGTGGGAACAGAAATGAAGATTATGGACACAGGCATGAGGCCTTCAAGGAACCTTCAAGAGCCAACAATTTTTTAGTGATAAAATTTGTTCCTTGGAGGCTCAAAAAGTCTTAGCCACCTTTTGGTATAACAATTATTATAGGTGGCTAACACTGCCTTAGTGTAAATTGAGTAAATTTTAATGTTTATCTTCAATTACGTTTCAGTTTTCAGGCCCTAGCGAGTGTGATGTCAGAAAATCTCCTAAATGCACACTATATGCCACAGTATATCATTTCATTTGATGAAATCTAATTATGAGAGAGTTGAGAGCTTTTCACACAAACAAAATGATCATAAAACAACCAACAAAGCCTCTAATGCAGCTAATGTAACCAAAAATTTTTCTCTCAAAGTCACTAATCACTAATAACACCGAAAAGATTTTAATTTGCACTAACTGATCAAAAGAAAAAGAGATTTTTTTAATAATTTCAATGTTTAATAGCAATAAGCACTAAACAAAATGTAAACTAATGAAGAGAAATTTTAGATGCGATAGTAAGAGAGAAAAAATGAGCAAATCACTCAATGAAAAACACGCAATCAGACCTCAAATTGACAAAATAGTCCCTCAAAACCAAAAGAATCCTAAAGACTCAAATGGACCATGTAATCTAGGCCCAAATGAGGCAAAGCAAAATTCGAATGAAGAAGAGAACAAACACTCAAATAACGTAATAAAGTGATAAGAAATCGCTAAACGAACGTAAAGAAGCAATCACAAGGTCGACTGAACCGATAGAAACCCAAAACTCCCAAGGGAGGCTCGACACACCAGAGGACCTAGATGCCCTAGGGCTAGAAAGTGAAATCGATGGAAACGGGCAAGCAACCAAAGGACGAAGGTCACAGCCAATCAAACAAGGCTCTAGAACAGTCAAACAAGCGAAAAAACAAGGCCAAAATCACAGATCAATCTCAGAAGGCTCAAAACACAGAAAACCCTAATACCTCACAGGATTGGTGCGACTGTGAGGCTGAAATTAGCGCCAGAATGGAATTGGCACGGGTGATACACAAGCAACCTGCGCCAATGGGTGCGAGTGTCAAGCTGAAAAGCGTGCCAGTCGAGTTAACTATGGGAAAAATAAAAAAGAGCAGTACAGACACAGACCAGTGATGATAAGGCCAAACAAAAGCCAAACAAATAGAAAAACAAACCTAAAGAGTTGACCAAGCAAGCAAGGTCAAGAATCAACCGAAAAGACAAGACAACACTCAAAGTGTTTAGTTCATAAACTAAACTAGAGATTGATTGAAGCAGCGTTGATCTGCTTCACTAATTCAGAGAAAAAGTGTTTCGAAGGCTATCTGGCTAACTTCAGGCTCTGTCTATAGCTTATAAAGCAGAACAACAACAAGCCAACGATCCCCAGTGGAGTTGCCAATTTGTTGTGGAGGTAAATCCCCTTTGCCGACAGAGGCGATCCCTACTAGCCCAGATCGGGTCTAGCAACAATTGTTCACGCTATAGTGCAGGTTTTTAATTGCAAATAAACCAACTAGTGATGAAGGCTTACCTGGAATCCAACGCTGTCGCTCATAGAGGTAGCGCTCCCGTTCCTTAGCTCTGGCAGATCACAATCCTCACGATCTCCGTGATCGGACACTTACACACACAAGAAACAAAACAAACATAAGCGTAAAATCCAGTGCATACAACTATATGTCAGTCAGAGAAGACATAACTCATGATCAACATCAAGAACAAGAGTGAAACCATAACCAATAGTCGCTTATCATTAATTAATCAAAAGAGGAATACAACCATAGCTCTGATGCTGAATTATCCTTCGGAGGATCGTCAGCGGAACGTGTCTCGATAAATCCTATCAGGGATGGGACAAGCCTCTCTCTCCAGATGTGTCGACAATGATCTCCTTGCTTGGATTTGGCCTTAAGGGAATGGATCAAAGCTCTTGCAGCATTAGGCTCTTGGGAACTTGGAGACTAGCTTACAAATGGGATGAGCAAGCTTTTATAGATGGAGGAAGGGGAGTTGGGATCCCTATAATCATGGGATTGGCCCTATCCTCAAGGAAGCTTCCATGAGAGGTGGCAAACCACTCCCTCTACATGGAGATCCGGAGCCAAACCTCCCAACTCAAATTAGATACCATTTTCTGGGTCAGTTAGGACAAAAATTCTGCCATTTATTTTAAAAAAACACTCCTTAAAATGGCTGGCGTGAGTGCGACTCTTGGACAGAGTTCCAATTAGCGTGCCCTCTTTGAAGGATTTCCCCCATTGGCGTGGGTACTGAACTAGCTACCCGCGCCAATGCAAAAAGGGGTGTTTTTAGGGTTTTTCACAAGGAGTTGTCTTCAGGGCAATGAAAGTACATGTTTAGGGGAATGCCATGAAAATGTTTTCAAGTTATGTCACTACTCACAGGTCATGGAATGAGCCCTCCAATTGTGCAGGATGGGGAATTGCAGGGACGGTGACAAATTGCTATTTAACACCCCCTTAACCACTTCCCCACATATGCCCTGTGCCCGAGACCAAGTGCTGAAGGCCCGGGTGCCGATCGAAATCGGAAGAAGCACGGGGCACATTCTTTCATTACAACTTGTTTTCCCCGATGCGATGTCTTTACATTGTAAGACCGCGGGCGTGATCTCAACGATCACCGAAATGTCCTACCATGCCCCGCCTCTCTCCTATGTGAAACCTCTGATGCTCATCTCCACCATCGATTCATTGTTGAATCGGAAAACCATCGCACCACCGCTCCAATCGCAATCGGAACTTCTTGCTGTGCCACCCTTCTGATCCCCCGATTGGCCTGTCCCTGATTTGATCTGAGCCGTTGACCCCTTGAGATCCAACGGTCCGGATCTCATTGCCCCCCACTCATTGCCCCGCCTGTCTTCCCTTCCGATTGATTCTCCACTGTTGATCCATCGCTCTAATCCTACGGCCATTGCATAATCGAAACATCACTCCAATCGCAATTGAAAAGGTTTTAGTATGTCACCCGCTGCCTTCCTCGATTGCGAGAGCCGATCCAATCATGACTGTCCATCTAATTTAGATCAATGGTCCTCATTGCATCGCTTCGTTCATTCATATTTCTCCATCAGAGTTTCGGCCCTGCTTTGCTTCGATGCGATTAGATAGCAACCGTTGATCTCTCGGGATCTGACGGTTCATACCTAATCGCCCTCCGCCCATGTCGGGTCCCGCCATTCCTCAGCCCATTTCATTGCATTCCTCAGCCCATTTCATTGCATTTCCACGCTTTTCCCTTTGTATTTTGATTCAAAGGCTCTAACCTAATGTTTTTCATCAAAAAGTCGTATTTCCATTGTTTCCATTGCATCCATAACATTTGCCTCTGTCGCGCCACCATTCCTCCAGGCCTCCATAGCATTGCTTTCCACCACTACCTTGGGATTTTATAACAAATTTATTCCATTGTGCAGGGTTTAGAGAGTGAGAAATTCACTCCGTCTCCATGATCACAGTCGTTGTGATTCAGAGCGCAGAGAGGCCATTTCAGCATCGGCCAGTGTATCAGCAGTAGTGATTAAAGGGGTTAATGCCAATTATTGAATGTTTAATGCTTAACCTCGTGTTCACAGGATGAAGACACAGTTTGAAGACTAAGCACATGAAACAAGCCATATCCGTGTTTAATTTCAGCAGAGCACCGTTTCTCCAAAAGGACACCTTCCTATAGAAGTCTCCATGCCTCCTCGAGCCCTTAAATGTATTTCACTGACAAAATATTCTTTAAGATTGTTAGATAGCAGTTATGGAGGTATGGAGTGGCCTGCAGACCCTTCGATCCAGGTCACTTATTCCAGAAGGCAGCGTAGGGTACAAAACAGCCAGAAGGACTTCAAGAAAATCCGAGGTCAATATCGACCCGACAGAGATCTCTGAACCAGACTACAGGATACGCACGGTCAACGAAGAAACATTAAGCAGTATGGGCGTGAACACTTCTGCCATTTTGTCTTAATGAAAAAAATTAAATGAACATCTACTCCCGCTATTAGTCAAACTCCTATAAGAATTCCTGAGAATAGATTGTAAGGGGGTTGTTGCTGTAGTTGCTATTAGAGGGATTCATTTTTGACTGTTAGAACAGTTTTGGGAGAGAGTAGCAGAGTAGTTTGTAATGTAGTAGGCTGGGAGGTGAAAGTTTGGATTGTAATCAGCCATTGAGCTCAGTGTATGTGATTGGTTTTGCATCAATTAATCAAGCAAATTTCATAGGATCCTGGTCTATTACTACGGGTGATGTTTTCTCTTACACTGTTTTATTACATTTTTTCATGCTGTTCATTTTCTTCTGGTACGCATAAGAAATATGGCATAGGATTTACCCTCGCATGGTACCCTATGTCTCTGCTCTCCCTACCTTCAATGTTTTCCGCTGATAATAAAAGCTGAGGGCAGGCTCTTGTAGTCTAACCAGTATAGTAGATGTTATTCCCTACTAGCTGATGTGTGGACTCGGATTTGGCTGCTCAGTTGTTCTTGTTTGGGTTCAAGATAGAGGATTTGGGATACCGGGGATTTAGTGTAAGCCCTGTCCACTGGAGTCCTTGTTCAACAAATTGACCTTTCTAAGATCCCGTGAGCCAGTGTCGAAGCAGGGAAGGTTAAAAGTCCTTCTTTGATCTATAGACTCTAGCTTTGTGTCAAATTTTATCTCTATTTTTCCTGGAATATGCTGAAGCAGATCTGGAGTTAGATGACCTCTGGTTTGATCTCAAGCTGCCCTTTATGTCTTCATTGAGAGTTGCCTTTGAGTATGTCAAAGCAGGTCTGGAGTTAAATGACCTCTGACCTGATCTCCAGACAGAAATCTGGTGTCTTTCCTTCTTTCACCTTCACTCTTAATGTTCCATTCCACCATCTATCTTAAATATCCTTTTGTATAGATGACTTGCCCTATGAAAGTCTTGGCTAGTTTTTTGCAAGGAATCTCCTTTCATGACTCCATAGCCCAATGGATGGCATAGTGTTAACCTATCCTCCTTGCCCGAAACATCCTACTCCTTTGCTCCTTTCATCCCATTACGTTCTCAATTTATGATCTCATGACCAAATCAACAACCAACCAAATCATTTAAAACTCCTTGTGCTTCATAGCTAGCCTAATATCTCATTCTGAGCTTTCAAAGATATATCATTCTTTGTATTATTGGAGTGATCCCTCTCCGGGTCCAGGAGGGCTAGATCCTAGGACCCAAAGATGGTTATGATGTTGTCCGGTCTTTTGGTCTTGCCAATTTGGCCAAAACACTGGAACCCCAACACCTGCATTTCAAGTTTTAGCCAAAATAATTTTAAATCTGGGCAATTTCACAACATTGATGCGGAAGCACTTCTCTTCGTTTAATGGTCGTAGAACCAACCAACTAGAATTCACAACTATATGTGGAAGCTGATATTTTCCAATCAAATCTATGGTTATGAGACCATATCTTAAAACCCATTTCATGATATTCAAATTAACATTCAGATAATACTTCAATTTACAAAACTATTGCTTTGACCCATCTCATGCACATTCGAATCAATGTTCGAATATTTCAATTAAGCCAAGATATTCAAACTTCGTCGCAACTCATGGGACCTCCTACCACCATTTGGAATTTATCATTAACCCCATTACATAATCGTCTAAAACAAATTAATTATCCAATAGATACTCGCGGTTCACATCAAACATAATATTTTAACACATATTATGTCTTCCACGATGATGGTCCCAAATACCATAACAATTACAATAAACCTTTGACTTCATATTAAGACACCAGCAAATATATAAATTTGATTGGGTCCCACAGCATATTCGACCAACGCATCCATCCATTTCATTAGACGACTGATAACTTATCGCATTCCATAGACGATAATCCAACGGTCATCGCATTCCGTTTCACTCTCACCAACTTTAACCTTGATTAACCCATGTGATTTCGGTTCATAACTTACCATATAACTGAACCTCATAACATATATTAAACCCCGAACTTCAAATAATAACCTCAGGCCCACATGGTGTCGTACATTGGTTTAAAACATAAACCATCGCACATTTAATATTGGGTCCCACAGCACATTCAAAACATATATGATAATAACACCATACCTTTATGCTCGTTAACACCCATGCAATTAAATGATGCGAATGCTGTCGATCTCCGATGGCTAGAAATCAGACGGAAATCGCATTTTTTTCATCATTGGGCTTTAACTCGAAAATATTTTGTGAAATAGCTGGTATTTAAATACCGCCACTTGCAACGTGTCACTCGAAGAGCATTATCATATTTTTTTGGGAATTCCGCTTACCATTTAATAATAATGCGAAAACCACTGTTTTGTTTTTCAAATCTGCTTCTACTATTCATCGTATGGTCCGACCATATTCTTAACTCACGGTTTCACTTCTACTCATTGACTTCACCTTTTTCACAGTATCTCTTTTCTAAAACTGTGCCATCGAGACTCATACAGCATTCCCCTCGCATTGCCTCTTCATGAGTTATTTTCGCACAGTTCCAATGCTCCATTCCATCACTTTCTGCAAAATGGGAATCAGTTCACTGTGACCTCACTCGGTCCTTTCATCATTCGATCGTCATCATTCCTCATTCAAATTCTTCTACGGTTCTTCTAATCTGCTATGAGGGCCTGAGAAAGTTATACATCCTCCATTGGACAACTCAATGCTCTGTTATTTATTCCGGCTTCTTTCTATATCCGACGCAGCCTCAGATATTTATATTTGGTCATCAGTACGTATCGCGTTTCTTTTCCCACCAATATACTCAGCCCAACACGGTAAACACTCAGCCACTATCGGTGAATAGAATTCGACTTCACACAACACAACGATCATAAGAAATTGGTATATACACACCCAAATGGAGTCTTCAATGCAAAGTCTACGTTTCAACGGCCCAAACAAGCTACAGCTAGGAACTGCGACTTTCTCATTAGGTGTAGAGCATTATATCAATCCCTATTACAAAATTTATGACATGCTACTTATTGAATCCCAAAACACTCTTCACGCAGAGTTAAATCAATACATCTGGTTCAGAAATAAATTCTTTTATATATATAAATGAAATCACTTCCAAACTTCCTGGTCTTTGGCTAGATCTTCAAAGTCAAATGGCCCTTCTGCAACTGCTCGTAGGCTTACAGGAACAAACCCTGTTTGCTCAGAACTGAATCCAAATGAAATCAAATGCAAAAGCCCTCTTAGTCCTAGCCAGATATTCATGTCAATGGCCCTGTTTTATAATTGGCCATAGGCTTGACAAACAAAACTCTGGTTGTTCTATTCTATTCCTGTCTGCAGATCTGCTACTTCTGCTTCTTTGCTCCTTTCAATGATAGTCCAGGTGTTGCTCATGTCTTCTCCTTTGCCATCAATGACAATATTTCCAACACCAAGCAATTAGGGTTTTTGAGTTTTAGTTCAAAGATCAACTTCGGGAGAACGCATATCAGCTATTGATCTAGTAAGCAATTCGACGGACCGAAATCACCCAAGCATATTAGGCTCAAAGCTAGATGCAAATCCTAATTGCGGAATATTTGCCGAGAGTTTTAAAGTGAATTAATGCCAGGTACCATAACCATTGACGTGTTGGCAGTTCACAAAGCTTGATAAGAGAACGCCTCGAACAAAAAAAAAAAAAAAAAAAAATCTGAAGTCATAAATGATATGAGCTAGGGTACAGTTAGGTTAAGTGTCAAAATTAATGAGATGTAAGGTGGAGTCATGGCTTCACCGAAAAACATGGTAATATTAACGAACATCACATTGTTAGAATTAATTCCACTGTAGTGAATATTAAATAGAGCACATAGTAGTCAAAAATTTTATACATAAGACTTATTTTGGTTAAAATATGTTTATGTCATATAGTTACACAAATCGTAGTTGTGTTAGAGTAAATTTATTTATTTATTTTGTCTTATTATATTTTATTTGCAATGTAGTAGAATTGATACATGTTACAAGTGGTATCAGAGCAGCATTGTAACGCTAGGACCCTATGGGTCAACTAACATTTTAGTTGATTATTACTGATGCACAGAGAAAGAGAGAGAAAGAAGTTAAAAAGGATATTATGAGGAGGGTGCTGACACAACAACCACCTCCGAACGTTGGGGAAACACAACCCAAACCTGAAATAAATCCAGAAATGTGGATACAGCTGGGTGTGGAGCAGCACCAGCAAACCAGTCGGCTGTTGGAGGAACAACAACACCAAACCAGTATTATCTTAAACACTGTGCAAAATATACAAGAGTGATGCAGGAGCATCAAGACCATTTTTCATTTGTAAATATGTAATAAAGGGGGGTGTGACATTTTTATTATTTTATTAATTAATTTGTTATTTTTAATAAAATAGGAGATAAATTATATAAGTGAGGATTTTGTAAATATTCTTTTATTAATTAAAAGGATATGAGAGAAATAGATTAGGAACAAAATTAGAGAGTAGGTATTCTATGTATGGGACTTTGTTGAGTCCACACCTAAAATACAGATTTAGTTGAGGATTAGATGGAGGGATTTTTGGAGTGAATTAAATGCATTATTTATGTATAAATATGAGTGGTTTTTGTGAGGAAAATACACTTGAATAGTTGAGAGGAGGTAGAATAGAATAGAGAGGAGACGTAAGGCTTGGACAGTCAAAGTTCATAAGCCTCCGGCAATTGGAAGGACATTAATGTTGAATATCTGGCAAAGACAAAGTTTGTAAGTACTTCATTGTTAATGTGAAAAGTGTTTTCAGAATTGTGTGTTTTGATTCGTTGAGTATGTGTATATCTTCTGTAACTGAGGTTTAAATTGAGAATGCACATTTTATATGATATGAAAGTGGAATCGTTGGGAAGCGCCAATTCTACATGGAAACAAGAGTCTTGCAAATTGATACTGGAATAATTAATTAGTTTTTATGGATTCATGTTTCAATTCATGAATTCAAGTGTCATTCTATAGAGGAGAAGGAATCGATATCACTAAATATCGATATCATAATGATTAATTGAACGAGCATTTGTTGAAAGGATGCAGGAAGAGGAATCGATCCTACCGAAGGAGGATTAGATCGATTGCCAATTAAAGCAGCGTTGGCATATCGACTTTAGAAAGTCGAATTCATGGAGGCACACTTGTTTTGGTGAAAATCTAATTGGTCTGTTGTGAATGTTGGGTTAAAGTTGAAATTTGTTGAGCTGTGGAACAAATTAACAACCAAGCCAGCACTTATGTTGTAATGTACTTGGAACGCTGTTAATGGCTCAATAATTGATTAATGATCAACACATGGGTTGAATTTGGATTGAATCCGGCAATCACATGTTGCAGATTAAAACTCACACAAGCTTACTGTATAATGCGTGGATGAATGATTAAAACACATATTTATGAACGTTAGATTACAACGTTTATATGATGTCAAGTTGCAGCGTGATGCACAGAGCTAAAGGATAAAGGCGCTGGATAGTTGTAGCAGAGAAAGGCGTTCAGTTATAAGGCGGATCCTGAATTTGGAGTGAATCCCCAAGGAGGCAGAGGAATCGCTGTTGAATTCATTCTAAGGAATGTTATTTGTTGGTGTTCTGGCTATGATATAGCGAAGAGCAGTTTATTTAATTGAACGCAGATGTGAATCACTTTGTAGGCGATCAATGGTGAGTAGAAAATGCACGGCTATTTAATTTTAAACCGATAAATGTGAAAATCATGTTGTATTGATTGCGTACTGAGTGAATTGGACAGTGAAATAGCATGATGCTGTAGTTCAGACCTTCAGAAGTTCGAATACTTTTGCAGTCAATAATACCTCGTATATCTATTGATATTATGGATGAATGGAGGCGTTGAAGGCACAATTGAATTTGTCGGGGTGTTTATAAAGGTAAGCATATTGATGTAAATTCCTGTGGGCCGATGTTATTCAAATGTTTGCGTAGAGATTGATGGGAATGAGTAATTCCTTATGGGGTTAGTTGGATTAAAATGATGCAAATTCGTTTTAAAACAACGATACACATGTATAATGGTAACAAGGCACATTTTTTAATTGGGGACTTTTTAAGTTGAGTTTATGAATAAGACAAGTGGTTGAATAACTAAATTCTTTTATAAGACTTTTGGAAAAAGCTTTTATTTGCGAAATGGCCTTGTTGGGATTTAAATGGAAATTGAGGATGCGAGTTATTGGGTCTTACATAAAGTCTTGATAATCGAATTTGAGTGGTGTTTGATAAACTTTGCATGAAGTTTTAAATTGATTTTGAATTGAGAAAGATTCTGTAGACCATAAAAAGGCAATGAGAATTGGTTGTAAGTTTGATAATCATACTGGAATGATTGTGAGATAAAGCTTCCGCAAATGACAGTGAATGAAATTTCTCGGAATTAAGATGTCAATTGGGTGTAAAAGTTGAGATGCATTTTTATATGAAAATATTTGGGAAGATTCTAGGTTTGCAGGCCCTGCCTGCATCATTTTTGGTATTAGAGCCTGGCTCTGCTGAAATTGAAGATGTTTGTTTTTTGAATGAAGTGCAGGAAGGTTCTATTGAGAACTGAAGTGTGTTTTATTGAATGTGTGATGAATACTAAAAGGAAGATCATATTCTGAATTTGAGATACAGCAGTACATAATTGCAGCAAACAGGATTGCCGAAATGAATGAAGAATCGTGCAGATAAAGTCGAAAGATTGGAAGAAAGGATCAGATTCTAAAATCTGATTGACAGTAGTTGAATATCGAGAAATTGTGCAGTGGAAGCATAAAGATTTGCTGAAACAGATTTGCAGGAATGGTGAGATTTTGAAGGTAATTGAAGGTATGCAGTTTTGTCTAATGATTAGTAAATATGAAATGAATGAAATTTTATAGTAAGATTGCAGTAGTTAAACTGTAAGAGGGATGTTTGTAAGTTTTGGAAATAACAGAGTTTGAAGACACAGCTGAAAGCTAGTGGGAAGAACAGTCCATTTAAAAGTGCAGGTGAATGGAAGGACAAGATCAGACGAGATATTGAAGGTAAGATGATATGATTTTATTTGGATTTGAAGATTAAAAGATTGTAGTCTTTGCATTGAAGCAGAAGTATTATTGCAACTCCCAAAAGGAAATTCCATAGAAGATAAGGTTAGAATTGCTAACAGATAAAGGAAGCTGGTGAAAGTTTCTAAGTGAAAATATAGATGTGGTAGAACCTTGACGAATTCCAATAGAGATTGGATAAGGATGACAATTGCGTTCTTTGAAGATGCAGATGAGTTGAAGCCAGAAAGAGAAAAGTGAAGTGCTCAAAGGAGGTTCCAGAGGTAGAGAACCAATTGCTTGCCAAAATACTAAGTGAGGGGAGCTTGGTGAGGTAAGTGACGGCATGATAGGACTTGTTGTTGTAGAGGCTTTAGTGCAACTCATAGTAGAGTGAGTAAGGAACTCATAGAGATGGAGAGGGTGATGACTAGTGACAGTCGTAACAGAGGTTTTGAAAGAGACCACAGCAGAGGAAAAAGGAGAAGGATGTCAAGGCAAATGGCATACAGAGACAGTTAATCAAAGAGGAATATGAGCAGGAGAAGGCTGAGATAGTAGTTCATCTTGAGGTGTTAATGGAGATGTTGCAAAGAAATGAAGTAGACCAGAAGCATGGTTATGTCATGAGAAAGAAGGTGAAGTGGCAGGGGCTACAAGAGAAGAGGAATCATCAGGTGAATATGCAGTTGATGAAGGAACTAAGGGAACTTGAACAGGTTATAGATGCCAAACAAAGGATAGAGAGGCTCGAAAGAATTGAGCTACAACAAAAGGAATATGCTGAAGAAGATGTTGAAGTTTCGATATGTGAACCAGAAAGTGGACCATTACTTTTTGAAAGTGATGAAGAGCTAGAGGAATTGAATCATATGAATGATTCAAAGTAGCCAGAAGAATTGAGGACTGAAGCATTAAATAAGACCATAGGGTCCTGTGATTTTAAAACTAATCATTTGTGTATGATTGCAGGTTTGGAAGAAAATAGATAGTCTTTTAAAACTATCAAAGATGTGAAAGAGTACCTTCCAGAAGATGAAAGTTTTGAAGCGGAATATGATAAAGAGGCTGGGAAAGAATCAGTTCACTACAATGGAAAAATGCTGGAAGACATCATTGAAATAGATGATGAGAAGGGGAGACTAGCTGACAGTCTCAAAAGTTCTTTGAGTTTGGATCAGCATACTGATATGCTGACAGAAAAAGAGAAATCAACGCAACATACTGAAGTGTTGCTAAAGGGAAAAGAGGTACAGAGACCTTATATTTTTTATTATAATGATTGTCTTATAATTGAAGATGTTGTTGCAGACACTGGAACATATTTGGCACAGGTGGATAGCCAAATGGAAGAATAAGGGGAAGAACATCTACTGAAGGATGTTAAGGAGAGACTGTTGAAGAAGGATGACAAAATAGTTGTCATAAATAATAATCAAGAAGAAGTTGACAGATGCAGAAAATAGAGGCAAGAAATCAATGTAGCAGGAGCAGAAAAGGTGCAAAACAGCAGTAAGGGTGAAAAGGAAGCGATCAAAACAAGTGAAGAACAAGCAAGAATGAGAGTTTAGTAATCAAGATATGGAAATAATCAGCAGGCAGAGGATATACTGGATAGAGAAATTGAGTTGATAAGGAGGTTAATTATGAAAATGTCTCAGAGAAAGACAGTAGCAAGAAGGAAAAGGAGCGACAACAAGAGAAAGACAGCAAAATATTGCGAGAGTACATCCAGTGGGGCAATGCAACATAAAGTGTGGAAACCTGGAGAAGAACAACAGACAAAAGCAACGACAAGTGGGAAGTTACAACACAAGATATGGGATCCAAGCATACACAGATCCGAACACATGATTAGGCGATCATGATTAATTTCAACCTTGGGAGTCTGATGCAGGAGCATCAAGACCATTTTTCATTTGTAAATATGTAATAAAGGGGGGTGTGAAATTTTTATTATTTTATTAATTAATTTGTTATTTTTAATAAAATAGGAGATAAATTATATAAGTGAGGATTTTGTAAATATTCTTTTATTAATTAAAAGGATATGAGAGAAATAGATTAGGAGCAAAATTAGAGAGTAGGTATTCTATGTATGGGACTTTGTTGAGTCCACACCTAAAATACAGATTTAGTTGAGGATTAGATGGAGGGATTTTTGGAGTGAATTAAATGCATTATTTATGTATAAATATGAGAGGTTTTTGTGAGGAAAATACACTTGAATAGTTGAGAGGAGGTAGAATAGAATAGAGAGGACAGGTAAGGCTTGGACAATCAAAGTTCATAAGCCTCCGGCAATTGGAAGGCCATTAATGTTGAATATCTGGCAAAGACAAAGTTTGTAAGTACTTCATTGTTAATGTGAAAAGTGTTTTCAGAATTGTGTGTTTCGATTCGTTGAGTATGTGTATATCTTCTGTAACTGAGGTTTAAATTGAGAATGCACATTTTATATAATTTGAAAGTGGAATCGTTGGGAAGTGCCAATTCTACGTGGAAACAAAAGTCTTGCAAATCGATACTGGAATAATTAATTAGTTTTTATGGATTCATGTTTCAATTCATGAATTCAAGTGTCATTATATAGAGGAGAAGGAATCGATATCACTAAATATCGATATCATAATGATTAATTGAATGAGCATTTGTTGAAAGGATGCAGGAAGAGGAATCGATCCAACTGAAGGAGGATTAGATCGATTGTCAATTAAAGCAGCGTTGGCATATCGACTTTACAAAGTCGAATTCATGGAGGCCTACTTGTTTTGGTGAAATTCTAATTGGTCTGTTGTGAATGCTGGGTTAAAGTTGAAATTTGTTGAGCTGTGGAACAAATTAATAACCAAGCCAGCGCTTATGTTGTAATGTACTTGGAACGCTATTAATGGCTCAATAATTGATTAATGATCAACACATGGTTTGAATTTGGATTGAATTCGGCAATCACATGTTGTAGATTAAAACTCACACAAGCTGACTGTATAATGCGTGGATGAATGATTAAAACACAAATTTATGAAACAAATTTTACGGTGTTTACATTGATGATGGTTCTGAAGCCCGTGATGCATTACCAGAAGGCCTTCTAGATAAAACTGATTGTATGAAAAGCGTATAGTTATAAGGCGGATTCTGAATTTGGAGTGAATCCCCAAGGACACAAAAGAATCATTGTTGAATTCGTTCTGAGGAATGTTATTTGTTGGTGCTCTGGCTATGATATAGTGAAGAGCAGTTTTCTTAATTGAACACAGATGTGAATCACTTTGCAGGCGATCAATGGTGAGTAGGAAATGCACGACTATTTAATTTTAAACTGGTTCATGTGAAAATCATGTTGTATTGATTGCGTACTGAGTGAATTGGACAGTGAGATAGCATGGCGCTGTAGTTCGGACCTTCAGAAGTTCGAAGACTTTTGCAGTCAATAATACCTCGTATATCTATTTGATATTGTGGATGAATGGAAGCGTTGAAGATGCAATTGAATTTGTCAGGATGTTTATAAAGGTAAGCACGTTGATGTAAATTCCTGTGGGCAATGTTACTCAATTGGTTTGCGTAGAGACTGATGGGAATGAGAAACTCCGTATGGGGTTAGTTGGATTAAAACGATGCCAAGTTCGTTGCAAAACAACTGACTCACACATGTATAGTAATTGCTTGGCGCATTTGTTAGTTACAGGGACTTTTAAATTGAGTTTATGAATACAACAAGTGGTTGAATGCTAGATAACATATAAGACTTTTGGAAAAAGCTTTTATTTGCGAAATGGCCTTGTTGGGATTTAAATCGAAATTGAGGATGCAAGTTATTGGGTCTTACATAAAGTCTCGATAATCGAATTTGAGTGGTGTTTGATAAACTTTGCATGAAGTTTTAAATTGATTTTGAATTGAGAAAGATTTTGTAGACCATAAAAAGGCAATGAGAATTGGTTGTAAGTTTGATAATCATAGTGGAATGATTGTGAGATAAAGCTTCCGCAAATGACAGTGAATGAAATTTCCTGGAATTAAGATGTCAACTGGGTGTAAATGTTGAGATGCATTTTTATATGCAAATCTTTGGGAAGATTCTGGGTTTGCAGGTCCTGCCTGCATCAATTTACATACAACTTATCACAAGTTGGTACACTTTTCAAGCTCTCCAAAACATTGGCTAAATAAATTTTGAAAACCCTCACCACAATAATGATTCAAAACAAAGAAGTATCAACATTGAAAAGTCATCCTTGGCTTCAACAAGCTGGAATCACATAAAATCTCCATGCTATCATAGTTATCTTAACTTAGGTTTGTAAGACCTATTTGTGGTGCATCCCACAGGTACATGGAAATACAACTCTAGCATTGATAGCCTGTGTTCTCACCACTCCATCTTAGGGGTTGAGTCCTTAAACATTTAGTCTTCAATTGCTACATCAACACAAGCACTAAGACATCTATGGAACATCAAGAATAAATAAAAAATATTCTTCCAAGAAAGACATCACACCAATCTCAATACTTGTCAAGCTCATCCCTCCATGATCTTTCCGTAGCCTTACATCTAAAAGAACAAGGCTCCAAAACCATGTGGCACATTATCTCCCCTCTTCATTTCTACTACTAGGGGAAAAACTCTAGTGCTACAACAAGAGTCCTAAGAACCATCATTACTTTGAACTTCATATTCTTCTCTAAGATTTATATGCATAACTAAAACCTCAACATCATAAGAGAAACACTTGACATCTCATAAGAGAAATCTCTTCAAGAACATCCAAAGAACCTCATCTCTCTTTTTCCTTTCATTCTCCTAGGATTTACCCTTGAACCGTAATGTCTCTTAGAAAAATACAAAGAAGAGTATTGTGATGATAATAATTACAAGAGGAATACAATGATGATAATAATTACAAGATCTCTCCACTCCCTAATATATACAAGTAGGTGAGAGAAGCTAATATAAAATAAGTACATGTGTCCATGCATGCAACCAAAAAAACAATCCCACATAGAGCACTCTATAATACAAGGATTTACATGTCAAACTAGGGTTTATGCAACCCCTGAAGTGAAACACACTCCAACCATGATCCTTCTTGGGCTCAACACCCTCCTTCAAGATGGTGTGGTCTCCAACAAGTTATTTTTTCAATGCTCCCTATGTCCACTATCCTTGTGACACCACAAACTAAAGAAAATAAAGCAAAACTACATTTTTTAATTGTATTTTCAACTTATCTCCTTGTAGGTTTGCTCAAATTTTAGGTGTATGCACTTGATGGATCCAGAATTAGATTTCACATCCAACGAGTACCCACTCTGCATACTTCTGATTATATCCACACTGATAAAAATTCAAAATACATGGAAAACATGTTAAGACACGTTTTTCATGTTTTTTTTTTTAATTTTTATCAGTGTGGATCTAATCAAAAGTATGCATAGTGGGTAGTTTTTGGGTGAAAAATCTAATTCTAGATCCAATGAGTGTACACAATTGAAATTTGAGTAAACCTACAAGGAGATAACTAAAAAATATGGTCAAAAAAATAGTTTTCCTCTTTTCCCTCCAAAAATATTCTCCCGTGGGGATGACCTCATTATCTTGAATCCTATTGGTTTTATTAAAGTTGATTTTTTTAGTACATTTTTCATTTTGAGGCCCATTTTGTTCTCAAAATTCCTGTAATGGGGAATAACCTTTTGCTACTAATCGAGCTTTGTATTTCTCCACGTTGTCTTCTGCATTCACGTTCTTCTTAGATACCCATATGATGGCAATGAGATTTCTTCCAGCCGGAAAATCCACTAGATCGAAAGCCTCATTCTTGTCTAGGGATTTCATTTCTTCAACCATGGCCATTTTTTCAGACTTTTTCATCCTCTAAATATATTTCCTCAAGGATCATCATTAGTGATAAACAAAGAAAAATTGGAACAAAACTCAAGTGGAGTATACATTTATGGCTACCGTATTTCCTGAACCAATCTCCTCAATACTATAATATGTTCTTCTTCTTCTTCTAATTATTGTTCTTCTATATAGTCTGATTCATCATTCGTCGATTTAAACTCTATCTTTTCTAGTTCTTTTTCCCTTGGTAGGACTTCTTGTTTGAAAACATTTTTTATTTCTCTAAATACCAAATCTCTACTATTCAAAGCCTTCTTAGTTTCCGGGTTCCAAACCTTATAACCTTTTATTCCATCTTTATATTCAATAAATATATACTTTTCACGTTTCTGATCCAACTTGCTTCTATTATTCTTTGGAACATGTACATAAGAATCACATCCAAATACCCTGAGATGTTTAAGAGAGGGTTTTTACCATTCCATACTTCATGTGGATTCTTGTAATCTAATGCAGATGAGGGTGATCTATTTTCTAGGTAATACACAGTCTCCACTGCCTCTACCTAGAATTATTGTCTTAAACCAACACCTTTGAGCATGCACCTTTATTTCTCCATCAACATCATGTTCCTCCTTTTTGAAACTCCATTATGCCAAGGTATGTATGGAGAAGTCTTCTTCCTTTCTATACCATACTTCTTACATAATTATTTGAATTCATTCATGCAAAATGTTCAACCATTATCTATCCTCAACACCTTAATTTTCCTTTTTGTATGATTTTCTATAAGAGCATTAAACTCTTTGAATTTTTCAAATACAGATTTCTTCTTGAGAAAATAAATTCATGTATTCCTTGAAAAGTGATCTATAAATTAGACTCAATACATTTGTTTACCCAATTATGAAACTGACACAAGTCCAAACACATCATTGTGTACCAATTGTAATATTCCCTTTGAATTTGTAGAACTAGAGGATAATATTACTTGATTCTACTTCCCATATAAACAATGTTCATAAAAATAAAAATTTAGAGAGTAATTAGAAATACCTTCTACCGTACCATCACCTTGTAGTACCAAAATACCCTTCTCTCGAATATGTCCCAATCTTTGATGCCATAGCATAGCCTTTTCTCCAATGGATGCAAGCTATTTTCCTTTTTCCGCTTCACTCTCAAGAACAAAAAAATTATTACACCCGTCACTTACAATGCTTCCAAACAGTTTATACAAAGTTATAATCTAAATTTCCTTAACAATACCATTTCTTTTTTAACCACCTACATGTGTCATTTTCAAACATTTTTTTTACACCTGCATCGCTCATTTTTCTTACAAAAATCGAATTTATAGCCAATCCTAGAATGTATAAAACGCAAGAGAACCTTTTAATCCTCTCCAAAAATGAACTTCAACTTGAATTTTCCTCATCCTATGATTCTAGTTTTCGTTTCATCTCCTAAGAAAATATCACCACCATCATATGTTCCATACTCATCGAACCGCTCCCCATGCGAAGACATATGAAAGGATGCACCCAAGTCAACCAACCGTGCCTCATGATCTACATGTGTACTTGAAGAATCAAAATATACATCCCCTCCTTTATTTGAGGAGGTTTTTGTTTATGTAGAAGTAGGAAATATAATCCCTAACCTTTCTCAACAATATTGGATTTACAATATTTCTTGTAATGCCCTTCGTTTTCCAACATAACTTTACGAATTTTCCTAGATATTTATGTAGAAAATTCACGTAGATTCAACTGATAATTATAATATGCTAAAACAATATACTTGAATCTACTCTACCAATTGCGGAAACCAATTTAGATCGCAAAATCACAAAACATGAAAGAGAAATATTTTCAATCACACAATACACAAGTATTTCCTAGGGAAAGCCTCAGCTAAAAACCCTTGCTATATTTATATTGCGTAAGTCAGAAAATATGAGAAGATTAAAATTCTCTTCTCCAAGCTGAAAAATCTCTGCACTATCTCTATATGTCTCACTGATTCCTAGACAAGCTTGGTTCAATACTTAACCAATTTTCTACCCTCTATGAACCCTATTTCCTTGTGTTGTTTCCTTGGGTAATTAGACCCTATTAATTAGGGGAATTACCAATCCATACTGCGCAATACATTAGTGGCCTTCCTCTAATTGTATGCACCAGCTGTACAATTTGGATGACTATACAACTGATAATACACTGCCATTGAACTCCAATATCAACTGGGCCATTCTCATAACATACATGCATGAGTTATTTATGAGTTAATTATCAGGTATTAGATTGATCAGTAGATGTGGTTCAAGTCCAAGTTCCACTCTTTGACCTCTCACTAGTTCCCCGATCAGTTAGAACTAGTTAAACTGATTTTAACTCAAACAAATTGAGTTAATTAATTACAACTCCGTTGAAGCCTAGAAAATCTATGCTTCAAACATTGGGGAAAACCACCCGGTCGGGACCTTAGGACAGCTCCTTTTCCGTTTGGTATGGTGGCTCCGACTGGATTTAAAGGACCAGTTTCCTTATAACTAAATGGGTTGGTGAGGGGTTGATTTGGATGAGTGGAAATGGGACTAAATTGACTGAAATAAAACTATCTAATTAAACTAAATGCTGATAAAGAAATTCTAACACTAACCTGGGTAATTATATGTGAATACAACTTAAGATTGTTCCAATTTAACAATAACCATGAAAATGTATTATTATTTAAATTGAAATGTGCAGAAAAAAATAAAGATAACTCTATTTAAGAAATTAAACAGAGTTGTATTAACGTATTGCATTCATCATTGTATACCATCTATATACACTTATGAAAGACAACGTTTCAATTATACTCAGAAATGATATATAAAAGGAAGCGTTATGAAAACAAATATATATAAATGATAGCAATTTTAAAGCGAATATCATAAGACAAAAGAAATCAACAGTGAAAGGATAGAAATACCTCATTCATCTTGAAGACTTTCAAATGCAATGTGATACTCTAATCCAATAACTCTGATGCAAAATCAAATTCCAAGGTACAGAAATGCAACACTTCAAAGATAATTAAGTAAGTCATCACGGATGATCCTTTTTATGATATATAAGACAAGTAGATCTGAATGCAATCTCCAAATCAAAAATGCCGATCCAGGACCTTCTCTAAATGCATGAAGAGTTTAAATATGTATTAAATCAAAAATAGTCTTATTACAATTGAGAGTTGATTGAAAGTCTTTCTATACTAAACTCGAATAAACAAAACTAAATCTATTTATCTATGAACTTGATCTTTAAACTTGCAGGCATCTAGCATAGTTTTGAGAAGATGCAGTTGACCGACTTCAGAATTCAACTGTCCTGAAAAGACAGAGTCGGCAAGCGTAGGAGCAATCTTCTTTGTAGCATTGATGATACAATTAAGCGCACTGTGCTGACTGTGTGGCTTCACCAAGTACATCCAGTATGAGTCCCAATTCAATCTTGTCAGCCCTTGGATTGATTTTGCTCTTTCTTCTGCCTTTTGCCTCCATTCTGTTTGCAGTTGATGTGCCTGTGGGAGATATCCTGGAACAGTTTCTAGAATCAAATTAGCTTTGTGTAAATTGTCATTTACACAATCAGTAAGAGTGTTTGCCGCTGTAGCCGCCTCCTCTGCTACCTTCTCTTTGTGCATTTTCCTTTAATGGAGCTTTTTTGCTCTGTTATTTATTTTTCAATTTCATCTTGATTTTGCTTCACCATTTTCTCATATCATACTTTAGCCAAAGTAGTTTCTTTTTTATCGATTTGACCTTTAGCAGTAATTTTTCTCTGTGCCGAAAACGCTCTACATCTTTTTCCTTACTCAGCGTTAAGTGCCTTGAATTTGGTCAATGTTTCCTCATTTTGTCTTACAGTTATTTCAAGTCTCTTCAACTCCCGACTTTTCTCAAGAAGAGCTTTATGTTTCTCTGAGAACTCTTGACCTTCAACAGCTTCTTCAGTAACTTCTAAAAGCTCTATAGAGGATAATTTTGGCAAACTTACATACCTTATCTTGTGGTAGAAACTGTGTCAATTTGCCCACTTGGATATTTGAACTTGGTGAACGGCGTCTAAAACATTCTTTTTTGGTCTTGTCCACTGTGTTTTGTTTTCTTGATAGCTCATCTCTTTTGGTCCATTCATGTGCATTCGACAAGTTGCATGTTCTACGGGAAAATTCTTTCATAAATTGCTTATTATAAGGCACATGAGGTTCGAAGCAACTTATACATACGGCAATACATCTTAAGTAGTAGACCAGCCCAATTGGCTCTTGATGGAGTTCTAAATTGCTGTACGAAATATCGATCTTCATCCCGGCCACCCATTGCACCATGGCCATATACGGAGAATCCTCGGCCTTAAAGCTATCCTATGGAGAAATGAACAAGCCGGTTCTTTGAGGAGTTTGTCGGACCTTACTAGAATTTTCTTGTAGCCACAAATTTCATCACCACGAGGATTTTCTTCCTCTAACAGTTTATACATTCTTCCCAAGTGGATATCCGGCATCTGTATTACAAACGGTGTCTACATACGTGAAGCCATTTCTCGTTGTTTCGAGTCCGAGCTCTTCTCTGCTTACCCATAGTGTTTAGTAGAAAGCTTTGTATGAAGCGTTTGCTCCTTCGTGCTGCGTTTTATGAGTAAATGAGAGTAATGGCATAAGAAAGGTGATGAGGCTGTTTTAAATGTAAGGCGGATGAAATATAATATTTTAATCATGAAGCGACTTTCAATCAAAGCAAAATCTCATTTACCATTAATTGTCAATCCAATCATTTAATTTAATCATTAAGCGCATAACAAATTTGATATATGGGAAGATTGCCTTTGAATAACACGCCTACATGAATGCGCTTGTTCCTGATGCGATTTCTTCTTGTGATAGCAATATCGCAATGTCGCAACTATCGCAATATCGCAATGTGCGGCCATGTGATTATGTAAAATAGCGCAAAAGCGCACATCGCAAATCTCGTAAAAGTGAAAAATTGAAAATAGCGCAAAAAGGTATTCATTAATCACTTATGTTTTACGTATATGCAATACGCAGTAATACATTTATTGTATAGGATTTTGGGATCACATTATAGCAAAAGCGCAAAATCGCATTTAGTTTTATAAAAGATATATATCATTTTGCTATGGATACGTTGTTTTGTTTAAAGAGCAATTTTATTGTAATTTATCATAAACTTAAGTGTTTCTTAATGTTATTTCTAAGGGATTTCTATAAGTTTATGATAGAAAGTTTTATTTGAAAAAGGAAAACAAATCCTAATTGATTTTTAGATTTTTAACTAAGGGTCCCCATTTATTTAGTATTATTACTAATATTAAATAAAAGGGGGGTTATTCTTGGTCACAACAATTGGTGATTCAGAAAAAACAATTATCTCTGAAAAAATAAAACTTGAACATTCTATCTTTAGTAAGTAAAGATTTTTAAAGATAATGAAAACTATCTTAGGATAATTCAAATAAAATGTAACTATGAAAAAGAAAAAATCATTTCATAATTTCTTTCTAATTGCTTAAGAATAAAAACATTTTGGGTTGTTCAAGCTTTGATTGGTGTTAATAATGAAATACGTGGATCTCTCTAAGTTTTGTTTTATAATATACTCTATTGCCATAGGTATTGCCTCTGTGACAAACGTTCATAGTCTTGACGGGGTTACCTTTACACCATTAACCATTCATTGTCCCATCCAAATAAAATTATGACTTTTTAAAAGATAAATTCATAAGACTTATTATCTCATGTTTTGTCTTTTATTTATTTTTATTTTAAGAGCCATTAATGCAGTTTGGTAGCCGATTAATAACAATGCCATTCAATGGTTATAGGCAAAGCTAAAACAATCGGCTCGTGATGAGACCCCCTTGTCTTATATTTATAAGCCATTACTGTTTTGGTATGCGGTATTGGTAATGTCGGTTTATTACTCCTTATGAACATGGTAAGTCGGCTCATAATGAGACCTCTTATCTCTTAAATTTTCAATTCATGAGAATTACATTCTAAAAAATCACAACTTAAATGGATGGGGTGAAATAGTTTTGTCCTTAAGAATCAATGGATGACAATTTTTTCGAGTTTTTGAGTTCCAAAACTTTTTGAAAAATCTTTACTTTCTGAGATAACCTTTCTCTGCTCGATAAACCTACGATGATTTACATTCTTCTCAAGTTTTCAAAAGATCATGCAAATGATTGGAATAATCTTTCAAAGTTTAACATCTTATTTTAAACTATTCAAAAGCTATGATCATTACTTTAAAAATTCTTATTTACACAAGGGAAATAAATATTTAGAATATTCTTAGAAGAAATTTTCTTAAATAGTAAACGAGTCAATCGAGAGACTCATAAACAACCTTTATTTGCAAAAACAAAAACAATCAAAATTTTGCGAGAAAGGAATATGTACAATTTAAGAAGGGGTTACCTCCTTATGAAAAGAATTTCTTCAAGATAAGCCCATTTACGGAAGAGATTCTCTCTTTTGTTAGATCTTGGAGTATGAATGTATTTGAGCTTATCTTCTCAACGATACGAAATGGTCCAAGCCACATTTCACCGAAACTTGGTATGTTTACCTTTTTCTTCGTGTGCTTTATCCCATTTGAGAACAAGATCACCAATTGACAAAATTTTTGAGCCGGTAGAACTTGCATCAAAAGAGAAGATTTTACAAGTTTGTTGATGTTTTTCATGAGTAATTTTTGCTTTATCCCTATCTTCTTCTAATTTAAGGATTTGATCATATCTCGGTTGAATGGATGAAGAAGGATTTTCTTCAATAAATTGTGCATAGGGCTAATGATGGAAGAGTTAAATTTGATGGTATCATGACTTCTTTTCCATAAACCAAATTGAAAGGTGAGGTCCCTATTGAAGCTTTTCGGTGATACGATCGACTCATAATGCAAAAATTAAAGACTTGTGCCAATTCTTTTGATTTAGATCAATGGTCCTTTTAATGATTTTGATAAGGTTTTTTGTTAGTGGATTCGACCAAACCATTACCTTGTGGATAATTTGCGAATATTTTAATTTAAAACCTCTTTTAGTGTAAATTCTATTAAACTATTTCCGGAAAGTAAGATGCGTTATCAAAGACTAGGCGTTAGGTACACCAAACACAGTTTATGATGAATTGATCTATGAAATCAATAATTGCCTCGAGAATTGGCTACCTTCAACGGGATTGCCTCTACCCATTTGTAAAGTAATCGATTTGCGGTAAGGATGTGCTTGTCTTGTTTGGAAGAATGAGGTACTATCTCACCAATAATGTCAAGCCCATTTCAAATGGTTGCTCAATAGTCATACAGTTTGCAAAGGAAAAGGCTGGTTTCTTTTGTCTTCCACTTGCGGTTGTAAATTCGACACTTCCTTACGTAATCATGCGTATCCACAAAGGTAGGCATTAACTTGACACGAATTATTTTGTGAGGCTGTGGTATCACCTCCAAAATGACCTCGTCTTTGGTCCATCATGCAACACGCAAAACCTTTTCGGCTTCGGTCTTTTCAAGACATCTTAATAAGAATTGAATCATAATTTTCCTAAACGAGAAAACATTGTCAATGATCTCATATTTAATAGCCTTTAACCTTAAAGCGCGTTTACTCTTATATTTGAGATTAGAAGGCGCATACCCATTTCGAAGTAATAGATAAGGTCGACATCTTCGGGATTCGGAAATTTGTAACACTTATTTGACTTACTTGAATATCTTGATTGAATCTTGATTTTACGGTATGTTATGAGCTCACGCAATAATGCGAAACCTTGTCTCTAACAATCTTAGCTAGTTTAATATCAATATCATATTCTTACAAGGCTGTTACCCGATTAAACTCTCTTTTCTCCTACTTCTTTTTGAATTAATAATTGCCTCACTATGAGAGAATGGGACAATGATTTTTGTATGTGTCTTGAGAAAAGGTCTAAAATGTTTTGATTGATTTAAATACGACGAAAACCATTTTTTCAACATCGGAATAATTAAGCTCGGCTCATATGAGATTTGAACTAAAGAAAGAAATTGGTGCTTCGATTTCTTGATCATTGAGTTGTGTTAAAACGGTACATAGGATGTTTCGGTGGCGAGAGTATACAAAGTAAAATCTTTAGAAAAATGCAGGGTATTCGATGTTTGGTGCATTAATGATCGCTTGTTTGATTGCCTCAAAAAGCTTCTTTCTCTTTGTGCGCCCATTTGAATATTGAATTCTTCTTGATCATATTTTGCATAGGTAAAACAATTAAAAGAAAAATCAAGAATAAATCTTTTAGCAAAATTGATCTGTCGAGAAATGTTTGCATGGATTTTTTGTTATGATGAAAATAAATTTCTTTCACTTTCATACGGATCAATATATATACCATCTTTTGACACAACAAATCCTAAAGTTTTCCTTCATCTAAAGCAAAGAAAGATTTCTTCGGATTTAAGGAAATACCAAACCTTCTACATCTTTCAAATATTTGTTTTAAATCATGTAGATGATTGGCTCTCTTTTTTGAAAATGTTTGTTATGTCATCAAGATAAACAACAACTGATTTATTGATCGGACCTTTAAATGCTATGTCCATGGCTCTGCGAAAAGTTGCCCACACGTTTATTAGACCAAAGGCATTTTACGGTAAGCATAAGTTCCCCATTTTGTTACGAAAGTTGTTTTCAATACGGCATTTTGGATGAACTAAAACTCGATTATAACTTGAAAATCCATCGAGAAAGGACATAAGTTTAGAGGAAGCTGATACCACCTTTTAGATATCTGTTCCATGTGGAAATGGGGGAAATTGTCTTTTAAACATGCCTTGTTTAAATTTCTGAAATCAATACGGATTCTTATATCACCATTCTTCTTCCTTATAGGTACCATATTGGAAACCCAATTGGAGTGCACAGCATTTGGAAAAATGATTTTGGCTTTTAAAAGTTTATTAAGTTCGATTTGATTTGATTTTCGAGATTTGGATGGATCTTCTCAGCACGGTGAACGAGGTTTAATATCGGAAGCATTGGAATCGTGTGTTGAATAACCAAAGTATCATACGTTTTTAGATCATCATAATTCCAAGCAAAAACGTTTTTATACTTGTTCGACGGTTTAATGAACGCATTCCTTCCTCACAGTGTTAAATTGAGTCCTAAGTTAACGTTTTGAGGTTTAGAATCAGAACGAGATTTACTAATTCAAACTTGAAAGTAGAGCTTTGAAGTTTAGCATTAGTAAACTTTCTTGAATACGCTGTTTAATGTCATATATATCCTCTACTTTAACAACTGATTTCGGAATGGGATTTTCATTACCTTTTGAAGCAATTTGTAAATCACAGTCATCTTAATCGATAATTTGTTCATCGTATGATTTCTACGAAGTCATGAAATTTAGAATATCACCAGTCATGATAGAATAGTCTCCAATTTGTAACATTATACGGGACATATGGAGCGAAAATCAATTCTACGGAAAACCTATCGAGTACACCCAATCTTTAGCGAGGTAGGAGTTTAGATGCAACATTAGGCTATGAGAGTCGAGGTAGAGTGTATTACAATTCTAGGAATAGGAGAAATATTGAATGCTAAAAAATGAGTGGTGAGATCTTGTACTAGGGTTTGATAGTGTTTAAGATGTCTGAAAGGCAATGAATATTATTCCTAACTTGTTTTATGACAATTTCGGAATCACCAAAGACTTTCAAGTATTTAACATCTAACCCTATAGCTTTATAAAGTCCTTGAACCAAGGCTTCATATTCTGCGGTATTGTTAGTACACTCAAATTATAACCTACATGACGACATGGTTTTCTCACCATACGGATCAATTAAGATGCATCCGGCTCAGCTCCATCACTAGACTTTGATCCATCAAAATATAACGACCAAAATAAAGACTTGTCTGACCCAAGCATACAATTACATCGAACTATTTACAATTTTGGAAGAATAGATTGTGAAAAATTTTCTATTTGAGAAACAAAAGTATTCTGAGAAAAATTGATTGAGGAGCTTCGAAGTTTCCAAGAAATGATTAAGCGGGGAATAACCTCGAAGAATATTGTTGTTGAATGCCACGGAGCTCATTAGGTTGTTCGAATTCGGTGGCGGTGTGCGTCATATGTTTTTCTCGTTCAATTTTAATTTGGTTTGGTTTCCCTTTGTAGGGAAGCCACATATGTGAATAATCGGTTGAATATAACCATTAAGTTTCGCGAGACCGAGTCCCTGCTCAAGATTAATCCATAGAATTCGGGGAATATCGACAATGAAAATATCAATTCTTTGGACAATCCTAGGATCGAAGCTAATGCGATAGTAATTGAATTGATTTCTCCCACAACTTGAACTTTAGAGCGATCCAATTGAACGATATGAGCTGAGTTTCGTAGTTCGATATTCAATTTAGCACGGACGAGTAGGCATTATATTTGAGGAAGCTCGAGAATCAATCAAACAATTGTGCAGTTTTTATTGTACATCTCATAAGTCAAAAGAAAAGGAGGAGTTTGAGAATTTGACTTTTCCCCAATGAGCACGAGTATCGATCGCATCTACCTTATCGGTGGCTTACCGGCTCTAAGTTTGCTTTTGCAGCTACGCCACTTGGTAATGGAGCAATTGGTGTAGCGTTTAATTCTTTCATTAGCAACTTTATGCTTTGGTGTTTTAGTTGTTGAGTTCATGTAAGGAAATGTTGGCTTTGATCTTTTTCATGTCCTCGGCAAATGTTGTATTCCATAGAATCGACACTACTAAAGTATTTTGTTGATGTAGGAGGATTAGAAGAGGATGGCTGATTTGAGTAGGTAATGGAGAAGTTTTCTTTGAGAGTTTGTCTTTGGTACTTGGATTTGTAATTTTCTTTTTAGGAATTGTTTGCCTTGGTTCGGAAGTATAGATTTACTCCTAGTACTTACGAGGGCATAACTTCTTCTATCGAACTAGGGAGAATAAAATCCCACATTCCATTCAATTCAACTATTTCTTTATTCTCATTTTCCTCATACGATACTAGAGATGTATCTTCTTCTTCCTCTTCTTCGATTCTTGCATTAGAGATCGCATTAGGAGGTTTGGGTCCAACTTGGTTTGTTTTGAAATTTCGGAATGGTTTCTTGGTAGAAGTTTCGACTACTTGTTTTTTAATTTCAACATTTCATTTGACATGGTTTTTAAGAACTTTACGTAAACCTTCCATGTCGTATGGATCTTTGGCCTTTTTCTTTGAATCATCTTTGAAGATGACTTTCTTTGATTTCCTTTCCTCGATAGCATTTTCTTTTCTAGAGAAGTAATTCATTTTCCCTTTTGCAATAGCTTCTTGCATGTTCTCGGCTAACGTAGGCTTTGCGGCTCTGTACGAAAATTGCTATGTTTGAGGGTAAAGCGATTTATGTACCATTCCTTTCTGACTTGTTCTTTGAAGTTTTTGTGAATGTTGTATGAATTTTGTTCAAGAGTTTGTTGAATCTAGCGTTGAATTCTTTAATGGGTTCCTTGGGTTCTATCTTCAAATTTGAGAGGTCATTGAGTAAAGTTGCTATTGATCGGTCATCTCCAAATTTGGTTAAAATAAGTTGCAAAATGTCTCCCAACTTGTTATGGATCACGATGGTAATGAAAAGTACCATGATCCTGCTATCCCTTGAAGAGTATAAGGGAATAGTCTAACTACAACATCTTCATGTGTGACTCCATTCAAATTAATAGCCGGCATAAAGTTATTGATATGTTCTTGACTTGAAGGTTAAGATACGAGACTAAATTTTGGAAGCCATTTCCGGGATTGTCGGTAAATCATGTAAAAGGTGCGGCCATGTTGATTGCCCCTGGAGTAGCCCATGGTATAGCCATTATTGGAACAACTATTGGAGGGGTAGTAGAAACCGGTGGTGTTTGAATAGAATTTGTTGGAATAGATGATGTTGAGATTGATGAGGATTGAGCGAAGGATGATGATTGAGGAGATGATGAGGAAACAACTATACTTCGTTGAGTTGGGATTTCGGAAACGAGGGTATTTGAATATTAGATGTTGAACTTATATCACTTCTTGATTAGATTGAGTTTTCTTGTCTTACTTCTACTAGGTAAAGGGAATTCTTTCGGAGAAATACCAAGTTTTTCACTTTGAAGCCTAGTAAGAGGTTTGGAAGAAACAAAATTTGAAGTTACACTACCTTCGGATATTTCGGACTCTTACAGAGATAATGAGAATTCTTTCAATTTATGAATTAAATATTGAACTTCGGAAGACTCGAGTTTTGATTGTACGAATGTTTTGAGATTTGGTAGTGGGTGTCTGAATATTTTTAACGCAATTTCTTCTCTAGGATTTTGAATTTCGAAGAAATTGAAGAAGTTAATGAGGGTGTTTTGCTCTCGGAATGGCTTGTGGATAAAGATTTACTTGCCATTCATAGCTCGGGCCCTCCTTCTAGCGCCAAAAATGTTGAAGCCTAGAAAATCTGCTTCAAACATCGGGGAAAACCACTAGGTAGGGACCTTAAGACGACTCCTTTTAGATTTGGTATGAGTGGCTCGAAGTGGTTAAAGGACCAGTTTCCTTATAACTAAATGGATTGGTTTGGATGGGTGGAAATGGGACTAAATTAAGCGAAATAAAACTATCTAATTTAAACTAAATGTTTGGTAAAAATTCTAACACTAACAAGGTAATTATATGTGAATACAACTTAAGATTGTTCCAATTTAACAATAACCATGAAAATGTATTATTATTTAAATTGAAATATGCGAGAAACAAATAAAGATAACTTCATTTAAGAATTAAACGAGTTGTATTAACATATTGCATTCATCATTGTATACCATCTATATATACTTATGAAAGATAACGTTTCGATTATCTTTGAGAAATGATATATAAAATGAAGCGTTGTGAAAACAAATATATATAAATGATAGCAATTTTAAAGAATATCATAAGACAAAAGAAATCAGCGATCAAACGAGATAGAAATACCTTGTTCATCTTTGAAGACTTTCAAATGAAATGTGATACTCTAATCCAGTAACTCTGATGCAAAATCAAATTCCAAGGTACAGAAATGCAACACTTCAAAGATAATTTGGCATGAAAATCACCAGATGTGATCCTTTTTAAAAATATATAAGACAATGGAGTACATAAATGCAATCTCCAAGTCAAAAAATATTAAGATCCAGGACCTTTCTCTAAATGCATGAGAAGGATTTAAATACTACTTAACTAAATCTAAAAATAGTTTATTACAAAAATTAAGGATTCAGTTCAATGACCGTCCTTTTCTTAGGCTAAAATACAGTGAAATTAAAACTAAATCTATCTATCTATGAACTTGATCTTTAAACTTGCAGGCATCTAGCATAGTTTTGAGAAGATTTAGTTGGCCAAACCGACATTCATTTGTCCTAAAATACGATCGGTAAGCGTAGGAGCAATCTTCTCTGTAGCATTGATGATACAATTAAGCACACTGTGCTGACTGTGTGGCTTCACCAAGTACGTCCAGTATGAGTCCCAATTTAATCTTGCCAGCCCTTGGATAGATTTTGCTCTTTCTTCTGCCTTTTTCCTCCATTCGGTTTGTAGTTGATGTGCCTGTGGGAGATATCTTGGAACAGTTTCTGAAATTAAATTTTCTTTGTGTAAATTATCATTTACACAATCAGTAAGAGTGTTTGCCGCTGTAGCCGTCTCCTCTGCTGTCTTCTCTTTGTGCATTTTCCTTTATTGGAGCTTTTCGCTCTGTTATTAATTTTGAAATTTCATATCGATTTTGCTTCACCATTTTCTCATATCATACTTCAGCCAAAGTAGTTTCTTTCTTTTTATAGATTTGACCTTTCGCAGTAGTTTTTCTCTGTGCCGAACACGCTCCACATATTTTTTCTTGCTCAGCATTAAGTGCCTTGAATTTGGTCAATGTTTCCTCATTTTTCCTTACAGTTATTTCAAGTCTCTTCAACTCCCGACTTTTCTCAAGAAGAGCTTAATGTTTCCCTGAGAACTCCTGACCTCCAACAGCTTCTTCAGTAACTTCTAAAAGCTATATAGAGGATAATTTTGGCAAACTTACATACCTTATCTTGTAGTAGAAACTGTGTCAAATTGCCCACTTGGATATTTGAACTTGCGAACAGCGTCTAAAACATCCTTTTTTGGTACTGTCCACCCATGTTTTTTTTTCTTCAATGGTTCATCTCTTTTGGTCCATTCTTGTGTGCATTCTGACAAATTCGCATGTTCTCTGGCAAATTCTTCCATAAATTGCTTATCATAAGGCACATGAGGTTCTGGCAACTTATACATCAGCTTCACATCTTCCGTGGTGAATGACCCGATTAACTCTTGAGATGGAGTTCTAAATTGCCTGTCTGAAATATTGGTGCTGTCCAGCACCCATTTCACCATGTCCGTATACGGGAGAATCCTCGGCCTTTCCGCTATCCTATGCAAAAATGTACAAGCCAGTTCTTTGAGGGTTGCTTCAGACGTATTACTAGAACCTGCTGTAGCCGTAACTTTTAATACCACGGGATTTTCTTCTTCCAGCAAATTATACATTCCTTCCCAAGTGGATATACCAGCATCCTTATTGTAAGCAGTGTCTGCATATAGTGAATCCATTTCTCTGTTTTCAGAATTCGAGCTCTTCTCCTTCTTACCCATAATGTTTTGTGAAAGCTTTGTATAGATGTTTGCTCCTTCGTGCCTGCGTTTTATGATTTAAATGAGAGTAATATCATGAGAAAGGTGATGAGACTGTTTTAAATGCAAAGGCGGATGAAATATATTATTTTATCGTGAAATGACTTTCAATCAAAACAAAATCTCATTTACCATTAATTGTCAATCCAATCATTTAATCCAATCATTAAAGCGCATAACAAATATTGATATATGGGAAAATTGCCTTTGAACAACGCGCCTACATGAATCTGTGACATTGCGATCTATGATTTGCTGCGCAATATCACAATATCGCAATTTCGCAAAATCGCAATATTGCAAAATGAAACCATTGCAATTTACAAAATAGCGCAAAAGCCCAAATTGCGCAATAGCGTGAAAGCGCACATCGCAAATCTCGCAAAAGCGCAAAATAGTAAATAGGGAAAAGGATATTCGTTTAACATTTCTGTTTTCTGCGCTATGCGATCTGCGACCAATATGTTTATTGTATAGGCTTTTTGGGATCGCATTATCGTAAAAGCGCAAAATCGCATTTTCAGTTTTATAAAAAATATATACCATTTTGCGATGGATACGCTATTTTGTTTAAAGAACAATTTTATTGTAATCTATCATAAACTTAAGTGTTTCTTAATGTTCTTTCTAGGGGATTTCCCTAATTTTATGATAGAAAGTTTTATTTGAAAAGGAAAACAAATCCTAATTGATTTTTTGGATTTTTTTAACTAAGGGTTCCCATTTATTTAGTATTATTACTAATATTAAATAAAAGGGGGGTTGTTGTTGGTCACAACACCTTCCTACTCATCTAAGGAATTTATTATGTTAATGTCAAGGGCCTGCAAGTTTGATTCGGCCATTAGCTAGGCCAGGCCTTGACCTTTTATCAGCTTGGTAGGTTTTATTTCGAGGTCGTATTCCAAAAATGTAGCAATCCATTTGCCCCTTTTCCCATCAGGGTCTTGGGACAAGATATCTTTGACCACTATATTTGGCACATAAGCAATGGTGTGAGAATGCAGAATGTACACCCTAAAGTCTTTAAAGCCTTTACCAAGGCATAGGCCTGTTTTTCCATAATGTTGTACTTTAAGGGTGCATCCCTTAAGGCCTTGCTGAAGAAGGCGATTGGCTGCTCATTACCTTCTGAATTCTTTTGCAGCAAGACTACAGCTATTATGTGTTGGGAGGCAAATGAAAAGATCATAAAATCTTTTGAGAAGTCTGGGCTGATAAGTACCGGGGCCTGAGTGAGTGCAAGTTTTACTGACTCAAAATATTTCTCGGTTTCAACAACCCACCTAATTCCTGCATCTTTCTTCAACATGTCAGTCATTTTCCTGAGATGCTTTGCAAGATTGGGAATGAATCTCCTAAGGAAATTGATCTTCCCTATGAAGGACTGTAACTCTTTGATGTTTCTCGGATGTGTAATTCGAAGTATTCCCTCAACTCATTGTGGGTCTATCCTAATCCCTTTCTCAGATATAATGTGACCAAGAAGGTTACCTTCTTGCAGTCCAAACACGGTTTTCTTAGGATTTAAGGACAGACTGTACCTTCTATATTTTTCAAAAACTTTTCTCAGATGTTTTAGGTGTTCTTCTTCAGTTTTAGAAAAGACAGTCAAGTCATCCAAGTAGATAACTATGAAGTGTCCTATCTCATCTGAGAAAGCTATATCCATCACTCTCTGGAAGGTAGCCCCGGCATTCATCAATCCAAAGGGCATTTTCACATACATAAAGGTACCCCATGGAGTGGTAAATTTTGTTTTGAGTTGATATTCTGGGAGTACAAGGACTTGATTGTATCCTGAAAAACCATCAAGCAGGGAGATTCTCTTAGAGCCTACTACCTTCTGTAGGATATGTTCCATTCTGGGCAAAGGGTAGTTGTCTTTCAGGGAGGCTCTGTTGAGGTTTCTGAAGTCTATGCATAGTCTGATCTCCCCTGTTTTCTTTCTTACAGCCACTAAGTTTGACACCCAATCAGAAAACCTCACAAGGACTATAATGCCTGCGTCATACATCTTCTTAATTTCCTTTTCCACTGCAGGCAATTGTTTTGGATTGATCCTACGGAGTTTTTGTCTGAAAGGCTTCTGATTTTCCTTTAGTGGTATCTTGTGTTGTATGATGTTGGTGTCATAGGCCTTTAAGTCTTCATTGCTCCATGCAAACACGTCCATAAATTCCTTAAACAAGTCAATGTATTTTTTCTTCATGTCTGCAGGTATAGACTTAGCCAGTTTAATCATTTTGGGCTTATCTTCAGCACCTATGTTGCATTCTTCTACATCTGAGTCTACATGTTCTATAGTGGGCTTTTTTGCTACGTCATCAAAGTCAAAAACGTCCTCTAGGGGTGCCAGGCCTCTGGGTATGTTCTTATCTTTGGCCTGCAATAGCTCCATTTCTTCACTATCTGCGTTTTCACATTTTGTAGTCGAATTTCCAGTTTCTTTGGAAAAGGAATTTGTTTCTATGTTATAAGGTGGGGTTTCTTCACCAGAGGATTCTTCTCTTAGGCAGCTACTGTCAGATTTAAAGTCTGAATTAGAAAATTCAAACTCATTTCTGCCTATCAAGAAATCCTGAATCTGTTTATCACCTTCAAAGACCTGCCAGTATTTTTCGTTGTCTGGCACTGCAGGTCTGAACTTGGTTTGAATGATGATTTGTTGGTCAGGTGGAGTCTTAGGATATGAACTAGCCAGGCAAGCTAATACATTAGCAATAACGTTTTGACTCCTGGGTACAAACACCAATTCATATTCAACAAAGGTTTTCAATAAATCTACTGCATCATTCCTGTACGCTCTAGGTCAGGAATGTTTCACTGTATATTCACCATTCACTTGTTTTATTACTAACTCAGAGTCTCCTCTCACAGCTATCCTATGGGCTCCTAATTTTTTCAATAAATTCAAACCCAGGATGAGAGCCTCATATTCTGCAATATTATTTGTGCATTTGAAATGCAGATTCACAGCATGGCTCTCTGCATGATCATTTTCTGTGTTACGTAGCCACACCCCTGCTCCAGCATTTTGCCTAGTACAGGACCCATCGAAGTTCATTTCCCACAGGGGCTCGCCATTATGTTGCGTTGGGGAGTCTGTACTAGGTTGTGGGTTGTCTTGTTCTTCACATGGTATGTCAGTTTGAAGGGTGTGACTAGTAGGTTGACTGCATTTTGTTCCTGGTTCACTCTGAGTTTCGTTTTCGGTACCCTGCCCATGGTTTTCTTCATCGTATTCTTCTAGGGTAGTCATTATTCTAAAGTCCATGGGCTCTGTGTCCTTGTTTGTATTTCTTCATTCAGATTCCGGTTCTCCTAAGGATTGGTCGTTATAAAGAATGAAAGAATCCAGGTTTGTGTGTACAGAGTATAATGGTGAATTTTCAGGCTTCTCGGGGCTACTGACTAGGAATTTCATCTTGGACTCTCTATACAGTCTTCTAAGTTGGCCAAATATAGGGATAGTGGCATATGAGCCATCCATCTGCATTGTCCCTTGCAGCTTGGCACCCCATGATCTAGATAGCAGCATGCCATACTTAGGTGGCACATCTGCCACCACCACATCCATGACCATACACTTAGCAGGAATCTAGGTCAAGCTCACACATAAGTATTTGATTAGGCCTATGCATTTTAACCTACTATAATCAAATGAATATAGATCTTTGTAAGGCCGTGTTATCTCTAGGCCTAGTTTTTCCATCACTACCTTAGGCATTAAATTGTGTGACGCTCCAGAGTCATGCATGGTGTTGTGGAGAATTTTGTCATGAATGTTGAGACTGATATAAAAGGGTGGAATTACCCCTTCCTGAAACCTTCCCTCAATCCTTGGACCAAACAAGAGGGCAAGTTGATCATCATTCAAATTTACAGTATCATTGTTTTCCCCTAGATTTAATGCTTTCAAAATTTGGCCTTTATATACATTCTGAGTGGCCAGCTCAGAGAGTGGGACAGAGATTTTGATTTTTGCAATCTCACTCTCCAAATTGAAAGTGGACTGGGTCTTTGGAGTGCTTAACTCTGTTATATTTGCTACTACCTTAGAAGGTGAATCAGCTTGTGGTTTCTCACTATGTACAAGGTCAGGAATCATTTTATCAGGAGCACTAACTGTTGTGCTAGTGATGTTGGTTGGTTGGCTTTGTTTTTCAGTGTCTTGGTTGTCTTTCTCCTTATGTTTACCAGAACTTTCAGCTGTTGATTTGTCATTTGCAGTAGATGCTTTAGAGGTTTTATCAGGCCTTTTCTTGATGGTAACCTCAGGAGCTTTGGTTTTGGAAGTATCTTGGTTCTTTTTTCTCCTAAGTTCATATTGTTCTCTAACCTGTAACATGGCATTTTCAAATCCTAATTTATAATCCTCAGTTTCTAACCATTCCTCATCCCAGTATGAAGGTGAGGGCTAATATTCCCCTGAATCACAGTTAAGGACTGAGTCTTCTGTTTCAAACATGTTTATTCCATTCCCTTCAGACTCTTCAATGATGCCCTCATCTTCATCTAAAAAGTTCTCTTGAAATGGGGGAACAACTTGTTGATCTGGCTCTCTTTGTCTGTTGGGAGAAGCATTGTTTCTTCTAATGTTTTGGTTCTAGTTTTGGTTTCTATTTTGGAAAACCATCCTTTTTATCATTTGTTGTAGTTATTCCACATTTTTAGACAATCTATCGTATTTGGGGTCAGATGTGGAAGCTACATTGTCATCCCGGTATGTTACCCTTTTCTCAACTTTTAATCTTGCCCTTTTTTCTATCAACTTTGCTTCTATGGTTATGGCTCCTTTCTGCATGTATTCCAATGTGTTATACTCTTTATCTCTAAGCGCATAGGCCATGTTAGCATCAAATCCATTAGGATATTTAGCCAGGGCCATCCCTTGTGGAGGTTTCATGTGCGGAGGGAGAGCATTGTAAATGTTGTTGAATCTAGTGGTGTAATCGTGGACACTCTCTCCTACGTTCCTCTTAAGGGACATGTATTTTGCCAGGAGCTGGTTAGGGTTTGCTTTAACCTCCCATCTTTCTATGAAGTTCTGATATAATGCAGGGAGATCTTGGATACTGCCAGGGGGTAGGCCTTTAAACCATTTCTTTACATCACCCCCCAGGCTTTGGGCGAAGATTCTCATTTTGATTGTTTCATCATCAATTTCCAAATAATCAAAAGAATCCTCCATTTTATCTACATGCTGCTAAGCTGTGATGGATTCTTTGGCAGTGAAGTGTGGGATTTTTTGCTGATAATCATTTGGCAAGGGTAAAAAGGGCTGTGGTAAAACTAAAGGTGCATACCAAGCTGCCATGATAATGTTCTGATGAGGTATAGGGTTGGCTTGAGTAGTTGGTATTTGGATGATAGGGATATTAGGACCAGCAGAATTTTTTTGAGCAGTATTAGGGTGGGAGCCCAAGTTTTGAATGAAGTGGATATCAGGTGGTGTAGATGGAGGGGTTCCTCTGTCCCTAGTGTATTTAGCACTATGAGATGGTGTATTGTGAGGCTCAAGGTCTTGCTGGTCTAGGTGATTGACTGACTTGGTTCTTGATAAACTGTTAGGTAGGTCTAGGTCAGGGAGAAAAGGTGCTAGAGTTGTTAGGTTTTCTGGTGCAGAATTAGCTCTATGAATGTGACTGGAAATAGTTGGTCTGTTAGGTGTAGGAGCTCCTTTGAGGATACTCTCCGGATTGTCAACTATTTCAGGTGGGTTAGGGTTGGGATAAGCTCTTGTGTGGATGGTTCTGAAAGCCAGAATGCTATTTCCCAGCCAAGCAGATTAACCCTACTCGTTACTTCTTTTGTGGTTTGATGTTATCTCGAAGTGGTCTCCCGGTCGTCATTAACAGAGCAGATAATCGGCGAGGCCTGCGATCACCAGTGGAGTCTTTTCGTTTAGGAACAATGGAGTCACCAGGTGGAGGGTTTTATGGTGTATCTAAGGGGTCACACTATCCACCACAGTGCTCAGGCACTATCATCTTTCAAGAATCTCCTCAAAAACAGCAAACTCCAACCAGAGATTGACTGGGAGGGCTTTTACCAGATATGTCACCTCCGAAGAGGGTGAGATCCGGAGGCTACAGCCCCTTTCAAGCTACATCAGGAAATTAGCAGGTATTGGATATTCAATGTGGAGGCCGATTCAAGAGGGTGACTTATACTGTCAACCTAACCGAGTTCTAAGCTTTCTGAGTCTTTTAGGAATGTTTAGGGTAAAATGTACTCGGATTCCCAGTAGATAGCCATTATGTTGGGGACGATCTTTGGGACATAGACTAAAATATTTTCGGTTATAAGCTCCTGAAATTTCCTAGTGGAGTCGCCATTATGTTGGGTTTATCTTTGGGACATAGACAAAGTAATATGTTAGGTTTATAACTCTAGAAATTCCCAGTGGAGTCACATTATGTTGGTGTTCCCATGTTTAGACCGTTGACAAGACCAAAAGATGAGACAACATAGAACCACTTTACGACCTAGGATCTAGCCCTCCTAGCTCCAGAGAGGGATCTGTCTATATGAGTCAAAGGATACGTCTTTGAAGCTCGGTGTTATGATTTTAGGCTAGTTATAGGCTCGAGGTTGTTGGTTTGATTGTTTGAGTTTGGTTGGAGGGAATTAGGAAAAGAAGGTCCAATATGAGACAAGGATGAGAAAAGAGGAAGCTTAGGCAAAGATAGATAACTCAAAGAACATCCAAGCCATTGGGCTACGGAGTCAAGAAAGGATTTACTTGTAGTCAATGTGCAAGCTTTCAATTGGGCTAGTCATCTAGAGCATTTGGATCTTAAAGGAGATATTTGGAATGGGGCATTAAGGACAGAAAATGAAAGGGGGAGAACCGTCCAACTCTGTCTATAGATCAGGTCAGAGGTCATTAAACTCCAGACCTGCTTGGACAAAGTCAGAGGTAAGACAAGGGATCTCAGAAAGGCCTAATTGGGAGGAAAGATCCTAGAGAGGCAGAGACAAGGTTCTGGACCCCCCAGCATTCTCAACACACCCAACTAAATCTTAATAAGAACATCTAAACATAGATCTCATTAATTCATACATCAGAGAGCAGGCAATAACATACACTACACTGGTTAAATCAATTGAAATCAATATTCAGATACACATATAAGCAGAAAACATAAAGGGCTGGGAGAGCAGCAACATATGGTACCTATAAAGGGTAAATCTTATGCCAAACTTTTGATGCGAGCCAGTAGAAATGGAATGAAATGAAATCAAACACAGAGATAAGAAAACATCACCAGCTGCTTTAGATCAGGATCCAAAGAAACATGCTTGTCATATTAAAAACAACACCAATTAGGTACATCATAGCCCATAGCTTGAACATTCAGTCTGAATACATCAAATCTCAGCCTATCTTACAATATTACACAGAGAACTTGTGACAAGAGGAAAATGCTTGCATTTCTCTGATACCTCATCAACAACCAACAACAACAACTTTATGTGCTTTATAGCAGAGGATGAATAGAAGATCGACTGAGAGGGTAGGTGAATACTAAATGTAATATTAAATACAAAAATGAATGCGGGGCCGAGACCCATTCTGTTTAACTGCAGTGTATTTAATCTCTGTCACCTCCCTTGTGAAAGAGTGATCTTCTCCGGATATGATATTGACATCTTTTGGCTGTAGTACTCCTGGTGCTTTGAACAAAAATTAAATAAACTACTAAGAGGTCTGTCATATAAATGCTCTGACGGTTTTGAACTGCTGTTAGGGTGGAAATTCCTTCAGGGACATTGTGCACAATAAAATTTGTATGGATGACCTATACTTGATGAAGAAAACATTCTGCTAATGAATAAACCCTGATGTTACCTTTTGCTTGTGTTCAGGACCTTTTGATCAATCCTCGGGGTCACCAATCTGATGCTTTGCCTTCTAAACCACTGATTTAAGGCTTAGGATCTTCATTAGTGTGCCTTAATCTCCTTTGCTTTGTACTGGAATACTTTTTTGCTTCATCTCTGCCTCTGCTCGTGCATTCGAGCTTTAATGGTGCTGAAGGGTTTTCCCACAGAGTTTAATCCCTGCTTCTTTCAATGAACGTCTAGTCTTTACCTTCCCGGGCCCCTGCTCATAAATTTAGCTGCTGTGACTGATCTTCTTTGGATTTCGCTGTCCTTGTAGCAAAGACGCGCACCATGGCGGCCATTAGCTCTTAATAACCCTGCAAAACACACAAATAGGTTAAGGAAATCATGAATGGGGTGGCGAATGATGTGGAGGAGGGGAAAAGGTGATGTAGACGGTGACATGGTGGAGAAAAATGCAGAGGCACAATGGAAATCTGCTCTGGTGGAGGTGGCGGTCTGCAGAGCGAAAAACGAACGAGGAAACGTTAAAAAAAACGAAACGGACAAATTATATGCAATGGAATGGGAGGAAGTACGGAGGGTGCACGTGGAAATGATGTGGCAGAATGGGAGACAGTGGAATGGTCAACGGCGGACGAACAAATCTAGACCGTTGATCTGGCGGAGATCAACGGCGGAGGAAGACAGCGGTGGGCCAGGACATGGACTATCGCGCGTGCAGCTCTGGCGAATGATGACCGTTGGATGAGTGATCTGAGATCTGACGGCTGTCGTGGATTTTGCTACGCGCCCTGGACCAGAAGATAATGCGCGAGGAGACAGAGGTTTTTTCGTCATACAGGGGACACGCGGCAGACGGTGAGTGGAATCGCTGGGCTATCGAAGAAAACCGCCTGTCGTGGATAAGTGGTGCGGAATAAACCAGGTAGTTTCAGGGCACGGAGCACGGGCGGGGACCACCAGCGGAATGACTGTGGACCTTTGATCTGACGTGGAAATGGACGGCGATCGACCGGTGTAGGAAATGAATGGGAAACCAACGAGGGCTGCGGGGGCGGTGATCGCCGTTCGTTTTGTGCAGATCGATGGCTGCAATCGCGCCCGAAGAACAAATACGATAAGTGCCTTTCAGTGTTAGAACCCATTCACAGTGATAGGTTTTATGGAAGGTAAAGGGGCGCGGGGCTAACGAGAAAAGGGCTTAGGTATATCATATGATCCGAAGTGGGTTTTCATGCCATTTTTAATGCAATTTATGATTTTTGGCCCATTTTCAAAGTGTTTTAAGTCCATCCAAGGGCAACGATAAGGGGATGAAGGGGGAAAAAGAGGGGAACAAATGTATTTTGACAGAAGGAGGAAAAAGGGGAGAAAGGGACAATTTGCAGGGGTACAAGGGGAAAAAGTAGGCCTTTTAGGAATGGATCAGCAGATAGGATTTGTATTAGGCATAGCACTCAGAGACTTCAAGGAGGATGGTTTTTCAGGGGGAAAGGCATTCCTTGAAGGCTCCACAATAATCTAGCCCCCAGCTTGCTTGTCAATAATTTCATAGGTGGGCTAATAGCACACAATAAGCATGTTCTCCATAAGATATCTCCTCCCCAAATTCTCCTAGGTAGTGGCTATAAATACTGCTCATGGCCTCAAGTGGACCATGAAGTCTATAAGGAAGAATTCTCCTTCCTTGAGAAATATCCTACATGTATATGGTTAAGGATTGCACATATACATTATACAAATCATTATGCAAAAAAACAATACCCTTACCATATGTTTTGCCAATGCAAATGGAGTGGCTCATAGATGAGTCTCCTCTCATCCTCAAAGAGAAAAGAGGTGGTTGTGCTAATTCTTCAAAAGATTTATCTATATCCTCCTCCTCCACATAATCCATGCATCTCCTCATATGCTGATATATATCCTCCTCAAATCCTTCCCAAAAATACCCCTCCATGATGGTGTGGTATTCTCTCATAGAATAAGTGTGGCTGAAAATGAAATCTTCATGAGATGTTTGTAGAAACTTCTCCTTGAGCTTGGAAGCTATAGATAAGAAGGTTCTACTATGATAGTAGATGACCCCATCTCTGACTGAATATCCCTCCTCATGCAACTGGTCATCCAATATCATACAAGTAGAAAGATCCTTGGAGTAATCCACCAAAAGCTGGGATTTCCAATATAGATCTATCCTCCATAGTGAGAACGTTGATGATCTATCATAAAGAGCATATTTCATATGATTTCCATCTTCTTTGACACCTCCCATGCCAAAGATGCAAGTTGGAAGGTTGCTATCATCTCCATGCTTCTTCTGCCACAACACAGAATCTGAAATGAGAGTGGGTAATGATGATGTTGAGAGAATGCTCCTTCTCTCCTTGAGTCTACCCAGTGTTGTAACAAGCTCTCCCAAGGTCTCCACTCCTATAAAATCAATGAGTAATGCCTCCAAATGTGAAGCATCCCTCATCATCTGCTGATCTAGTGGTCTCCCCGGTGAAATTCCTCCATGCAATGAGACATTATCATCAAGAGTAGACTGCATATATGGATGGAAATACTTGTCCTTGCCCTCACTGTGCAATCCAATCTCCCTCTTAGGTGCATCAACCTCTTGAAATAGATAGGGGTGTGTGCTCCTCGTCACATGATGTTGGTCATCCTCCCTATCTCCTCCTTTTATCTCCATAGTTTCACACCCTATCATCAATGGAACATCTAGATCATGAATTGTGCCTTGATCTCCACATATGAGATTGTGGGGAATTCCTTGCAATGCTGCAATAATCCCTCTTAGTGGAGAAATAACTCCCTCTTCCTCTGCATGAAGTGCTAGATAAACTCTAGACATGACAACGTTGTTTCCCTCAACTGTTTCTTCCTCTCCAATATGAATGGGAAACTTCCCAAGAATTGGATCCTATTTTGAAAAAGGGATCTCCATACCCTCTTGTTCAAGAATATGAGATATAGGTCTTGCCTCTAAGAATGTATGATGCAATATGTCAGCCTCTGCAATGGTTTTCTGAAGTGGAGTTGAGTTTATAGTTTCCCCCAACACATGCAAAGTTTCAGTTTGTTTTGGTTTGTTTGATTTCACCAAGGATGTCTCAGAAATTTTTCCATCAAATATTTCTACTACCCTCTTATTGAACCTTGCATAAGAATAAGTGTTTGCATTTTTCAAAGAAAAAGACTCAAATATCCACCATGCATAGGCCTTACCTCCAAAATGCACTGTTGCAACTTTGATGGCCTCATCTTCAGAAATGTGATGTTGCTGCAAATAGAAGTCTAGCTCCTCCACTCAAGCTCTAGCTGAACATGTAGGTGAACCATCAAAAGTAGATAGAAGGAATCTACCCCTATCATGCTACTTTCTTCTCTTCACCTTGATCATGCAAAACTCTAAAAAAGTAATATGATCTCTAAACTTCTGAGTTTGAGATTCATACTCTTGCAGAAAATCACTAAGAGTTTTCCTCCTAGTCATTCCTTCTACTTCCCTCTCTCTCATGGAAAATATGGGCATATGAATGCGCTGTGAATCATGATGTGTGGATACATGCTCACACTCATCATATGAAAATCTAGAGTTTGCTTCAGATTCAAACTCTCTTGGATATTCTCTACACATCTCCCTTCTCATCTCCTTGAGATCTCTCTTAATACTCTGCATAGTTTGAGAAAGAAGCTTTGAGAGCTTCTCTTCCGTCCTTCCTCCAAATAATGGATTCTTCTTCTAGTCCTTTTTTTTCATATTTTCTTCTTCTTGTATTCTTGATAGCATAATGGCTGAGATTCCATAGGCTGAGCCAAGATTATGCTCTGATACCACTGTAATATCCCAAAAATGGGAATGCAACAATACATGAACACAAAACTGGAGTAGTAGTGATAAATCAACTCATAAAAATGTAAGAAGAACACATAGCCATCATATTGATATTATAGTAGCAAAATTTATACAAAATCTTGAGGAAATAATCACTCAAGTCAGGCAAAACAAGCCTCAAGAGAACATGTACATAAAAAATGAAGATCATTGCTACACAGAAAATGCCGAAGGCTATGACAACATAATTTTATTAGAAATAATTGTTGCTATAATATTTCAATACATAGATATGGAAATATATAGCTCATACAATGTTGGGAGCAAAGGTATAAACCCCCAAACACAATTTCAAGACAATCCTGGAAGGATTCCCTGAAATATGCAAAATTGAAAAAACGTCGTAGTTGCAGTCCTAGGAATGAGTATCAGCTGCAACTCAAGAACTAGTTGGAGATGGATGAAGATGCTACATTAGATAAATATACCCCCTCCAATGGATCTTCCAAGTGAAAGGCTGATCCTAACACTGAAGATATCCCCTCCAACAATCACTGCAAACCCTCACTACAAATACTCACTGAAAATAACGTAGTCACTGAGGGATACTGCATTGTAGGTGCAAGAAAATGGGTTGGACAAGTGCCAAGATCTGCAATATGCTCCAAGGGCTTCCTAACTAATCTCCGAAAGGAAGGAAAGCTTCCTCCTCTGAAAAATAAGCTCAGGAAGTGGTGTTGAGAAATAATGTTGTAGCTGAAGGAGGATGCTTGGGCTCAAGCTTTGATGTGGATAAATGAATTACAAGGTCCTCCAAGAGGCCTCTCTTGAAAGGAGAAGGAATTCCTAAATAGGAATGTCTTGTACTAAGCAACACAACAACTCTTCTAAACAACAAGAGAATGTGAAATAGTCATACAGACCATAAAATCAATAATCCATAACATATCCTTCTATGGCTGCCTTGCCCTCCTTAAATACAAATGGAAGCCTTCTCATCTTGGGTCCCACTCATTAGCCTTTCCACCACCAAGGAATCTTCCTCCCACTATCTCTGCGTTGTCTCCAAAGATGATCTCCACCTCTTATTCCAGCACTGTTGAATTGGTCAAAATTGACCTTGTCCACATGAAAATGTCCCTGTTCACACATGAGAGTGTGAAATCCAACTCGTATGATGATCCATTTTCATATTATGAGGTATTTTATTCATTTTTTTAATATGCATGGGCCTCCTTACCCATTTATTTAACTCCTAGGTGATAAAAATAAAAATCAATATTCCAATTAGCCACATGCTAATTTTGGAATATTACATACTGTCTACCAAAATAGTGTAATGACTTGAGATTATATCATAAAGACAAGGGGTCTCATCAAGAGCCAGCTTGATCAGTTTAATTACTAATTGTGAATGGCATTGTCATTATTTGGTTACCAAGCCAAGACAATGGCTTTTAAGTAGATAAAAATATATAAAATAAAGTTCTCATAAATTATAATTTACTTATGAAGATTATAAGAAATACTGGATGGGAAAATGGATCATAGTTGGGTAAAAGGTAACCCTACCAAAATCTTAAAATTTCCTATTGGAACAGAGGCTCTGTCTGTGATAAAAGAGTAAATTTATATAAAGATGATCTATAAAGGTTATTTACTTTATCCTTTTAAACTAAGTAAGCATTGATATAGATTTTCATACTTATATCTTTATAGAGGAATTCTCATGAATAGTGAATAAAAGAAATTTTCATTGCTTGGCAAAGATATTATTTATTTGAAATTTCATTCCTTTAACTATTTTATTTTCAAAATTGTTTATAATTTTCAAAAAATTTATCAGAGACGTCTGGTTCGTCCAATTGAATCACCAATTGTTGTGCTATACAACAACCCCCCATTCATTTTTTATAAATAGGGACCCTTTAGAAATAAATAGGAATTTTTTTTTTATAATTTCCTCCAATAAAAAACTTAGAAAATAAAATTTTCTATTTTTTCTTAAAGCGCATTGCATATTACATATCTTATTTCAAAAAGAAATAGAAAACATAAAATATGCGAATTGCGAAATGCGCTAGAAGCCTTTCCGAAGAAATAATTAAAAAAAAAACCCTTGTAAAAACATCAAATCATCGTTTTATTTTATTTTCCTTTTTCGCATCGCACTTTATTTAATTAATGAAGCTTTAAGAAGAAAATGATATAAGTTGCGATACCCACAGACCCGACAAGCAAATAAACCAGGAAATATAAAATCTTTCTCTATCACAGTCACTTTAAGTTTTTCACAATTCACATTGCATGCAACTTATAATATATACTCAAACACTATCCTATAAAAGTTTCGATCTGCAATTTGTGCAGATCGCATTTCACAGCCTTTAAGGGTAAAGAATCACGAAATATTATAAGGAATGATTGCGATTTTCATATTAAATTAATTTGACGTGTGAAAGTAGCTTGTGTCATATCAAATGGAATTTGAGATCTTAACAGCTTTGAAACGATTGATAGATCTTACGTGTGAAGCCATGTGAAATATTAAATTAGGAATTATGAAAGATGATTGATAGATTGATATCTACTCGTGTGTGTTTGAAGTAAATGATTGATTTACTCTCATAATACTCCTTATAAGTTAAATTCACTTTGTTCTCAGGAAACCAATTACCAAATTGAAAAAGTTCAAAATGAGAAAAATGGGAAAAGAAATTTCTCAAACATCGTTCACAGAAGACACAGATATGTCTTCATTATTTTCAGACACTGTCTGTAACAAAGATTGCGACAGTTCAACATGGGAGGAAATGTATAAACTCTTCGAAGACAAAGGACCAAGGGTGATAAACAAATTTTCTGCAACAGGCACTGATTTTACCTCTGATGCAACCCTTTTTGACGTTGCAAGCTCGTACATTCACAAGATAACTGCGAGACCAACGATTCTTCCTTATACAAACATGGTTAAATGGGAAATTGACCACTTAAACATTGAAGATAGAATTTTAAAGAATGAGAGAGGAGAAACTATAGGTTCTTTCAAAAGAAGAGGATATAGCAGCAATGTATCACCTACCAACCCCGCAGTAGAAATACGACAGTAAATATGTGCAGAATTTCAAAGAAAAACATCTAGATCTTATCAAAGTCATCCATGAATGGAAGGAAAATGAAGGGAAATTGAAGCAATATAAGTCTGGTACATATCCAATTGCACAAATTCCTAATCCTTATTGTTATGCCTCTTGTATGTTATGTAGAATATTTTCCAAGCTTGATAGTACTAGATTTTCAAGAGATTGGGTTCCCCTAATTGATGCAATCGTCAATTCATCTATCTTAAATTAGGTAGACATTTTATCCAATTACCTAGTCAAGCATATAACTGAATATAGGAATAAAAGAAGTGTTTCACTCAGAGAAGTACCTCCTTTTTATATGTTTGCCTATGTCATGGATGCTATCTATTTTACTTCTAATTTTCCTACCATGGGTTGTAAATGGACTACCAAAAACCCTGCCCCGATTCATATCTACCACAAAGAACTTTGGGATTCTGAGTTCCACTTACACTTCTATAAAATATGCTATGGAGTAATATTTCCCATACATCAGATGATTTTCAACAAAAAGGCTCCTAGGGTTTCTGAAGAAGCCAATTTAGATATTCTTCCAGTAGCTAGATGATTTGCCGAAGAAAAGTTCACATATATTTTTTGTGAAACCAACTCCAAAAATAGAAGAAAAGATATATCAACGCGTTATAAATAAGCCACTTCGAGGGGGAAACCTCCAATACATTACATTAATGAACAATTCATGGACGATACAAATGAAAAAACCTCCTTTCTATATATAGGAGTCCATGGGGCCACAATATAATCCTATCCAACCTAAAAATAATAATTTAAGGGCACAATAATAACAATATGGGGGTCACAGGGGTACAACAATAATAATAAGTGGGTTACACTAACAACAATAAGGGACTATACTAGTAAAATAACGACCTAACATGCTCCTCTCATTCAAGAAAGTGTTGTCCTCAAAGCTTGAGTAGCTCCGGGTGTTTTTGTATAAAATTCTCATCCTCCCATGTAGAATCTTCAGTGGGTAAGTTCTTCCATTTGATGAGATACTCTGAAATTGATCGATTTCGTAGTTGTCGATTTCTTGTTTCTGTGACTGCTTCAGGTTCCAATATGGTTTTTCCTTCATCATCAAGTTCTGGCAATATTTTTTGAACTGGAAGTTTGTCCCCTATAACCTTTTTTAATAATGAAACATGGAAAACTAGATGCACTCGTGAAGAGGCACGAAGCTCCAATTTGTATGCCATAGTACCAATCTTTTGCAAAACCTTGTAAGCACCATAGTACTTTGGCGATAATTTATTATCCTTCTTAGCTTTCTTGAGGGGCATTTGTTTGTATGGTGGTAGCCATAAAAATACCCAGTCTCCCACATCAAAACTTCTCTCACTGTGATGTTGATCTTCTTGTTGTTTCATTCGATTTTGTGCCAAATTTAGGTTATCCTTTAAGAGTTGGAGAACTTCTTCTTGATGCTCGATGTGATCCTCCATTGCGTGAACCCTAGGATTTTCCCTTAAAGAATATGTGATGGATGGTGGATGATATCCATAAAGTGCCATAAATGAGGTCATTTTTGCTGCAGTATGGAAGGAAGTATTATACCACCATTCAGTGAGAGGTAACCACTTGACCCATTGTGCTTGCTTATTAGATCCAAAACAATGAAGATATCCTTCCAAACATATATTCACTATCTTTGTTTGACCATTGGATTGAGGATGATAAGATGAGATACGAGCTAGTTGAGTACCCAAAAAAGAAAATAATTATGTCCAAAAATTTCCTGTAAAAATGGGATCTCTATCACTTACAATAATATTTGGGTTTCCATGTAGCTTTTGAATTGTTTCCATAAATGCAGCAACAACTGTACTCACTTTAAATGGATGAGATAATGCACAAAAGTGTGCATACTTGGTAAGTCTATCAACTACCACCATGATGACACTCCTTCCTTCAGACTTAGGTAAACCTATGATAAAATCCATTGAAATCTCCTCCCAACATTGATTTGGAATGGATAAAGGCTGTAGAAGACACTGGGTCTTAATTGTCTCAACTTTGTTTTGCTGGCAAACCAAACATTCCGCCACAAATTTTTCAATATCAGATTTAAGGCCATCCCAAAAAAATTATTTCTTCACCCTGTGGTAAGTTTTTAAAAATCCCGAGTGTTCTCCTAAGGGAGAAGTGCGCAATTCCAAAAGAATATTTTGTTTTAGTTGGGAATTCTTGCAAATATATAAGTGATCTTTGTACCATAAGGAATCATTTTTCTAGCTAAATGTATCAGATGTACTAGGATCTTGCTGCAACTTTTGAATGAGATTCCACACTTCTTCGTCCTTCTTCCATTCATCCCTTGCTTCAGTTATCCAATCTGGTTGAATAATTGAAATGGCACAAAACAATGCTTCCACCTCTTCATACTTTCTTGAGAGTGTATATGCAACAACATTTAGCTTCCCTTTTTTGTAGAGGATTTCAAAGTCATAACCCAACATCTTTGTGACCCATTTTTGCTGCTCTTCTGAAGATAGTCTTTGTTCCAAAAAGTGTTTAAGACTATCATGATCAGTTTTTACCTTGAAGTGTCTTCCCATTAGCTAAGGTCTCCATTTCTTTAGTGCATGTAGTATTGCCAACATTTCCTTCTCATAAATAGCCTTTTGTAAATACTTTTCTTTGATTGAACGACTTTCAAAAGCAATGGGTATTCCTTATTGCATTAAAACAACACCAATTCCATTTCCTGAGGCATCATATTCCACAATAAAGGTTTTTGTGAAGGCTGGCGTAGCTAAGACTGGTGCTAGGCACATTGCCTCTTTAAGATGTTCAAAGGCCTTAGTTGCTTCAAGAATCCATGAAAATGCATCTTTCTTCAATAATGTTGTTAGAGGTGCTACTATTCTCCCATAATTCTTAAAAAACCTGCGATAATACCCTGTTAACCTGAGACATCCACGCAATTGCTTTATGTTTGTGGGGACTTTCCATTCCTTAATGGCTTTAATTCTGTTAGGGTCTAACTTAACACCCTCGTGAGATACAATATGACCCATATATTCCACCTCTTATACTCCAAAGAAACATTTGGATGTTTTTGTATATAATTGTTCCTCCTCCAATAGTTTGAGCACCCTGTCAACATGTTGAACATGATCCTTCCAAGACCTATTGTAGATTAGTATATCATCAAAAAATACTAGCACAAATTTTCTAAGGAATGGTTTGAAAATGGAATTCATCAACCCTTGAAATGTAGAAGGTGCATTGGTAAGGCCAAAGGGCATGACCAAAAATTCATAATGACCCTCATGAGTTCGAAATTCTATTTTGGGAATATCTTCAGTCTTCATTCTAATTTGATGATATCCTGAATGAAAATCCAAATTTGTAAAATAAATTGCTCCTTCTAATTCATCTAATAATTCATCAATCACAGGAATCAAAAATTTATCTTTAATAGTGAGCTTATTGAGCTCCCTATAATCTGGACACATGTGCCATGATCCATCTTTCTTATGCACCAATACTACTGGAGCAGAGAAAGAACTTTGACAAGGTTGAATTATACTAGCCTCTAACATTGTTGCAATCATACATTCAATTTTGATCTTTTGGACATAAGGAAATATGTAAGGCCTCATGTTTGGAGGAACACTTCCTGGAAACAAATGAATAGCATGATTATGATCATGAATAGGTGGGAGTCCTTCGGGAGTATCGAACACCTTGGAATGATTGTCGAAGACTTTTTGGAGATCTAGAGAAATAGATGATTTTGATGTTGGAACTTCTAGTGAGCATAATTGTGCAATTACGCCCCGTTGTTATTTCTTCATAAGCTTTGTCATGACAATAGAGCTTATTATCTTTCTTGGCTTCCCTGTGATAATCCGTAATTCGATTTCCTTTCCTTCTGAAAAAAATTCCAAGAAAAGTTCTTGAAAATTAAAATCTTTCGTCCCCAAAGATTGTAACCATTGTACTCCTAGTACAACATCAGCACCTCCCATTGGAATGGAAAGAATTGGACTATTCAATACATATTCCCCCATGGCTAGCTTCATATTATGGCATTTTCCAGAGAAATTTATAGTTCCTCCATTTGCAACCATCACTTGACATTATGGTGCTCGGTATAGGAAACAATTCAATTCCTTGGCTACCTTATAATGAATAAAATTATGGGTACTACCCGAATCAATCAACACTATTACCTTTTTCTTCTTGATATGTCCTTCTATATTGAGAGTTTGAGGAGTGGTAATTCCTACCAATGCATTACATGATATGGTCAGACTCATTTCTTCTTCTTCTAGGGTTACTTCCTGGTGTATATCCTCTACTTTTGAAGTTTCTTGTTCATTTTCTTCCTCCTCTTCACAATCTATGTAAAATAATTTCTTCTCAGCGCACTTATGAGCTTTAGTGTATTTGCTATCACAGCTGTAGCAAAGCCCTTTTGCTCTTTTTTCTTCCAATTTTTGTGGTGTCAACCTTGTATGTTGTGGAAGTCTAGGAGTAGCAACACTTCCATCTTTATAGATGTGAGTGGTAGGCTTCCTTTTTGCCATAATTTTACATTCAGGTTTTCTTGCCAACCTAAATGCCTTCTCCAATGAATTAGGTTCCCAAACACGAACTTCATGTTGGATGTTATCCTTTAAAGTCCCTATGAAGACATCAATCATGTGTTCTTCTGGAATATCATTTACCCTTATATTCAATTTTTGGAAGTCCTCAATGTGCTCCGCCACTGAAACTTTTTGTTTGAGATTTATCAATTGGAAAAGAAGGTGTTTCTCTTTGTATCCTCATAATGTTCTATCATTTCCTCCATGAAAATTGACCAAGTGACAATTTTTTTATGGGAGCAAAGCCATCGATACCATACAAATGTATTTTGTTCTAAATGTAAAGTTGCAATGCATACCTTTTGTGTGTTTTCCACATTATTGAGATCAAAATATTGCTCCATCTGTAGTATCCATGTTATAGGATCCTTGCCACCAAACTTCCTCAAATCCATCTTTGGAATATGGTGGTTCTTCAATCCAACATTAGAGTTTATGAAATCACAATTAACATTTATTTTGTTCTCATCATGAGTTTCCTCTACTATCTTTTCACCATTAGGAATCATTTCTTGTATCAACTTTGTCAAACCTTCGATGTCTGCTTTTAGATCATTCTTCATGTTTTCCATGTTTTCTTTCATTTTTTCTTCCATGTTCTCCATCTTAGCTTCCATGCCAACTTCCATGCCCTCCATCTTAGCTTCCAAACCATTCATCTTAGCGTCCATGCCTTTCTTCAAACCATCCATCTTAGTTTCCATGCCTTTCTTCCAAACTTCCATTTCATTTTTTATTGCTCTTTGCGATAGGTGCACTTGCTCTTGTAATTTTGACATCTCATGTTGCATTTCTTCGTCTCCATGAATCATAGTAGAGCCTTCTGAAGGCTTAATGGGTGTTGAATTCTTTTTAGGGGGCATTTTAGAACCCTATACTGATATCTATTCTTCAATATGCCCTTGGAATAAATTCAAACTAATTTTTTCAAATGAGACTTATGTAATTCGAAAAACAATACACACCTTTTTCTTGCTTTTGAGGAGCTCAATATTGAAACTGAATTATCTATCTGATTTTGGATCTTCAATATCTGAAATTTGGCCTTGCGGTAGCACTCTAAATCCTCTTTCGAATGCCACAGGTCTGACCTGATTTGGATTCTTCAAGGCGAATTTATGTCCAATCTCCCACAATCACCTAATTATGGACTAGTTCAGTAGAGTAAATTTGTACAACTTTCCACGTGTCACTGTTTCCACCTTCAGCTCTAAAATTTATAGACAGGAACCTACAGTCCGTCCATTTTTGGCCACTTTTTACAACATTCCAATCTGATGCTCAGAGAGAGAGTTATGAACATTTTCCCATGATCACCTCTTTGAGATGAAATTCGGGATCCTAATAAATCCCTAACTTCCACAGATCATATCTCCAAAATTATTGCGAACCAAGCTCTAAAATTTTGTGACAATTTTCTTTGAGATTTCAGCTTCATGCTCTAAACATTTCAACTTATGAAACCTCGTAGAAAAATATGTATAGCAAAAATGTAGTGATGACTTGTTTAGGTTAAATTCAAGAGCCTACACAAAGCCCTAACTTCCACAGATCATATCTCCAAAAATATTGCGAACCAAACTCTGAAATTTTGCAAAAATGTTCCTCAGGATTTCGGCTTCATGCTCTAATAATTTCAGCTTCTGAAAATTCATAGAAAAACATTATAGCGAATACTCCACGATGACCTGTTTGGAGCAGTGAAACCCTAGAATCCAAAGCTCTGATACCAAATGTTGTGAAACTGGCTCCAAAAATAGAAGGAAAGAGATATCAACACCTTAGAAATAAGCCACTTCAAGGGGGAAACCTCCAATACATTACATTAATGAAAAATTCTTGGATGATACAAATGAAAAAACCTCGTTTCTATATATAGGAGTCCATGGGGCCACAATGTAATCCTAGTGGGGCCACAATGCAATCCTATCCGACCTAACTATAATAATTTAAGGGCACAATAATAACAATATGGGGGTTACAAGGGTACAAGAATAACAAAAAGGGGGTTACACTAACAGCAATAAGGGAATATACAAGTAATATAGGGACTTAACAATATTAGATTATTTGGGAGTTATGCTCCTCCCCATGTTTTACCTTACTATGTTCCAGATAAATTACTTGTGAAATAAATAGCCTATCAGCTTGTCAACGGTGTCACAAAATAGCTAAAGGATGGTAAAAAAGCTATTTGGCCTACTTTCCCTCTACAGTGCAGCACCTTTTCTCTGGCTAATATTGGCCAGACATTCAATGAGGTTTCTAAGATTCAGTTATTGAAATTGGCATTTATGCCAGGAAGATTATATGATCCCAATGATGTGATTAAAAATTACATCGCAGAGTTAAAAATGAAGCCTTTTGTAAAGGAAGTAGATGAATTTGATGACTTCTTCCAAGGCATGGAAAATTTCTCTGATATTATCAAATATGCTTCTAGTCAATTAAGTCAAGAGGATGCTGAATCTTTTCAAGCATATAGAAACAAGAGACTAGAAAATTTTCCTTTGAATTTGTTGACTATTGAAGATGAAAAACACATTCCAAGTGTTAGTCTGGATGATGAAATGAAAGATATATCTGAAAATGATTCAAGTCAATCACAACAGCAGTCTGATAATTCAGATCAATCTGAAAATGAATCCAAATCTAAGAAAGAAAATTTAGAAATTGACCAAATTATTGAAGAGATAGAAGTGTTGGAGAAAATAAAGAATAATGGGACAAAATTAAATTCAGAAACAGTTCAACATAGTCATATAATGTTAGATCAGTCCAAGTCGTCTCAAGTAAAAGATCTGATGAACGAATGGGGAGAATTTTCTGAAGCAATAAATACTCCCAAAGAAAATCCCAATACTGATCAAGCATCAAGTTTCCAAACACCAAAACCTTCACAGAAAATAGTTGAGACTATCAATCTGCTACAAAGAGTTCCAGCAATGCATGACAAAGAAATCATACCGACCTACCCTACAGATCAGATAGTTCTACAGATTGAAGATATTCCTTCATTAGATATTTTATATAGTCCTAGCTACAACGATGTAGTTAAAAGAAATAAAAGAAGAAGGATTGATGAACCAACTCCAAAACCAACAGATGAATCAGTTGATGTACTTTGGAAGGATTCCTCAGATGATCCCACTGAACATCTAACCAAGTTATCACAATATGTAGGGGCATATGCCATCGCTACTATTGATAAAGCTATTGAGGTTAGAATATTGTTGAAACAAAAGGAAGCCAAAGTACAAGAATTAGAACAGTTGTTAAATGAAGAGAAAGCCAAGTCCATTGAGTAGATCAAAATAAGCACAACCCAATTTCATGAATATATTAAAAGCCTAAAATCAAAGTATCAGACAGAGCTTAATGAAAAGCAAGCATGTTTGGAGAGAGAAATGGCTGAGTTATAGAGTCAACCACAGTTAGAACAATTAATCAAAGAAGCACTTGATGTAAACACCATGTTAAAGAAAGAAAAAGAAGTGATTTTTCACCAAGCTTCCATGATTGATTCTTATTGTGATTCCAATAAGATAATGATTCAGCAAATCGAAATTTAGAAACAGGAATGTGAAAGACTTGAAAAGAAAATCGAAGAACACATTCAGTGGCAAATTTCAAAAAGAGGAAAGAAAGCTAATCTACCACAAATAGATAAGATTCACAAAGAACTATTATTCATAGAATGGAGAGCACGAATTAATGAAGCAGAGAAAGCAGCGACCAAGACATCCAAGAAATCAAATGACATTATTCAGTCTATATGTGATCAATTGTTTAAAACAGAACTTCTTAAAGAAAACACGTCTGATGTGTTTTTAGGAACAAGAGAAGTAGAAATAAAGTGGAGAGAGAGAGCAGATACACAAGAGGAAATGATCAAAAAAGTTAATAAGTTTGATCAGGAAAATTACTGGAATTTTCCGATCAAACCTTACCATCAACATCAAACTCTTTAGCCTCTTACAGATTCAACAGAAAGAGCTCAGTCAGTAATCTCAAATGTTATTTTCAAGGGACAGATTCGATCACGGATATCATAGCCAACTCAGCTTAAAACAATGCTAGATATTTGTGAACTTCATGATCACACTCAGAAAGAAGGGCAGGATTCACAAAATCAGGATTATTAGTTTAAAAATTCCTAGATTATTGTTTAATTTAAGCTTTTAGAGAAAGGTTGTTTGAAACCTCCTCTACATTTTTGTAATAATTTAAATTTAGTTTATAGTTAGTTTAGTATTTAAACCCTTCTCGTGCATTTAGAGAAGGGTCTAGAATTTTATTGAGAACATTTGCAAAGAATGCTTAATTGTAAGTAAGTTTGTGGATGCCTTCATAAAATAATGAAACACAACCTTTTTAGTTATATATCATTTTGTTGATCACTGTTGATTCACTTTTGTATTCTTTGAAAGACTTACTGATAGAAGAGTTTAATGTGGTCTATTAGCATTGATCAGATGAACAGGACAGTACACATCTGGTAATATTATCATGTATGCCATCTATGTTTTGAATATTAGTGATGAATCCAGTTTTCATGAATTATATATGAAATCAATTTTTTTTGCCTGAAATATGAGTTGCACTATTATACTATATAAATATAGAAATTGGTTTGTTTTATATATGATCATCAAATATATGCGATATGTTTCTCATTTTTTTTTTATTAACTATTTTTCAAGAGAATCATCTTACAAAGTAATAATTCTATTAAATATGTGATGATATTAATCATCATAGATTGAATAGATATCATTCTAGATCGCATCAAATTAGTATTATCCCCGGTTAGATTAAATTCGGCTTAATTCAAATTTTTTCATTTTAGAATAAATTTGCTCTAGTTTTTAGTAATTCTTCATGCAAATCCTTTGAGAGAAACCCAACAATCAAACAAAAAACCCCAAATATGGGAAACTAGTCCCATTATCCCCAGTCGGAGCCACTATCTCAAACGAAAAAGGAACTGTCTTAAGGTTTGGACCGGGTGGTTATCCCCCTTGTTGTTGCCATAGATTTCTGAGGCCTCAACATGTCCATAAATGCACTTTTGTTTGGGATATACCTTATGTTCATGTATGTACTTGGGTTTGGGACATGGCATAACTCTCACATGATGTGGCAGCAGCGAGCTTGTTTGTATTGTTATGATGTGAAATTCCACATGTCAATCAATATGTTCTTGCTCCATGACTTGCATCATGAATAAGTTTGCTTCACTGAATCCGCGTGTATACGCTTTTTCCTTAACACCAACTTGCGTATAGATCTGTGAATACTGTTTTTCAGAATATATTCAAACTCAAATCTAGATCTGAGTCATTCAGTCAGATATATTTTTAGAATTGAAGAACCTTTGATCAATCAGTCATCATAACACATATTTTCTCGCTCATTGATCAGATTTGTACATAATAAACTTACAGTATATTCAGCAATCAAGCAACCTAGATCTATATGAAGACTTCATTAATAGACAACAGAAAGACAGCAGCAATAAAAAAAAAACCCTTTGAAATGAGCTTCAGAAAACCCTAACTTCCACACGCACCTTTTCTGAAGCAAACCCGTGTATATATGCACTTTTACTAAGATGAACTAGCATATAGATTTGTAAATATTAATTCAGCAAAATGTTTTCAGATCTATAGAACTTACCCAGATTTCTTCACTCCACTTCAGAAAACATGCGCCAGGTCTTAGATCTAATCATCTCTTCAATGGATCATGCAAGAACATAGTCATTTCAGGTCTAGAGATCTTGATCCATCAATCTATCCAAGGGTGCATCATAACTTCAGATTTATCAATAAAACAAAGTTAAACCTATGCAGATATACTTAAGAGAGAAGTATTAGTGATAGCCCTTCCACATGCACTCCTTTGCACTATGATCTTCTTCTTCTTACATAGATTTAGCCTTTACCAATACCATGAGTCAAAACCACACAACTGCCGATGGTATTGTTATCCCAAAATAGGACCCTGATAGGCTGCTAATCAGACTAACTCAGTGTAACTATTTCAAACCAATATTTTAGCTGAGGCTTGGCCTCCTCAGCCTGAGAAGGCTCTCTCAAGGATTTATGATATTGATTAATGATAATATAGATGGCTAACTCTATCTTGGTTTTGTGTGTTTATAGGTTGAAAGATGAAGACTAGCTATCATTGGGCTATGGAGTTAGTGACAAGGATAAAGATAACAAAATAGCTCTTCTTATAAAACTGAGGCTTGTATATACTTCAATGAAATAATGACACATTCAGGAAAGTCTCAATATCTTAAGGTTCAAAGGAAGTCAGAGCATGAATGCATGAATTTTGAGTAATGATACCTAAAGATATTGAAAGGAAAGTATTTAATAGAGATTTATCAAAGGTTAACACTTAAAGGAAGTTAGAGCATGAATGACCATGAATTCTGAGTAATAAGTATTAAACATTGAAAGAAACCATCCACAGATAGGACCTAATAACTCAATTCACCATAATTTAACACTTAAAGGAAGTTAGAGCATGTTCCCATGAATTTTGAGTAATAAGCATTAAAAATATGGAAGTAAAACATATAATAGAAGATAAATCTCACTGAAGTACACTAAGAATCTCAACCTTAGAAAACTTAAATTGTTTCTGTATATATCAGTGCATCCAAAGCATTTACAAAGTACACTGTTCTGATAACATTTTCCAACCTTATGTACATCGAAGTCTACACTATTTATAGGCTTTTAGCCTTGACAACCAATCTCCAAGTGGCTAGACCATTTAAATTTAAATTGACACTTAAATTTAACCATAAACTAGATTCTAGAGACTAGGACTAACACCTATTCGAAATAAGACTAAGAGTCCTACTAGGACTTAAACATTTATTTATTACATTTAAAATAAACTGATCCAAGTATTCCTCAAAAGGAATCTAATCATTTTACCATGCTAGACATTAAAAAAACAATTATATCATGATTGTCTTTGTGAAGTAACTCTGCCCCTCATTTAAAAGAAGTTAATTTGATGACATGGCATATGTTGGCTAGTATCTTTCAAACTCCTCTAACTGAAAATATCCACTTGGAAAATCTGATACTCTTTGTCATCTTGATACTCTTTGACACCTTGTTGATGAAAAAATTTACACATGCTTAACATTTTTCACTCTTTTTCATCATTTGTCACAAAACTATCCTTATTTTCAAATTCTGTTTTTGAGCTACGAAAATAAACTGTTTTCGTAGCGCACAAAAAAGTTGATATGTGAAATTCCTATGCTCTTTTAACCATTGGAATATGTTCAATGATAAAAAAAATTAAACATGACCTTCAAAACTACTCACTCCCATTAGTTTATGTCTTTCAAAAACAAAAAGAAACCTTCAGAAATTCCGCAACAAAAACTAGGCTTCAAGCCTGACACTTGTTGCAGAATTTCCTAACACTTTGGAAATTTGACAAAAATTAGATATAAGCTTCAGAAAGTATATAAACATGCCTGAATTTAGTTTATAAGACAAAAATATGATGATCTAATTGTTACCTCCTTATCTATCAGCAGTTTCAAACTGCTTTGTTCATGATTCCTCTTTCCAAGTTTCCTTTCTTTGATTTTGTCTTCATCAAATCCATTTCTTCTTTTAATTCTTTCACTTGTCTCTGCAGGTTTCTCTTCTTTGCTTGTAAACATAAATTCTTCTTTCTTGTATGTGACACTATGATGCGTAAAGGTTTTTTTCCTTTTCAACAGATTCTTGGCTTTTGCAATGGAAGTCTAAAATGAATAACCTGTTCAGTTACTTTCTTCTCTACCTCATCTATCATCTCTCTATATTTCTTATATCTTTCCATCTCTTTATTTGTTTGAGCCAATTCATCTTTGATAACTTTCAATTTTTCTTCCAAAATCTCCTTTTCAGTCTTCTCTATGGCCTTGTCTTTTCCTTTTCTATGTTTTTTAGAAGAATCTGTCTCAATTTTCCTTTGAGACTTATCTTTAAATTTTTATGTCTTCTTATCCTTGATAGCCTCTATCTCACTAGGTGATATAACAATAACTTCCTTTTCCATTTCTCCTTTAACTTTATCTTCCCTCTTTTTAATATCACCAATAGTAAAAGTATCTGACATTTGTGACCTGGTAAGAGGTTTTCGAGGTTTGAAAATAAAGGCTGAATCATCTGAAGAGAAGTCTAATTTATTAACTATGAGTCCCTTACCTTTGACTTCAGATCTTCTAATTTCTACTGCTTTTACCACAGGGGTTTCTGCAATGTCAATGGCCTGTAGGATATCTTCAATTTTGTCTTTTCCTTTAACATTTTCTTTAGAATTTCTTTTAGATCACTTAGCTTCAGAATTAGTCTTTCTGTCTGTAACATGTTTGATAGTCCTCTTTCTAGTTCTAGTAGCTGGAGGTAATGATATGTCTTAGACTAAATCAGTTTGCTCTACCAAGTCTTTATCTAAATCCTTTAAATATTCATGTTGATTTCCCTCAAATTCTGCAGTAGTATTGACATCCATTTCTTGCTTGGAAGAAGAAATTTTAAGCTTGGAAGCTTTCCTTGGAGATAAAACATCAAGTTCATATCCATTCATGAATAGGAATGAGGCTCAATCTTTGTTTAGTTTATTTAACTCCTTCAATACTTTTAATTTCATCAACCCATGATGAAAAATGGAAGTTTCATTCCTTTCATGCTTTCCTTGTACCTTGTCTGCCATTTTCCTGAGACTTCTAAAGAGATAGAATGGAATATCTATCATTTTCTTCCCTGTGAAATGAATCAATAATTTGAAATGATACATGTAAATTGTCTAAAAATTACCTTCACATGTAAAATATTTTTGTATGACAATTAGCAACTTGGAAAATTCATATTTAAGATAGCTTCTAGGAATTCCTTCATTCATTTTGATCCCTGCATGCTCCGGCTTTAAATAATCCTCACAAATTTTCAAGTCAAATTTGGTGGCTTTAAACCATTCCTCTCCATTTCTTGGGATCCCCACTGCTTTAGAGATACTATCAGGTGAAATTGGGATATGAAGACAACCTACCTTTGTAAATGTACCTCTAAAATTAGCCACAAAGTCTCGTGATACCTGTTGATGATGCCCTTGCATTTTATGAAAGAATTCAGTACAACCTACCTTTGTAAATAACTCAGTGAAATGTTCATCTCCTAAAACCAAGTCTGGAGCTGTAGGTTCATAGCAGAATGGAAAACCTCCTTTATAAACCTTCTTGGGTGTAGTTGTATCCATTTCCTAAATGATGCAGAGATGGATTTCCTTACAAATTTACACCTGTTTTGGAAAAAAAACGCTTGATGACAGAGAGCAGTTAAGATGGAGAGAGACTGATATAACATCAAGGATTTTTATTGGGGAGCTTCTTTGACAGAGGGCTGATTTGGTAGCAAATGATAAGTGCGGAAAAACAAAGTGAAAGAGGTGAGAGATAAACTTTTACAAGAGGAATGAGAAGACATAAGACAAATGATGACTGATATGAGAAAGTGTGTAACTTTTAAATGATGGCTTAAGTGTGGCAGCAGGTCCTTGAAATTCTCAAACACTTAACCATTCATCATTACTCTTTAAACCATTAAAGACTGGTAGAGATTTCGTAGCACGTTTCATTTGACAAGTGTCAGTTCTACTACGGAACTACTAGGTGTTTCCGTAGCGAATTTGGTTAATTTCGTGCTGTATTTGCTGTAGACTTAGGAAGTTTTCTGACAAATGGAAAAATTTCAGACTCATGATCATTTCAAATTTTTTACTCAGAACACATTCCTTCGATGTGACTTGGAATCATTTCTAAAGTCTTATCCAAAGTTTTAAAAACTTAAATACACCATAAAATTCATCATTTTATGATATCTTGCAACCTAAGCAATTTGAAGGAGTATTATGACTGATTTTCAAGCATGAGATTTTGAAAATTTGAGGTGTGATAATAGTGGCTCCACTATGGATAGTATGCCCCCTGTGGTATGCTAAGAATTAGTAGCTCCAGTGCTGCAATCCATTCCTTTAAAAATAAGAACTCTGAAATTCTGCCTAATCTGCTTCAAACTGTTCTAGCTAAAAACACTCAATGAACCTTGAGCTTATTTGCATATTCCTACCTACCTACCCTATCAACTGAAAACTTCTTTCATCTCAATCAATATGAAATTTCCAATGTAGCCAATCATCTATTTTATTTATAATTTGAGTTTTTTGACTGCATCGAACTTCAAAGCAACTATGAAATTGTGATGACCACTGCCACTGAAATTGTAATTGATCTTTATGGTAAAAATAAAATTGAAACAGTGGAGAGTAAAACTATTCCATGTATCTAGCTATATGGTCCCAGAATACATAATCAGCTTGATGATCCTCATAACATCTTGCGACTTCTAACAATTGATCTTTAGGCACACAACATTTATTTGATAATTTATCAAACTGCCTTTCTGAATGATTCCCATAGAGAATGTAATTTTCCTCACTATTATGATCATTCTTTGAATTAATCTGCTGTAAGGAATTACAAAAATAATCAATCTTTTCCTCTGCCTGAGGGTTATTAAAACTGTCTTCCAGTATTTCTTCTTGGTATTCGTAATGATTTTCATCTTCATTATGATCCGAAGACTGACAAGTCTGCTGCTTGCTTACATCAATCTCGAAGGAAGTAATATGATTTTAAAAAGTATACTCTTGCTGATTTCCATGATGGATCTTATGGGATGTTATTCCTTCTTCTAGGTGTTGAAATGTATTGTTATGAAGAGCTTATAAAATTTATTCATCCATAAATTCATCATCATCATAACAATCCTCCAAATACTGAATAAAACCCACAAAATGTTTACAACAATCTTTGACCAGCAATAAGGAGGGATGACATTCTTTATACATCTCATAGAATTCATCATGAAAATTAGCAAGAGAATACAATAAACCATTTGCTAAACCTTTATACCAAGACCATGCCTTTCCTTCTAGAGTGGTCATAAACATCTTCATAAGATAGTCTTCAGGGATCTGAACTTTATGACTATGTACCTGTAGATGAAACCTAACCAAATGAAGAGCAGAATTATCTTTATTTTCATCTTTGAATATTGGAAGATCATCTAACCAATCAACCTTTAGCATAGGATTTGGAAAACCAGGGATATGAGACCAATTCATAGGAGCATACCTGGCATTCATTCTTGCAATGGAACTCATCTTGAAACTTCATCTAGCTACTGATATTCAAGCACTGGAGTCACCTTCCAATTTAATTATTTGATGTGTGGAGTTGCCAAGGTATTTTTGCAGCCTGGAATAGCTTCCTGAGCTCCTGCTACCTTTAGAAGTTCAGCTTCATGATTTTTTTGGGAGATGTATATCTTCAAACTCCCGACAGACGCACCAAAATGTTATCACCAAAATGGGACCCTAATAGGCTGCTGATGAGACTACCTAAGTGTAACTATTTCAAACCAATATTTTAGCTAAGGCTTAGCCTCCTCAGCCTAAGAGGGCTCTCTCAAGGATTTATGATATTGATTAATGATAATATATATGGCTAACTCTATCTTGGTTTTGTGTGTTTATAGGTTGAAAGATGAAGACTAGCTACCATTGGGCTATGGAGTCAGTGACAGGGATAAAGATAAAAAAATAGCTCTTCTTATAAAACTGAGGCTTGTATATACTTCAATGAAAGAATGACACATTCAGGAAAGTCTCAATATCTTAAGGTTCAAAGGAAGTCAGAGCATGAATGCATGAATTCTGAGTAATGATACCTCAAGGTATTGAAAGGAAAGTATTTAACAGAGATTTATCAAAGCTTAACACTTAAAGGAATTCAGAGCATGAATGACCATGAATTCTGAGTAATAAGTATTAAACATTGAAAGAAACCATCCACAGATAGGACCTAAGAACTCAATTCACCATAATTTAACACTTCAAGGAATTCAAAGCATGTTCCCATGAATTCTGAGTAATAAGCATTAAAAATATGAAAGTAAAACATATAATTGAAGATAAATCTCACTGAATTACACTAAGAATCTCAACTTTAGAAAAGTTAAATTGTTTCTGTATATATCAGTGCATCCAAAGAATTTACAGAATACATTGTTCTGATAACATTTTCCAACCTTATGTACATCGAATTCTACACTATTTATAGGCTTTTAACCTTTACAACCAGTCTCCAAGTGGCTAGACCATTTAAATTTTAACCGACTCTTAAATCTAACCATAAACTAGATTCTAGACACTAGGACTGACACCTATTCGAAATAAGACTAAGATTCCTACTAGGACTTAAACATTTATTTATTAAATTTAAACTAAACTGATCCAATTCTTCCTCAAAATGAATCTAATATTTTTACCATGCTAGCCATTAAAAAAACATTTATATCATGATTTTCTTCATGAATTAATGCTGCCCCTCATTTAAAAGAAGTTAATTTGATGACATGGCATATGTTGGCTAGTATCTTTCAAACTCCTCTAACTGAAAATCTCCACTTGGAAAATCCGATACTCTTTGTCATCCTGATACTCTTTGACACCTTGTTGATGAAAAAATTTACACATGCTTAACCTTTTTCACTCTTTTTCATCATTTGTCACAAAACTGTCCTTATTGTCAAATTCTGTTTTTGAGCTACGAAACAAATTGTTTTCGTAGCGCACACAAAAAGTTGATATGGGAAATTCCTCTGGTGTTTTTAACCATTGGAAGATGCTCAATGATAAAAAAAAATTAAACATGACCTTCAAAACTTCTCACTCCCATCAGTTTATGTCTCTCAAAAGCAAAAACAAACCTTCAGAAATTCCGCAGCAAAAATTGGGCTTCAGCCTGACACTTGCTGCGGAATTTCCTAACACTTTGGAAACTTGAAAAAACTTAGATCTAAGCTTTAGAAAGTATATAAACATGACTGCATGTCATTTATAAGACAAAAATATGATTATCTAATTGTTACCTCCTTATCTGTCAGCAGTTTCAAACAACTTTGTTCATGATTCCTCTTTCCAAGTTTCCTTTCTTTGATTTTGTCTTCATCAATTCCATTTCTTCTTTTAATTCTTTCACTTGTCTCTGCAGGTTTCTCTTCTCTGCTTGTAAACATAAATTCCTCTTTCTTGTATGACACTATGATGCGTAAATTTTGTGTCCTTTTCAACATATTCTTGGTTTTTGCAATGGAAGTCTCAAAATGAATAACCTGTTCAGTTACTTTCTTCTCTACCTCATCTATCATCTTTCTATATTTCTTATATCCTTCCAGCTCTTTATTTGTCTGAGCCAATTCATCTTTGATAGCTTTCAATTTTTCTTCCAAAATCTCCTTTTCATTCTTCTCCATGGCCTTGTCTTTTCCTTTTTTGTGTTTTTTAGAAGAATCTGTCTCAAGTTTCCTTTGAGACTTATCTTTAAATTTGTCTGTCTTCTTATCCTTGATAGCCTTTTGTCTCACTAGGTTATATAACAATAACTTCCTTTTCCATTTCTCCTTTACCTTTATCTTCCCTCTTTTTACTATCACAAATACTAAAAGTATCTAACATTTGTGACCTGGTAAGAGGTTTTCGAGGTTTGAAAATAAAGGCTGAATCATCTGAAGAGAAGTCTAATTTCTTAACTATGAGTCCCTTACCTTTGACTTCAGTTCTTCTAATTTTTGCTGCTTTCACCACAGGGGTTTCTACAATATCAATGGCTTGTAGGATATCTTCAAGTTTTCATTTTCCTTTAACATTTTCTTCAACATTTCTTTTAGATCACTTAGCTTCAGAATTAGTCTTGTTGTCTGTAACATGTTTGATAGTCCTCTTTCTAGTTCTAGTTGCTGGAGGTAATGATATGTCTTGGACTAAATCAGTTTTCTCTACCAAGTCTTTATCTCAATCCTTTAAATATTCATGCCGAGTTCCTTCAAATTCTGCAGTAGTATTGACATCCATTTCTTGCTTGGAAGAAGAAATTTTAATCTTGGAAGCTTTCCTTGGAGATAAGACATCAAGTTCATATCCATTCATGAACAAGAATGAGGCCCAAACTCTGTTTAGTTTATTTAACTCCTCCAATACTAGTTTCATTCCTTTCATGCTTTCCTTGTATCTTGTATGCCATTTTCTCGAGACTTCTAAAGAGATAGAATGGCATATCTATCAATTTCTTCCCTGTGAAATGAATCAATAATTTGAAATGATACATGTAAATTGTCTGAAATGACCTTCACATGTAAAATATTTTTGTATGACCGTTAGCAACTTGGAAAATTCATCTTTAAGATAGCTTCTAGGAATTCCTTCAATCATTTTGATCCATGCATGCTCCGGTTTTAAATAATAATCACAAATTTTCAAGTCAAATTTGGTGGCTTTAAACCATTCCTCTCCATTTCTTGGGATCCATGTTGCTTTAGAGATACTATTATGTGAAATTTGGATATGAAGATAGCCTACCTTTGTAAATGTACCTCTGAAATTAGCCACAAAATCTCATGATACCTGTTGATGATGCCCTTGCAGTTTCTGAAAGAATTCAATACAACCTGCCTTTGTAAATAACTCGGTGAAATTTTCATCTGCTAAAACCAAGTCTGGAGCTGTAGGTTCATAACAGAATGGAAAACCTCCTTTATAAACCTTCTTAGGTGTAGCTGTAGCCATTTCCTATATGATGCAGTGGTGTCTTTCCTTACAACTTTACACCTCTTTTGGAAAAAAAAAACATTTGATGACATAGAGCAGTTAAGATTGAGAGAGATTGATATAACAACAAGGATTTTTACTGGGGAGCTTCTTTGACAGAGGGATGCTTTGGTAGCAAATGATAAGTGCAGAAAAACAAAGTGAAAGAGGTGAGAGATAAACTTTTACAAGAGGAATGAGAAGACATAAGACAAATGATGAACAATATGAGAAAGTGTATAACTTTTAAATGATGGCTTAAGTGTGGCAGCAGGTCCTTGAAATTCTCAAACACTTAACCATTCATCATTACTCTTTAAACTGTTAAATACTAGCATATATTTCATATCATGTTTCATTTGAAAAGTGTCAGTTCCACTACAGAACTACTAGGTGTTTTCGTAGCGAATTTGGCTAATTTCGTGTTATATTTGCTGCGGACTTAGACAGTTTTCTGACAAATGGAAAAATTTCAGACTCATGATCATTTCAAAGTGTTTACTCAGAACACATTCCTCCGATGTGACTTGGAATCATTTCTAAAGTCTTATCCAAAGTTTTAAAAACTTAAATACACCATAAAATTCATCATTTTATGATATCTTGCAACCTAAGAAATTTGAAGGAGCATTATGATTGATTTTCAAGCATGAGATTTTGAAAATTTGAGGTGTGATAATAGGTATTCTTGGATGAAATCAAATAGATTGCATGGCTCTCAAACCTGTGGGCTAATACCATGGTAATTCCCCCTGGTATTATCCTTTTGGAGTGCAAAAGGAATACGTGACTTGGATCGTTCTTATCTGCGTATATACGTGACTTCACCTGTACAAACCTGCATATAAAATCTTCAATATGAATATTACCAAATATTCTGCTAGCATTACACATTTCTTTTGATGGACTCCTGAGCTTCTACTGAAGACATATACTCCATATTTTACCAGAGAGTTGCCATCAAGGACAACATATTAAGACATATGAATTATATTTCCAACAAAGTGTAAATTCATCATTGGAGGAGTTAGGGTGGATGTCATTCAAGTCTTTTAGGGTTAATTCAAAAGTACAAAGTCATGTCTAATGTCATCATTACCATTTTTAGCATGCATGTGTCATGATTAAGGCATGAGTTGTCATCAAAACCATAAAAAATTACCAAATTAAGTCTTTTTGTCATTATCCACTTCATCTTTTCATGTTATTGAGTTCTGGAGAGCTACTTCATCGAGCCAAGCAGGTTGCTGGCAGATTCAAAGGTTGTAGGTGTCATTAATCAAGAAAAGTTGAGAAGATATAAAATCACCATGGTTGCAAGGAAGAAAACCAACAAAGGTGGTCACTACCATAGGTATGAGCCCAAGGACATGAATTTTCTAATTGAAGACCCAACTACCATGGAGGTATTCAGAAAAATAGGTTGTTTGCAATTCTGTCAAAGGCTGTAGGGTTGTCATCTACAGGTTTCTAAAGATTTTGCTAATAGTTTCACTGGGACAGCTCTAAAGGTGGGAATTCTAAACCTCACAGTAACACCAGACAACATTTCAACAACAACATGAATCCCTAGAGGAGGGGGAAAATGGTTTAAAGGCATCAAGTTCACCATGCAGGACTGTAAAGAATTCATCAAGACAGAGCATAGTGAAATTGATCTCACAAATGTTATCCCAAGGAGTTACATGAAGGAAAACTTTTCAAAGTTGTTGATGATCATTCAGAAGTATTTCACATATGAATGAAGATTTCACATGGTATACTCCTACCACCTTAGGCTTCTACTACATTTTGTGGTTAATATGTCTCTTGAATTTCCCTTTTATTTATACAGAAGTCTAACTAAAATGTCAGATAAGGTCCAAGTTAAAAAATAAGGAAATGAAACTTCCCTCTTTCACCATGGTTTGATTAAGTTATTGGTGTTAGAGGATTTAAAGAGATTAGGCAGAGATTGGACATCCTTTCTGTTCATGAGTTGTTTTGAAGTAGATGTTTTCACTCCTAAAAGATTTACCAAACCTAGAGATATTTCATCACCAACAGTGGCATAGCAATTAGAACCAGTGAGCATGGAGACAAAGCCTTTGCAAAAGATTAACACACCCAAAGCTACACCTGCAAAACAGAAGCCAACAGTTAGCAAACATGAAGCAAGAGAGTTACTAGGAGCCAAACAGTGGTTAAGGGTAACTTAGAGGACATCTTGCATGCAAATGATATTGAAGAAACTCCCATTGTCCAAGTTGAAGATGTTGAAGATGGCGGAAGAAAGCTAAAGAAAGGCAAGACAGCTAAAAAGTTAGAGTTTGCAGGTGATGATGTTGGTTTCATGTTTCAAGATAGAAAGCCAATGACAAGACATGCAATAAAGGTCATGGAAAGAAACAAAGAGACTCAGAAGGTCAGTGAAACTACTCAGTCACCGCCAAGCACCATAGACCTCTCCTCACCTACAAAAGAAGAACTAGTCATCAAAAAAAAGAAGGGTAAAGAGAAAATCACTAAAAAATCATTAGTTGAAACCCTTAACGAGTAGTTGAAAGAGGCAAGTGAAGAGATATCCGTCTTGAGGAAAGAGGAAAAGAATCATAGAGCTGAAAGGGTTCAGTTTCAACAGAGTAGGAAGATCTGGGAAGATCAAGTCACAAGTGTCTCAAAGACCTTTGACAATATAGAAAAACTGATAAAGTGGACTTAGCCACTAAGAAGAGAGGTCAAGCACATAAAAAAGGTAAACCTGCACTTGAAATCCAAGAATAAGACATTGAAGGACCAAGTGAAATATCTTCAAGAGCAATTGGAACTGATTCATGAAGAGTTGGAAAAGAAAGGTTTGAAAATGACTATGGTGAAAGAGCCTATAATTCAACTGATCATAAATGAGGAGGAAACACCACAGGAGAAGTAATTTGAGATGAAATATGTCTTATAAGGTTTATAACATCCAGAAAATCAAAATTTTGCAGCAGGAGATCAATTTTTGAAGGCAATTTTGAAAAGGGAAATTTCTGGGTTTTTACACAGTTTTTGAGCATTCCTCAGGCTTAAAGCCAGGAATACGCTACGAAAAAACCTGTAGTAGCCTTTTTGCTTCTAAAGTCAGTTTTTACATGATTCAAGGAGGGGGATTCATGGTGGTGATGTGTCATGACATGATTGACATGATGGAACAACAAAGAATTGAAGAGGATGGATGGAAAGGCTACTTTTCTCATGCTACCAAAACTTGCTATGAAATTGTCCTGTTTTCGTAGCGAGAATTTGTTAAAGGTTTTTGAGCATCTTAATGGAATTTTTGGCCAGATGGAGACCTCCAACATGCCAATGGATCTTATCATCAAATATTTATGACTCAAAAGGAGTTCCATGAAGACAGGTCATCAGTCAAAACAACATGGAAGATAAGGGTCATCTATTCCTAAAAAACAGGTTTATGCTCCACAAGTCTAGAAGGATTTTAAATATGTAAAGTGGTAATGAAATTTTTCATGTGTCTTTCGAGCAGGTGATACTTATTTTGTAACCATCATGTAACTGTTTCACAGATAAGGTAGAGCAATGTAATAAATCGAAGTTAGAGTCCTATTAGGAGATGGTTTCTTTAAGGTGTAGTTGTCAGTTTTCTGTTAGAAGTTATGTATTCTAGTTACGAAATGTGTCATAGGATAATTTGATGATCTAGCCACCAGGAATATCATCCTTGTTGTAAATAATGTCTATTTAAATAAAAAGCATCGAAGTAGTAAGGGGTTGGAGAAAATTTGCACCAAACTGTTGCTTTTATGTCTTTGACCTATATCAGTAATACAAAGTGACATTATTCTTGAAAAACCTGAGATTCTCATGAGGTATTTGATGTCTTATTGATCTATATCTTTATGTTTTATCACTTGCAATAGGTTTCATCTCTATTACTCATAATTCATAATTTTATGCTCTGACTTCCTTTAGTGATGAAATGACTGTGTTTTCTTATGTTTTACGTATGAGTTGCCTCTGTTAAAGACCTCTATCTGCCTCAGCTTACATGTTGAAGAACCTTTGTCACTAAAAATACTGATTGTTGACTCCATAAGCCCAATGGTAGCAAGCTTGCATTCTTTTCAACCTACAATCATACAAACATAAGTTACAATTTTCATAGAGTTAACCATCTAGTACTATCATTATTCAATATCATAGAACCCCCTTGAGAGAGCCCTCTAAAAATGAAGAGGATAAGCTTCAATTAGAAGTGGTTTGAAACAGTTACACTAAGTTGTTTGATAAGCAACCAATCAAGTACAATTTTGTCATAACACCCTGTACATGGAAGAGATGCAGAAATCTCACACATTAGCACTAAAGGTTCAAAAGTTATAAAGTGAGATTCTAATGGTAGACACCTTGTCCCAAGCCAAGGAGAGAATATGGACTGAAATAAGCCAAGCAATGACAGAAGTATGGCCATCCATACAGATAATTTTTGAACAGGAGTAACTCATCAACAAGTGCAAAGCAGTTATTGAACAAGAAAAGGCAGCACTAAAGCAGAAACTAGCAGAAGCCTTAGACATGATTAAAGTGTTGAATTCAAAGAGAGGGGCATAATTGGAATATATAAACATTATAGACAGAAAAACCACTATTTTGGAGATCAAGAAAGTGTTGCATAAGAAGAATCTGTTGAATCAATTAGAGAATAAATGTCAAACATTGGACATTGTTATCCAAAGATTTCACAACAATTTTAACTTGCTAAATCAGAGGGGATTGCCTGGATTAGTAACTCCAAATGATAAATTGATCAACTTGGAGGAGTATTACAAAAATCTCTACACAATAGCCATTGACAAAGCCAAGTTTGCAGGAATCACAGGTGACATGATAGGGAAACCTTTTCTAGAAGCTTTAGATTTTAATTTGATAATTAAACATGAAATCAAACATCTCTTCATCAAAAAACCTAATTTTGAAAGATACAGAGAAGTAGATGAATTTTTCAAAAGGCTAGTAAATCTGGATATACCGAGTTAGGACATATGGGATCACTTGTGTGAAACAATCGAATAAATTTTGTCTCCAATAGCATGCCAGCACAGAAACACTTTTTGGAGCCACATCATCAACTAGTTCCTCAAAAACAGTGACAGATCACTCATCATTTTTCATATTCCTATTATTTGATGATATTTTTGTAATCAGTTTAGATACTTCTAAGTGATAGAAATTAGTATAAATAACTCTCCATTCGAGTTACTAAGGGTTGCACCCTTGGATGAGAATTTGTAAGCAGAATTGTAATGAGATTTTGATCATTGATGATAAATAAAAGGATTCTGGATTTGTTTCGATCAGTTTGTCTCCTTGTAAGTTTTTTCTAGTATTCATTTCACTTTGTTTTCTGCATATATTTGATTTTTATGAAGAAAAGTAGGTAAGAGAAATTTTTTATTTCATTCTATCTTAAATCCTTTTAAGTTATAATCCATTTTAGAGATTGACTTATTAAACTATATGTTTGTAAAACTCCCTCTACATCAAATAATTATCAGTAATCTTCATAATGTTAAATATATTTTGTTAAGTTGTTAAACATTGTTTGACAGTCTTTCACACTTATGATAAATTAAACATTCAATCTGAATATTTAACTGATCATATTTTCTTACAGTTTCTATCTTCACATATGCAAAATTAAATCATTTTTTTGAAGTAAATAAATGACACTTTTCTTAATAGTTAATACTATCAAAATTTTAAAACATCTGATTGTATTTTCTTAATACATTGGTCATCCAAAATCCCATTTTAAAACAAACAAAATATTTTTGATGCTCTGGCATGATTAATTGACCTAGAATTATCTCAGAAGACAAAAAAATTGATGCAGAAACTATTCTTGTGTTGGTATAGAGGGTATAGAAATTCCCCCCATGCTTTTTTGAAGTTGTGCACATATCAATGACCACCTTACTTTGTTGTTGGGGATTTCTGAACTGTGTAGAATTTGTGATTCATCCAACGTTTCAAATGGTTCCTCCATCCGTCTTCAAGGACCAACGAGCTTAGTGAGTAGAAGAATGTTGAAGAGCCAATTTATAGGAGAAAAGAATTTAGATATATGTCTGGTTAACAATAAAAAAATGATAAGTTATTTAACTAGAATAATAATAATTATTCTTTGACTGATTCGAAAAAAAAGAATTATTACTAATTAGTAATAACAAATTTAAAATATTAATAATATTTGAAAAAAAAATAAAAAAATTAAGAGTTCAAATATGAAATAGTTAAGAATTAAATGATAAAAGACTCATTCAGATTTTAAATAAGCAGTTAATTAATAAAAGGTTACCTGAAAATCAACATTAGTAATTAAATAATTTTAAGAATTAGTCACATGATTGAATTTCAAATAAAGTAAACTTTTTAAACTAAATTGAAAATAGAAATTAATAAATTGAAAACAGAATTAATAAATTTTTGCTTTTATTTAATTCTTAGAAGAAAGAAATTATAAGGATTAATGATAAAATAATGAGAATTGGGAATTGGAGAAAGAATTGAAAAAAGATTGAAGAACTAAAAAGCTAAAAAAAAAGATAATTAAAAATTGGTAGATTTAAATATTTGTAAAAAATAGTGTATATATATATACTCAATAAATTTGCCAATATGACCTTGAAATAATCAATAAAATATTTAACATAAATTAATGTTGGAACATTAATAATTAAAATAAAAGGAAGGTTTAGAGGGGGGAGGCGACACCAAGGGAGGAGGTGACCAAGCTAGTTTCTCAAGTAGTTTCTCGGGCTGACTATTCTTTCTCGGGTAGTTCTACAGTGTTTTCATGTGACTTTTCAGAAACCCATGAAGCATGCAAGCGTTACGTTGAACAAGCTCCATGGTTTAATTTCAATGCATACTTGCAACTTACCAAAATTTGACTCAATTTTTATTTTGGGATTGTCACTGGCAGACTTACATGCTTAAGTATGATGCAACTAATGGGGTGTACAAAGAGAGCTTGAAGCTTTTTTATAATACGACTCCTAAAATTTATGGTCACAAAATTAATTTCAATTCAATTCTAAAAGGTATGCCCCTTGACATCAACCAATGTGTAAATAAGCACTCATAATTAAGATTGTAAAGATAAACAATGATAAATACGATTTCAAATATATGAATAGCTTGGATTCTGGGAGTTCTGCATTTTGCTTTCAAATATCTAATGGGAGTGAATTTGATGTATTATTTCATCTTGCCTATTTAAATAGGGAAGTTTACATGTGTGAATTCATGGGTAGTGTTAGAATTCTTCTAAATAATTCCTAATGTCAATTGCTTGTAATTGCATTTATAATGGTGCATTTTGAGATCACTTTGTGTTCACTTTTGTTAAACACATCTCTAATAGTTTACTTTGGTACTACTACTTTCCTAAGGCTTAATTAAACACACCTATGGCTCTATTTTCTTTTGGGTCCAAAGTTAAGAAGGTGGAAAGACCCTTAACTACCTCCATAGTGCATTAGTGTCTACTTCCATATTTCTCAATTCTCCCACTTTATCCTTAATAAGCGAGGTCTTTCACTTTCTATTTAATTGGTAAGGTCTAGCAAGTGTTGTATGTTTCCCTATTTATGTTGACAATTTCATCGTAACCTATGCATATAGGTATGAAGATATTTTACATGTTTCAATAGTGTACTTGACTCCATTTTTTATGAGAATTTTCATGGTTGCATTTTTTATGAACCACCTTCCTAGTTTCTAGTTTCACAGCCACCCCGGATCTGATTGGGTTCCAAACTACTTTAAGGTTTGAGAGGACATCAATCATATTCCCATATGTAACAAATTATTCATCCTATGAGTAATAAAAAATGGTATACCGACCAAAATTCACTCCCCCAAAACGACTATTTCAGTAGATATGATCAAGCCAACCAATATTTGACATATCTAGGAGCGTTCGAGGCCAAGTGGTATGATTTTCAACCAAAAAAAAATATTTTCTCTGGGAGGTTTCCATTTACACATCGAAAAACTGACCAACCATATCCCCTGATGAATCCCTTCTATGTAACACTTGCACGAACATCCAGTCAATCATGGGTAAAGGAAAATTATATGCTTGGGTATTGTACCCTCACCTTTAGTTTTATATCGGGATCTTGTTGGTGACAATTTTAGTTAGATATCTGAGTGTCATTTTTCTTTTTATTTGCGCACCTCATTGACCTCCTTTCGATCAAGCAAGCATTCACCCTTTCCCTTAGGGGATTGAATATTGTAGGTTAGACCTATTACTTTTGTTGCCGCTAACTTTTTGGGTTGTTTTTTCTTACCAACAACCTTATATTATATAACCTATCATATTTATCTATGTCTATTGCTAGACTCTCTCTAAGCTTGTCATTGGGGTTATCTAGATTTGGGAGATTGTCTTACTTATACAAGAGGAAATTATTACTAATATGAGTTGTGTCCACCCCTAACAACCGAGATTGAAATAGCTCAATCCGATAAGGACTTGAAGTAGATATTAGAGGTTCTTTAGCTAATAGGAATCTAAGGAAAAGTTCATCTACTCAATTACTTCATATGGTTGAGAAGCCTATTGTATCTCTTATTGACATAGTTTTACCTGGTTCCTTGGATTAGTATCCTCCTACAGCTAGAGCATAGCCAACGTACACAACAGAACCTTGATGGCACAACAGTTCTAGTATAAGCGACCTTCATCCTATGTAGAGAGCATAAGGTATTAAAAGGTATGCTAAAATTTCAGTCTATTAGTTCCACTTTGGTTGGACTTCCTATTTGAAGTTTTTTCTACATGCATTTACTGCCATTAGTATCGAGTGCATATAAAAAATCCCCACAAGGACATGCTTCCATCCAATTACACATACGTTGTTACATTTTTGCGTTCAAATTCCAGTTCATCGGTAATAGATCTAAGTTGTGCGCAAGTTTATGCATCCATTGTTGATTAGGATTTTTCATAACTTCACAAATATGGACATGTTTAACAATATATCAATGTATCAAAATTGTGTAGCTCCCCTAAAATGAATAGGGAAAGCATCATGGGATGGTTTTACTATTGATATCAAAGAGTGGCATTGAATCTAATGCTCTATATTTGTACAAACTGGATAAAGAGAGTGGAATTGACTCTAGTGTACATTTATTTTGTATATGTTTGTGTTGCAGAGAATCGGGGAAATGGACAGCCCTAAATTTCTAGTCCCTATTGCAGGGACTAGCTACTTCACCCATAGTTTTTTTAGTGAGATTGCCCAAAGTTTTAGGGATTTCTACAAATTGGGTAAATATTCATTAACCATGATTAGAGTTTGTCTAAATAGTTGTTTCAAGAAATGCCATTTTACATCTTTTTATTCTATTTAAAATAATGAAATGGTTAATACCGGTAGAGATCTATTTTAACGCAACATTTATTAAGCTTTGGTAGTGATTAAAGGAAACGAAGGTTCAAATTTCTTGTACTTTAAATTCTCAGATTAAAGATGAATCTATGTTATTTATAAATATATCTTAATGATATTTTCATATTTAAAAAATCCATGGTTCAAGGCACCATTTAAAAAAAAATGTTTTGTTTCTTTGCCATTTTAATTTATGAAATTACTTACATCAATACTAAGTTGTATGGTGCATCTTTTTCTCCTCAAAAAAAGTTCCTTTTAGGATTTATTATCGCTCTTTTTGTTGAAAAGTGTAATTAGGTCGGTCTTCATATTAACTATGTAATTATGTATTTATGTAAAGAAGAATACAATATTATAATATATATATATATTTGATATGCTTGACTCATGGGTTTCATGAGCGAGGAACTTTTAGGTCAAAGGACTTCTTGATGTCCTCTAGGGATATGTCTTCTGGTCATAAAATTTATTAATTAAGTGTCATGTTTATGAAGTGTCAAAGTAAAAATTGTATGCCTCCAGACTGTCACATAAACCTTGAAGGATGCACCCAGAAGATGATAAGAACAACGTTGGAAAAATCCCTCAAGTAAACCTCATTAACGCTGGAAGACTCTCTCTACAAGTCGAACTATAAAATAGTGTTCATGTCAGTCCCTATACATTTGAACATATCGGCTCAAATATAGAAGGAAACAACTATAAATACCCTAGTCATACTGCGCAGAAAAACAGAGACTGCGGCTCGCATTTTTCTTTTGTGTTTAAGGACAAGTATTGTGGACCTATCTACAGTTTTCACTGTGATAAAAAGTGTGGATTTAAGGCAAGGAAAGGTTGCAGACTTCAAGGATGGAACAATTCTAAAATACATATATTCCGGTAAGGTATATAATATATATATGGTATAGATATATGTAGATACATCTGAGTTAGCATGCATACCTTTCGACAACTTCTAACAGAGACTGAAGACTGGTAAAAAGAAGCTTATATATACTTTATGATATCATAATAAACTATAGCATAACAGAAGTGCCACGGTTGACCAAAATTGGAGTGCACACTGTCGATTTGAAGCTGTGCGGATAAATCTGAAGTCACTACAGCATGAAAATGTTAAGGGTAGTGTTTGTGTATTAAAGTGCGAATTTGTTCAAGAATTAAAGTGTGAATTATCTCTGTAGTTGCAGTGCGGATTAAAATAAGTGCAGTGAGTAGGGAAGTGTAGTGAGTCTAGAAGTGTTGTGAGTGCGGAAGTGCATATCAGTGTATATTCGAGCAAAAGAGGAGGGTTAGTGTTGAAGGCAAGCAAAGAAGTAAGGACAAGGTCTTGGAGGCATTCATAGGTCAAGGGTCTAAGTCGGGGTCATGGTGCTTGTCATTTGAAGATATATAAGAAGAATTTCTCGTGGGTTTTCCTTTCCAAGAGGGAGAGGTTTTTCCCTGGCTCTAGGAGCCTAATTTTTGTGTCTCGTGTATTTTGATAATTGACTTGATGAAAGATTAACTAAGCTAAAGAAGTGAAGACATATAAGTAATCCAAGTAAGCTCACAAGTAATTATCAAGAAGAGAATTTTGTATTAATCACCAGCCCTTCAAATTCTCAACATGGTATCAAAGCTAAGGTGCTAAAGGCAAAGGTGTATTGGACAAGAAGACACTCAAGGATCAAAATTCGGTTTTCTAGAAAGCATCAAAGCAAAGGTCAAAATCTACATTGAGAAAGTCAAGTCAGTTTGTAAGAAAAATCCTGAAGCCATCTCAAAGAAGACTTTCAACCTTAATTCAAAGAATCCACACATCAAGGAGGTAATCTTTGACATAAAATATTCTTGATATTGAATACATTGTTGGAAGTAAAATCATTAAGCACCAATCAACTCTATTGAATACATATTCATTCTGAAGCAATCCTTAATCATCAAAGATACAAGATCACCTACTTTGAAATCAATCTAAGAGGGAGTTACTACCATCATCTTCATCATTATCAACAAGGAAGCTGATAGAAGATGCTCCTAAATCCATCGTCATCATGAAGGAAGCTCCAACCACTCTACTCAAGTAAGTATCTATGACCTTACTTAAATCTTTCAATATGACTTATTGTAAAGAAAGCAACAAGTTGTTTGGGTCATCAAACTTTTGCGCATGAAAGAAGAGGACCGATTTTAATTTAATTGAAGACAAATTTATGGACTACATCGATGGATCAACAATTCAACCACCAAAAGAAGATGCTCCAGCTCATGCCAAGTACATGAACGGATAAATCAGAGCCCAAAGGATTCTTACAGAATCCATAAAATACTCTCTCATCTCCGATGCATCAAATCTAAAATCATCAAAAAGAATATATGAGAAATTGGTGGAGCTATTCTTTGTGAGTACTGTAGAAGAAACAATCTCTCTTGGATCATCTGCAGGAAATGGGAGAAGTAATGTCTGATACTAAGATGACTACAGTGGTGTTGAATGCTTTGCCAGAATAATGGGGAAACTTCACTTCAGGTTTATACGGGAAGAAAGAAGCCACACCATTCGATGATTTAGGGTCTCTATGTTGTAGAAATTATATACAAGATGCATGTATATATCTAGATTCTCCTGATCTAACAATATTTATCTTCTTGCTAAATACAAAATCCTTCCACTATTAATATTTTGCGGAAATTTAAAAACTCAATTGCAAACACATGAAGCAATAAAAAAAACAATAGCACATAATACAATTGTTTAATGAGAAATTCTGAAGCTGAAAACCCCAACTATCATATATTATGTATCATGGAGATCATGTAACAATCACATAAAAAGCTTAGTACATCAAGCTCTCAGAACAATAAATTTTCACACACTAATCAGAAGAAATATGCAAATCCATGCATTGATTTCTTGCCACTTGATAGCCTACCTCCATTGCGCAATCCCTGTTGAAGAAGACCCCTGAATGAATTCGAATCTACCTTGCTTGCACTGCGCAATCTTCATTGGAAAAACCAATGTGTGTGTGGTGCAATCAATTCATCACTTTAGTCACAACGGATAGTCCATCTTGCCCTTTCACCTATCTCTCCACTGGGTCTCCACTAGAACTGACATGCACTGTAGTTAACTATTGTATTTGTTCACTTGATTAATGAGTTATTATTTGTGAATTAATTAACTAATTAATTCACTCCACTCTCACTAGTGCATCATTCAGTTAGAATAGATACAACTAGCTCAACTGAGTTTAACTCCAATAACTGAGTTAAACTAAATAACAACTCTTGTAACTACTCTTCCAACTCTGTCATAACTTTTCCACTTCAGTTATAACTGAGTCCTCCATGCATGAGCCACCATAAACCCTAGGAATTGTGTAATTCCTTCAGCCCACTGATTTTCCAAATTTGTATACTGAAATTAAGTGCTCCAAGAGAATAAGTTGATATTTAGAGTCTGATTATTATTAACAACTAATAATAATCAACACTTCTATTTTTAGATCGACGATCTATAAACAGACTTCACCCAATATTCTAAAAATAGAATTTCATCTATTTTTCCAACTTGACCAAACATCCACAAATTGCATCCTACAACTTCTGAAATATGATCACCATGTCTAAAAATAGACATAGTCTAAAAATAGACTTACACCTAAAAATAGCTTGCAGGCCCACTTAGTGAAGGTGACTGATTTTCACTAAGCTCATCATCTTGTTGAATCTCAACACTCCCTCTCAACATGATAGGGATTATCCTTCACCCCAATCCTACCTCTATGGTATTCGAATTTGCTTCTGGTGATCACCTTCGTCAGAATATCTGCATCCTGATCTTTCATAGGAATGTATTGAAGAAACATGATCTTCCGCTGCACACAATATCTGATATGATGATACCGGATATCAATATGTTTAGATATATTATGAAACACAAGATTAATCAAGAGTTTAATGAAACTCTGATTATCACAATGTATCACTGTAGGATATAAATGTGAACCGAAAAAACTGACCAGGATCTTCCTCATCCAGATAGCCTCACATGCAGCTTCACCTGCTTCCATGTATTCTACTTCCACTGAACTGAGTGCCACGGATCTTTGTTTCCTGCTGTACCAAGAAACTTCTGTAGATCTGATACTGAAAATCTCTCCTGATATTCTCTTTCTGTCTGTTGGACTACCTGCACAATCTGCATCCGTGAAGCCATGCAACTTCACCTCATCCGTCTGTCTGTACCATAAGCCATACTCAGATGTGCCCCTAAGATACCTCGGGACATGCTTTCTTTCCTTCCAAAAGAACTTGGTAGGCTTAACCATCGCTTGTGAAATCGGGTTCACCGCATAGCATATCTCCGGTCTTGTATTAACTAAATACATGAGCGAACCCACCAACTATCGATAAAAAGTGGCATCCATTACCTCTGCCAATGTAGCACCCTCTTTCCTCCAATTTCCTGGAAGAGGAGTATCGATAGGCTTGCAGCCTTGCATGTGAAACTTCTCAAGTATCTCTTGAGCATACTTGCCTTCAGACACAAACAGTTCACCTTCCTGCTGCCATATTTCCAATCCAAGGAAATAATGAAGTAGGCCCAAATCATTCATCTCAAACTCCTTTGCAAGATCTGCCTTGCATGAGTGTATCAACTGCTCACCACCCGTTAGTATTAAATCATCAACATAAAGAAAAATGATTAAAAGCTTACCCTCCACCACAATTTGGTACAGGTTTGCATCTGCCTCACTCTTGGTAAAGCCAAGTCCAGTGAAATAGTTGTTGATCCGTCTGTACCAAGCACAAGGTGCTTGCTTTAGCCCATACAACACTCTTTTGAGCTTGCACACATGCGACTCACTGCTGAAGATCTCAAATCCTTCAGCCTGCTCAATGTACACCTCTTCCTCAATGATCCTATTAAGGAACACAGTCTTCACAGCCATCTAATGAATGTGCCAACCCATCTGCGCTGAGAGAGAAAGGATGGTCCTTATGGAAGAATACCGTGCGACAGGTGCAAAGGTTTCTTCATAATCAATCCCCTCAATCTGTGAGAAGCCCTAGGCAACAAATCTTTCCTTATACATCTTGATGCTCCCATCAGCAGCTTACCTTACCTTGTAGATCCATCTTGATCCTACAACTGATTTTCCCATCGACCTTGGAACAATCTCCCAAGCACTGTTTCTAACAATGGAGTCATACTCCTCCAACATGGCATCTACCCATGTGGGCTCTTGCACTGCATCTTCAAAAGAAGATGGCTTTGTCATGATACACTTTCTCATAAGAGCCATGTATCTAGTAAATAGATCGAGTGACTATCTTTTTCTGCGATGTGATATAGGGACTCCTACATTCTGTGACGCATCAAGCTTCAGTCTCTGAGCTTCTGTGGTATGCTTTCTACCTTGTCTGATGTTTGGTTCTACATGAGTAGACTCCTCCACTCCATGAATCTCCTCCTATGGCTGATACACATCTAGAGGCTCATCTTTGGGAACAAGAAGTTTCTCCTCTGCATGAAAGTGTAGCTCCCTCTCAAGTGATAACTTCATGGCTTTCACCTCATTGAATTTTATATCCCGTCGCATTTTATATCCCATCGCACCACAATCATCCGAATGTCTGGAAAATACACACGAAAATTATGGGGTGTTTCTGTGTACCCCACAAATATCCCAACTTCTGTAGTAGGCTCTGTTGAGATTGCAACAAGATGAGGAGCTTAGTGGAAAGAAGTCACCTTCACTAAGTGGGCCCACAACCTATTTTTGGCGCAAAGTCTATTTTTAGACTATGTCTATTTTTAGACATATGGATCATGTTCTATGAGTTGCAGGATGCTATTTTTGGATGGTTGGTCAAGTCAGAAGAAATATATGGACTTCTATTTTTAGACATACTGGGCGGAATCTATTTTTAGATTGCCAGTCTAAAAATAGATATGTCAAATATTATTAGCTCTTAATAATATTTGGACTCTAAACATTATCTTATCCTCTTGGAGCACTTCAATTTGAGTCACAGATGTGGCACATGCAGCTGAAAGAAGGAATTACGCTATTCCTAGGGTTTATTGGAGCTATTGCATGGTTTACTTCAATTAGAAATCTTGTGACAGAGTTTGGTGGAGTTGATGAGACAGTTAATGGAGTTGTGTTGAGTTTAACTTAGTTGAGCTAGTTGTATCTAGTCTAACTGATTGATACAATTAGTGAGAGTGGTGTGAATTAATTATTAATTAATTCACTAATTATTAACTCATAAATCAACTAAAGAATACATCAGTTAACTACAGTGCATGGACAGTTTTAGTGGAGACCGGTGGAGAGGTAGGTGAAAGAGCAAGTGTGACTATCAGTTGTGACTATACTAGTGCATGAGATTTGCACACACATTGATTGAGAAGCCAATGAGGATTGCGCAGTGCATACTGGTGGGATTTGAACCTTGATCTCATGATTATCCATATTGGATTGCGCAGTAGAGGCTGGCTAACAGGTGGAGCAGATTGGAGCATGTGTTTTGTATGATCTGACCTTGTGTAGTGTGTAACAATTGGAGATAGTGCTGAGAGCTTGTGAGGAGTTTGTACTATGATTGTTACATGATCTCTATCATTATAATATACAGATAGTTGGGGGTTTTCAGCTTTAAGCTTTCCCATAAATACTGTGTTTATATGTGTGATTGTTTATGGTTTTAATGTGCGCATGCGATTGTTTATATTTCCACAAATTGATGATCAATAGTAGAAGAGGTTATGTATTATGCATGAGGCTCAAATAGTGTGTGATCAAGATAATCTCGGAGAATAATTTACTTGATTATTAAAATTTATCTTGAGCTCCATCTTCTTTACGGCATCCTTTGTCACATGAATGTAAGTAAATGAGCCAAAAATCTTCCAATGTGAAATATCGGGCTTCTTACCAGAAAACGCCCCTTCGGGTGTACTCATGCCAAGTACTCTATGAGGAAAACGGTTTTGCACATAAACCACAGTGTTTCATGCTTCAGCCCCTCGCATCGGTAGGTTACGGTCATACGGCTGTAAACTGCATACGGCACACGATCATTACGTTCTTCCTCTCGAAGCTGACCCATTCTCTTGCTGGGTTGTAGTATTATGAGTTCTCTTCGAATTCCTTCTTTGCTACAGAAGTCTTTGAATTTTCTCGAGATGTATTCACCACCATTATCGCTCCGTAGAGCTTTCACTTGCTTCCCCGACTCCTTCTCCACCAATGCTTTAAACTCACATAAATTTGAGAATGTTTCAATCTTCTTTTGCATGAAGAAGATCCAACATCTATGAGAATAGTCATCAACAAATATAACATAATACGTGTGTTTTGTTGTTGAAGCAACCGAGAAAGGTCCACACACGTCTGTGTGAATTCTCTCAAGGATCACCTAAGAATGGTTCTCCTTCTCATGAAAGGTGGTCTTCACAAACCTACCCATAGTACATCCCTTGCACTGATTTGACTGCGCAAGAGTACCCTTGGGAAGTCCAGTAGAAATCTGCTGCAAAATATTCAAAGCGCCATGGTGAAGATGGCCCAATATCCTGTGCCATAATTCGCCCTCATCCAGGCTCACCACTTCTTCTGCTTTGCCCATCATTGCAGCGTAGCCATCTACCTCCAGCTTGTAGAGATTCTTAACTCGAATCCCTATCCTCTTGGTTTGACCCATTGTTTTATGTCATAGGAAAGTTTTCCATCGCTAAAAACAACATCATAACATTTTTCTTCCAACATTACGACCGAGACCAAGTTCTTCTTTAGGCCTGGAACATGCATAACATCTTTCAACAAAAATGGATTACCTGACTCCCTCTCAAAGGAAATGGTCCCAATTCCGGTTACACTCTATCGACCATCGTCGCCCATCTCTATATGCATTTGAAGGTCCTTCTCCTCCAAGTCACTAAACAACTCCTTGTCTCCCGTCATATGGAAAGACACACCACTATCAAGATACCACACCGATCCCATTGAGCTTGAAACCAAGCACACGATAAAAGAGAAATCAAGTTCAAATTGTGAGGCTAAGGCCTCTCCAACAGCCTTCTTTTTCTTCTTCTTCTGTGGGCAGTTAGTGGCGAAATGCCCATGTTCGTGAAAGTGAAAACACTTCACCTTGGACAAATCCTGCTTCTTGCCTTTAGCTTCGGATTTTGGATGGGATTTCTCCCCCTTCCCTTTCCTTTCTTTGGCAGACAAAGTGAAATTCTCTTCATATTCATTCTTCAATGAAGATCCATCCCTAGTACTTCGCCTTATCTCCTCCTACACAAGATCCGACCAAAGTTTCTCCCAACCCAACAGTTTCTCCCATCCATTGACAGAGTCTTCGTAGCTATGCCAAATCTTCGGAAGCCCAAGGAGAGCCAAGCTCACCAATTCTTCATAATCAATAGTAATCCCCACACTTCCCAGTTCATCCCTACAGTGGACAAACTTCGTGAGATATTTTGGAATATTGTTGCCCTTCTCCATTTTTATTTTTCTGAGCTTATCTTTCAGCGCCAACTTACTTTGGTCGTTGCTTTGGAAAAAAATCTGTCAAAGCCTTCCACATTTCAAATGGAGTGGCTTTCCCATGAAGGTTGGACACAATATGGTCCTTCACACCTTACAACATAATTTTTCTTGTATTTTCTACCTTCTTTTTCCATGCCTCAAGTAATGCAGCATCGCTAGATCTCGGCTTAGGAACATCGCTATTAATGAACTCCTTCAGTCCATTATCTTCCAGCACCACCTCCATCATATCCTTCCAGGCTATGTAATTCGAGCTGCCATCAAGCGGATACTCAAATCGCAACCCATTGAAATACATTTCAATGAATACTCAACTGTCGCACCAAGAATTTTCTGCAGCAAATTCGAATTGTCCACCAGCACAAACTCAGCAATTCTTCACAATTTCAATCTTCAAGATTTAACACTAATATGATATAATATAGAAATTATATACAATATGCATGTATATATCCATATTCTCCTAATCTAACAATATGTATCTTCTTGCTAAATATAGAATCCTTCCACTGTTAATCTTTTGCAGAAATTTAAAAACTCAATTGCAAACACATGAAGTAATAAAAAAAAACAATCGCACATAACACAGTTGTTTAAGGGGAAAGCCTGAAGCTGAAAACCCAAAATATCATATATTATGTATCATGGATATCATGTAACAATCTCATACAAATATTAATAAATTAAGCTCTCAGTATAATCAATCGTCACACACTAATCAGAAGAAATATGCAAATCCATGCACTGATTTCTTGCCACCTGATAGCCTGCCTCCACTGCACAATCCTTGCTAAAGAAGACCCCTGAATGAATTTGAATCTACCTTGCTTGCACTGCGCAATCCTCATTGGAAACTCCAATGTGTGTGTGGTGCAATCAATGCATCACTATAGTCACAACGGATAGTCCATCTTGCCCTTTCACCTATCTCTCCACTGGGTCTCCACTAGAACTGACATGCACTGTAGTTAACTGTTGTATTTTTTCACTTGATTAATGATTTATTATTTTTGAATTAATTAACTAATTAATTCACTCCATTCTCACTAGTGTATCATTCAATTAGACTAGATGCAACTAGCTCAACTGATTTTAACTCCAATAACTGAGTTAAATTGAATAACAACTCCTGTAACTACTCTTCCAACTCTTTCATAACTTTTCCACTTTAGTTCTAACTGAGTCCTCCATGCATGAGCCACCATAAACCCTAGGAATTGTGTATCTCCTTCAGCCCACTGATTTTCCAAATCTATATACTGAAATTAAGTGCTCCAAGAGAATAAGTTGATATTTAGAGTCTGATTATTATTAAGAGCTAATAATAATCGACACTTCTATTTTTAGATCGATGATATATAAATAGACATAGCCCAATATTCTAAAAATATAATTTCATCTATTTTTCCAACTTGACCAACCATCCACAAATAGCATCCTGCAACTTCTGAAATTTGATCACCATGTCTAAAAATAGACATAGTCTAAAAATAGACTTACACCTAAAAATAGCTTGTGGGCCCACTTAGTGAAGGTGACTGATTTTCACTAAGCTCATCATCTAGTTGACTCTGAAAATATGTAAAATAGAGGAAACAATATTGAAAGACAAAGGTGTTACAGGATCAAGTGAAGGAAATTGAGCCTTTGCAGCCACGTAGAAAGGAAGATTCAGTAAGTTTGGTTCTCAGAATAGTATGGACAAAGCATGATGCTTTGGATCTAATGAACTTGGGCATTATAGAAGAGATTTTCCTAAATCTGAAAATGATAAGAGAAATAGGGAAGAGGCCCATATCTTATAAATGAGAGAAGAACTTGATGCAAAGAAATCTAAGAAAGAAGAATCGAGGGATCTCCACTATGATTGAGATCATATTCTCCTTTAAGTGGTTTCTGTTGGTTGTATAATAGGAAGTAGTGTAGCATCCTGATCAACGAATGGTAGGAGTTCACACGATCCTTGAGAGAATTCACACAGACGTGTGATGCAGGGGCATTGGACACTAGCCAGCAATGTAGGAGTTTTTTCCACATGTTGTGGCTAGGAGGGGTTGAAAACATTCGAATTGTTACAGCTATGTGTCAACACCTTAGCTTATTGTATTAGAGTCATAGAAAGTTTAATAGCTCAGTTAGTCTAGCTATCATATTTCAGTTAATTGAATTATTGCAATTAGACTGTTGATTTTCCAAAACGGTCCTCACCGAGGAACCGAAGAGCCACATTGTAATATGTATAAATTGTATTCTCCGGATGTAGAAAAGAGAGAGCTGGGAGAAGAAGAGAGATTCTGCAATAAAATTTGTTCACAGTTGCTTCCAATTAAATAGTTTCTGTGTGCATTCACCATAGAGTAGTTCGAATCCTTAAGTGTGAAGAGATTGTTTAATTGCGAAGTGATGAAATCTGTGCATGAATAATTGAACCCCTGCACGAATTCCACTTATCTCTGTTGGTTTTTTATCTTAATTCATTCGAATAACCCCTGCGCATTTAACCTCGTTCGTAGGCGTGATCTGTATAGAGAATCCTGGTTAATATTGGTGAAGTCCCCGTATAAAGAGATAACCTTGTTTTACTGTAAGTTGAAGCTGGAATCGGGACTAAACTTGGAGTTAACGTATGAAAGGAGACCGTAAACCGATGTAACAAAGGTAAACCTCGTACCAAAAAATCGGAAGCGGAATCGCAAAAGTGGATTGCCCCATTTCGCACCGCTTTTGGTGCGGAGGTGGTATTTCTGGGTCGAGGAGCGATTCCATAGAGGAATCGACATGTGGCGGAGTGGACCGTTCAAAAAACCACTCTCCTGTAAATTTCGCGCGTTAACGTCAGTACGAGGTCGACGAGCGAAATGAGCACAGGCCATTGATTTGAGATAAGGCCATCGGACGGTCTTCGTGTGACAGAGATACACGATGTTTAAACCAGGTATGACACGCACATTTGATTGGTCCATTAACATATATGCAGGGTCCGGGACGAGGGGTTATTATAAATTCTTTTGTTCATAAAGTGTTGGCTGTTAATATAAAATTCCATAGGATAATAACATTACTTCCAAGGGTTATTACACAGTTAACTATTCAATTACAGAGAGAATGGGTTTATTATAAAGTTGCGGTTATGTTTAATTGTCAATTTCTTTGAAATTGATAAATAAACGAAAGGTCAAGCTGACAGAGCCATGACGATTGTTGACCATCCCTCCATTGGAGCTGACTTTTGGCATTGCTGCATCATTTGTGGTATCAGAGCAAGTCTGAAGTTGTTTTGCTGACATGGCAATCCAAGTTGGTAGAGGTGCTGGCAGAAGAAGACCTGTTGCCAACGTAGAGGTGTTGGGGATGTTGCAGAGGGTCGAGGCCAGAATAGATGCCATGGAACAAAGACAGCCCAGAGATCCTGAAGACATCAGCGAACCTGAAACAGAAGAAGCGGAAGAAAATGTTGAAATTCCTCTTGACCTGAGGCTCCTTAGAACTATTCTAGGGTCTGCAGTTAAGCCCAGGATTGAAGTATCAAGCTATGCAGGGGGACTTAATCCAGAAGAACCAGTAGATTGGATGAATGAAATGAACAAATGCTTCGATTATGAAGAGATAAGCGAAGATAAAAAGGTCAATTTTGCAGTGACAAAGCTGAAAGGACATGCTACACTTTGGTGGGATGGAGTGTAGGAAGAAAGGAGGAGAGTTGGCAAGCAACCTATCAAGAGCTGGACCGGAATGATGGCTAAATTAAAAGTTAAATTCGTTCCTAATGATTACCATCTGACATTGTACAAACAAATGCAGAACCTGAGACAGAGGTTGCTGACAGTAAAGGAGTACACAGAGGAATTCTACAGAGTGAACATAAGAGCTTGGCAATTCCAAGATACACCAGAGAAGACTGCCAGATATGTGAATGGTCTCAAGCTAGAGATCCAAGATGAGATTGGTCTTCTGTCTCCTAAGACAGTGGAAGAAGCCTATCATATGGCCTTGAAAGAAGAGGAGAAACTCCTTAGAAAACAGTTTGCCAACAAGAGAGGTACTTTTCGTGGGAAGGGAAGTCAGGGTGGTAGAGGAAAGCCTACACCTAGGAATGGAGCTGACAGTAGCTCACCTCAGAATGCATCTACAGAGGATGATGCAAAGGGAAGAAGGGGTTCTTACAGAGGAAGAGGAAGAGGAGACAGAGGCAGAGGTAGAGAATTGAGGTGTTATAGATGTCAGCAAGTGGGACACAAGCACTATGAATGCCCAGAGAATGTGGGTGCTGGTCCAAGAAATGGTGTTGTTGCCCAGGCTGGAGAAGAGGTAGAGATTGAAGAAGAATTTCTTCCAGAGAGGGGAGAATCCTTGGTGGTGAATAAGGTCATGTTGAAGCAAGCCAAAGAGGTCACTGAGCCTTCAGAAAGGAAGACTTTGTTTAGGAGCATCTGCAAAGTCCAAAGGAAATGCTTCCAGCTAGTCATTGATAGTGGCAGCATAGACAATCTGGTTTCCACTGAGGTGATAGAGAAGTTGAATTTGAAGACAAGGGAGCATCCAACTCCTTACAGAGTGTCCTGGCTGCACAAAGGGCACCAGCTGGTTGTGAAAGAATAGTGTGAGATAGAGCTGCAAATGGGAAAATACAAATATAAGGTCCTGTGTGATGTAATGCCCATGGATGTGTGTCATATACTTCTGGGTAGACCTTGGCAGTTTGACAGAGTAGCAGTGCATGATGGCAAGAAGAACACTTACAAGTTCTTCAAAGATGGGGTGCATCATACATTGATACCCATGGAAGAAGGAGATCCATCCAGCAGAGTGATTGATCCAAAGACCTTGTTGCTGAGCGGGAAGGAATATTTGTAGCAGATAGAAGAAGAAGAGGTAAGCTTTGCTTTAGTTTGTAAGCCTAAAGTAGTTCTTACTTCTACAAATATTTCTCATTTACCAGTAGAGATACAAGAGATGTTAGACAATTACTGTGACATTGTTGTGGATGATTTACCTGATGAGCTACCACTTGTGAGAAAGATCATCCATCAGATAGATTTTATCCCTGGTTCAAATCTGCCAAATAACGCAGCCTACAAAATGACTCCCAAGGAAAATGAGGAAATCAGGAGACAAGTACTGGAGTTGGTGGACAAAGGACTGATCAGAGAAAGTCTGAGTCCATGTGCAGTACCAGCAGTTTTGAGCCCAAAGAAAGATGGAGGCTGGAGGATGTGTACCGATTCCATAGAAATTAATAATATCACAATCAGGTACAGATTCCCTTTGCCCAGAATTGAAGATTTAATGGACTATTTGAGTGGTGCTAAATATTTCTCAAAGATAGATTTGAAGAGTGGATACCATCAGATTAGAATAAGAGAGGGTGATGAGTGGAAAACTGCCTTTAAAACAAATGAAGGACTGTATGAATGGATGGTAATGCCTTTTGGGTTGTCAAATGCACCAAGAACTTTTATGAGACTTATGAATGAAGTATTGAAAGAATTTATTGGGAAATTTGTGATAGTATATTTAGATGATATATTAGTTTTCAGCAGAACTAAAGAAGAACATTTAAGGCACCTTAATCATGTCTTGAAGAAGCTGCACCAGGAGAAACTGCTGATAAATTTGAAGAAATTCTCATTCATGAAGGAAGAGTTGGTGTATTTGGGGTTTGTTGTTTCTGCAGAAGGGTTGAAGATGGACCCAGAAAAGGTTAAGGCAATTGTGGAGTGGCCTTCACCCAGGAGTATTTTTGAGGTAAGAAGTTTCCATGGACTTGCTAGTTTTTATAGAAAGTTTATAAGAAAATTCAGTAAGATTAATGCACCCATAATTGAGACCATAAAGAAGAGAAAACAACCATTTAAGTGGATTGCTGAAGCAGAAAGAAGTTTTAAACTGTTGAAGCAAAAGATAACAGAGAAGCCTATTTTGATCCTGCCTGATTTTACTAAACCTTTTCAAGTAAAATGTGATGCCAGTGGAGAGGCCATTGGAGCTATGTTGAGTCAGGATGATAGGCCTGTAGCCTATTTCAGTGAAAATTTGAATGATACCAGAAGAAAGTATTCCTCTTATGAGAAGGAATTCTATGCAATTGTTCAGGCACTGAAGAAGTGGAGACATTACTTGATGTCTAGGGAATTTGTGTTATATTCTGACAATCATGCTTTGTAGTATATTGTACAGCAGCCCAAGTTGAAACATAAGCATGCTAAATGGGTTGAGTATCTCCAAGGTTTTACCTTTTTTTTTAAACATATAAGTGGCCAAGCCAATAAAGTAGCTGATGCTTTGAGTAGGAGACACTTGCTTGTTCAAGAAAATAATTTTGAGGTTGTAGGATTTGATTTTCTCAAGGAATTGTATAAAACAGATCCTAATTTTAAAGAAGCATTTGAGGCATGCAGTAACCCTGTCTTAACAGATAGAAGCCAGTGGCTAGATTATTTTCTGCAGGAAGACTTGTTATTCAGAAATAACCAACTGTGTGTACCAAAATGTTCCATGAGAGAAAATTTGATCAAAGAGAAGCATAGTGGTGGACTTGCTGGACACTTTGGTACTGATAATACTTATGAGCAGCTGAGTCATTTCTATTACTGGCCCAAGATGAGAGCAGAAGTGGACAAGTTTTTGAAGAATTGCAAAATCTGTCAGTATGCTAAGGGAAGGAGCCAGAATGCAGGATTGTACACTCCCTTGCCTATTCCCGACAGACCTTGGGACATGGTGAGTACAGATTTTGTTCTAGGATTTCCCAAGACCCAGAGAAGGAATGATGCAGTCTTTGTTGTGGTGGAAAGATTCTCCAAAATGGCACATTTTATTCCATGTTATAAAACTAGTGATGCCACCCATGCTGCTAACTTGTTTTTCAAAGAAGTTGCTAGATTGCATGGGTTACCCAGGAGCATTGTTTCAGACAGAGACACCAGATTTGTGGGGAACTTTTGGAGGACACTGTGGAAGAAACTTGGCACCAAATTGAGTTTTAGCTCAGCTTATCGTCCCCATACAGATGGACAGACTGAGGTAGTGAATAGAAGTCTGGGAAATTTATTGAGGAGTCTTGCAGGAGAGCATCTCAAGTAGTGGGATCATATTTTTCCCCAGGCAGAATATGCATATAATGATTCACCAAATAGGAGCACAGGACAGAGTCCATTCCATATTTTTTATGAAATGCACACCGGAGGAATATCAGAGTTAAGAAATCTGGGAAGAGCAGAGGTAAGGAGTGCAAATGGTGAGGAATTTGCTTCAGAGATCTAGGCCATACATGAACAAGTGAAATAGCAACTACAAGGCAGCAGCATCAAATATAAAACCAGAGCAGACTTGAGCAGAAAAGAAGTTCATTTTGAAGTAGGAGATCAGGTTTTGGCACACTTGAGAAAGGAGAGATTCCTAAAGAAACAGTATAATAAACTGAAGTTCAAAAAGATTGGGCCATCCAAGATACTTAGAAAGTTTTATGAAACGCTTATGAGATTGAATTGCCACCTGATGTTGGAATATCTCCCATTTTTAATGTTGCAGATTTGTACAAGTATGAGGATGATGGCGCATAAGAAGGATCAACAAACAAGGAACAGATTGAGTGGAAGGAGCAGCTACCTCCAGCACAGCCATTGCAACCAGAGAAGATATTGGACAAGAGAGTGTTCAGAAGGACCAGAGGACAAGAGTACTTTTAGTACTTTATCAAATGGAAGGACAAGCCAGAGGAAGATGCCACTTGGATGACTGAAGGAATGTCGCAGAAGATAGGCAGATCAGTGGAGGAAGTCATGGACAGGAGCCATGAAGAAGATTGCCCTCAAGATTCTGATGCAGGGGCATTGGACACTAGCCAGCAATGTAGGAGTTTTTTCCACATGTTGTGGCTAGGAGGGGTTGAAAACATTCGAATTGTTACAGCTAGGTGTCAACACCTTAGCTGATTGTATTAGAGTCATAGAAAGTCGAATAGCTCAGTTAGTCTAGCTGTCATATTTCTGTTAACTGAATTATTGCAATTAGACTGTTGATTTTCCAAAACGGTCCTCACTGAGGAGCCGAAGAGCCACATTGTAATATGTATAAATTTTATTCTCTGGATGTAGAAAAGAGAGAGCCGGGAGAAGAAGAGAGATTCTGCAATAAAATTTGTTTACAGTTTCTTCCAATTAAATAGTTTCTGTGCACATTCACCATAGAGTAATTCGAATCCTTAAGTGTGAAGAGATTGTTTAATTGCGAAGTGATGAACTCTATGCATGAATAATTGAACCCCTGCACGAATTCCACTTATCTCTGTTGGTTGTTTATCTTAATTCATTCGAATAACCCCTGCACATTTAACCCCACTCGCAGGCGTGGTCTGTATAGAGAATCCTGGTTAATATTGGTGAAGTCCCCGTATAAAGAGATAACCTTGTTTTGCTGTTAGTTGAAGCTAGAATCAGGACTAAACCTAGAGTTAACATATGAAAGGATACTGTAAACCGATGTAACCCGGGTCAACCTCGTACCAAAAAACCGGAAGTGGAATCACAAAAGTGGATTGCCCCATTTCGCACCGCTTTTGGTGCAGAGGTGGTATTTCTGGGTCGAGGAGCGATTCCATAGAGGAATCGACACGTGGCGGAGTGGACCATTCAAAAAACCACTCTCTCGTACATTTAGCGCGTTAACTTCAGTACGAGGTCGACGAGCGAAATGAGCACAGGCCATTGATTTGAGAGAAGTCCATCGGACGGTCTTCGTGTGACGGCGATACACGATGTTTAAACTAGGTATGACGCGCACATTTGATTGGTCCATTAACATATATGTCGGGTCCGGGATGAGGGGTTATTATAAAGTCTTTTGTTCATAAAGTGTTGGCTGTTAATATAAAATTCTGCGGGATAATAACATTACTGCCAAGGGTTATTACACAGTTAGCTACTCAATTACAGAGAGAGTGGGTTTATTATAAATTTGCGGTTATGTTTAATTGTCAATTTATTTGAAATTGATAAATAAACGAAAGGTCAAGCTGACAGAGCCGCGACGATTGTTGACCATCCCTCCATTGGAGCTAACTTTTGGCGTTGCTGCGTCAACGTGTGTGGACCTTTCTCAGTAGCTTCGACAGCAAAGCACATGTACTATGTGATCTTTGTTGATGATTTTTCTTGTAAGTGTTGGATCTTCTTCATGCAGAAGAAGAGCGAGACATACTCAAAGTTTTGTAAGTTCAAGGCACTGGTTGAGAAAGAATCGAGGAAGCAAGTGAAGGCTCTTAGGAGCGACAATGGTGGTGAATTCATCTATGGCGAATTCAAGGACTTTTTCAGCACAGAAGGGATTCAAAGAGAGCTCATAGCACCTCATAACCCACAGCAGAACGGGGTTGTTGAGCAGAAGAACAGAATGATCGTGGGTGCTGCATGGGCGATGTTGCATGATCAGGGCCTACCCATTCACTTGTGGGCGGAGGCATGCAATACCGCAGTATATGTGTAGAACCGTTGTCCTCACAGGATACTTGGTATGAGTACACCCGAGGAGGCGTTTTCTGGTAAGAGGCCTGATACTTCCCATTTGAGGATTTTTTGTTCACCTGTTTACGTTCATGTGATGAAGGATGCTAGGAAAAGCTGGAGCTGACCGCAGAGGTTGGGATATTTGTGGGGTACACTAATACGCCCCACAACTATCGTGTGTATTTTCCAGACACTCGCAAGACTGTTGTGCGACGGGATATCAAATTTCGGGAGGAGAAAGCCATGAAGTGTTCGCTTGAGAGGGAGCTACACTTGCATGCAGAGGAGGAGCTATTAGTTCCTATGGATGAGCCTCAGGATGTGGATCAGCCACAAGAGGAGGTTCATGGAGTGGAAGATACCACTCAAGTAGTGCCAACCATCAGAGGGTGGAAGCGCACTACAGAAGCTGAGTGACTGGCTCAAGATGCAAAGAAGGTTGTAGGAGCACCTACATCACAGCGCAAACAGAGACAGTCACCTAACCAGTATACTGGATACATGGCTCTCATGAGCAAGTGTATCGTGACAGAGCCATCCTCTTTTGAGGAAGCTGTGGAGGACCCCGCATGGGTAGATGCCATGGTGGAAGAGTATGATTCGATTGTCAGAAATAGTGCATGGGAGATTGTCCCAAGGTCGGAGGGGAAATCAGTGGTGGGTTTGAGATGGATATACAAAGTGAAGCAAGCAGCTGACGGGAGTGTGGAGAAGTACAAGGCAAGATTTTTTTCCCAAGGCTTTTCACAGATAGAGGGGATCGATTATGAGGAGACCTTTTCACCTGTCGTAAGGTATTCTTCCATACGGACACTTCTTTCTCTCTCAGTGCAAATGGGGTGGCACATTCATCAGATGGATGTGAAGACTGCATTCCTCAACGGGGTGATTGAGGAGGAGGTGTACATAGAGCAGCCCAAAGGTTTCGAGATCTTTAGCAGTGAGTTGCATGTGTGCAGGCTCAAGAGAGCGCTGTATGGGTTGAAACAAGCACCTCGTGCTTGGTACACACAGATAGACAGTTATTTCACCGAACTTGGATTCTCCAAGAGTGAGGCGGATCCGAACCTATACCAGATTTTGGTGGAAGGTAAGTTGCTGATCATTTTACTTTATGTAGATGATTTGATTTTGACAGGTGATTAGCTGTTGATACTCTCATGCAAGGAGGATATTACGAAAGAGTTTGAGATGAAGGACTTGGGCCTCCTTCATTATTTCCTGGGATTGGAATTTTGACAGCGCAGTGGTGGACTGTTTGTTTCTCAGGGTAAGTATGCCCGAGAGATACTGGAGAAGTTCGACATGCATGGATGCAAGCCTGTTGATACTCCTCTTCCTGCTGTTTGGAGGAAGGAGGATGCTACTTCAGCGGAGGTAGTGGATGCCACTGTTTATGGCGCAAAGTCTATTTTTAGACTTATGGATCATGTTCTATGAGTTGCAGGATGCTATTTGTGGATGGTTGGTCAAGTCGGAAGAAATAGATGGACTTCTATTTTTAGACATACTGGTCAGAATCTATTTTTAGATTGCCAGTCTAAAAATAGATATGTCGAATATTATTAGCTCTTAATAATATTTGGACTCTAAACATTATCTTATCCTCTTGGAGCATTTCAGTTTGAGTCACGGATGTGGCACATGCAGCTGACAGAAGGACTTACGCTATTCCCAGGGTTTAGTGGAGCTATTGCATGGTTGACTTCAGTTAGAACACTTGTGACAGAGTTTGGTGGAGTTGATGAGACAGTTAATGGAGTTGTGTTGAGTTTAACTTAGTTGAGCTAGTTGTATCTAGTCTAACTGATTGATACAATTAGTGAGAGTGGTGTGAATTAATTATTAACTAATTCACTAATTATTAACTCATAAATCGACTAAAGAATACATTAGTTAATTGCAGTGCATGGACAGTTTCAGTGGAGACTAGTGGAGAGGTAGGTGAAAGAGCAGTTTGACTATCAGTTGTGAATATACTGGTGCATGAGATGTGCACACACATTGATGGAGAAGGAAATGAGGATTACGCAGTACATACTGGTGGGATTTGAACCTTTATCTCATGATTATCCATATTGGATTGCGCAGTAGAGGCTGGCTAACAGGTGGAGCAGATTGGAGCATGTGATGTGTATGATCTGAGCTTGTGTAGTGTGTAAGAATTGGAGATTGTACTGAGAGCTTGTGAGGATTTTGTACAATGATTGTTACATGATCTCTATCATTATAATATACAGATATTTGGGGGTTTTTAGCTTTAAGCTTTCCCATAAATACTGTTTTTATATGTGTGATAGTTTTTGGTTTTAATGTGCGCATGCGATTGTCTAATTTCCGCAAATTGATGATCAATAGTAGAAGAGGTTATGTATTATGCATGAAGCTCAAATAGTGTGTGATCAATATAATCTCGGTGAATAATTTAACAGTTATTCAAATTTCTACAGGATCCATCTTCTTTCTGGCATCCTTTGTCACATGAATGTAAACAAATGAGCCAAAAATCTTCAAATGAGAAATATCAGGCTTCTTACCAGTAAAAGCTTCTTCGGGTGTACTCATGCCAAGTACTCTATGAGGACAACGGTTTTGCACATAAACTGTAGTGTTGCATGCTTCCGCCCACAAGTGCATTGGTAGGTTCTGGTCATGCAGCATCGCTCATGCAGCACCCACGATCATTCTATTCTTCCTCTCCGTGACCCCATTCTCTTATGGGTTATGAGGCGCTATGAGTTCTCTTTGAATTCCTTCTTTGCCACAGAAGTCTTTGAATTTTCCCGAGATGTATTCACCACCATTATCACTCCTTAGAGCTTTTACTTGCTTCCCTGACTCCTTCTCCACCAATTCTTTAAACTCATAGAACTTTGAGAATGTTTCTCTCTTCTTCTGCATGAATAAGATCTAACATCTACGAGAATAGTCATCAAAAAATATAACATAATACCTACGTTTTGCTGTTGAAGCAACCGAGAAAGCTCCACAAACGTCTGTGTGAATTCTCTCAAGGATCACCTAAGAATGGTTTTCTTTCTCATGAAAGGTGGTCTTCATAAACTTACCCATAGTACATCCATTGCACTGATTTAACTGCACAAGAGTACCCTTGGGAAGTCCAGTATAAATCCGCTGCAAAATCTTCAAAGAGCCATGGTGAAGATGGCCCAATATCTTGTGCCATAATTCGCCCTCATCCAGGCTTACCACTTCTTCTGCTTTGCCCATCATTGCAGCACAGCCATCTACCTCCAGCTTGTAGAGATTCTTAACTCGAATCTCTATCCTCTTGGTTTGACCCATTGTTTTATGTCGCAGGAAAGATTTTCCATCGCTAAAAACAACGTCATAAATTTTTTCTTCCAACAGTACGACCGAGACCAAGTTCTTCTTTAGACCTGGAACATGCATAACATCTTTCAACAAAAATGGATTACCTGACTCCCTCTCAAAGGTAACGGTCCCAATTCCTGTTGCACTATATCGACCATCGTCGCCCATATCTATATGCATTTGAAGGTCCTTCTCCTCCAAGTCACTAAACAACTCCTTGTCTCCCGTCATATGGAAAGACACACCACTCTCAAGATACCACACCGATCCCATTGAGCTTGAAACCAAGCACGTGATCAAAGAGAAATCAAGTTCAAATTGTGAGGCTAAGGCCTCTCCAACAACCTTCTTGTTCTTCTTCTTCTGTGGGCAGTTAGTGGCGAAATGCCCATGTTCGTGACAGTGAAAACACTTCACCTTGGACAAATATTGCTTCTTGCCTTTAGCTTCAGATTTTGGATGGGATTTCTCCCCCTTCCCTTTCATTTCTTTGTCAGAAAAAGTGAAATTCTCTTCATATTCATTCTTCAATGAAGATCCATCCCTAGTACTTCGCCTTATCTCCTCCTGCACAAGATCCGACCAAAGTTGCTCCCATCCCGACAGTTTCTCTCGTCCACTGACAGAGTCTTCATAGCTATGCCAAATCTTCGGAAGCCCAAGGAGAGCCAAGCTCACCAAGTCTTCATCATCAATAGTAATCCCCACACTTCCCAGTTCATCCCTACAGTGGACAAACTTCGTGAGATATTTTGGAATATTGTTGCCCTTCTCCATTTTTATTTTTCTGAGCTTATCTTTCAGCGCCAACTTCCTTTGGTCGTTGGTTTGGAAAAAATCTTTCAAAGCCTTCCACATTTCAAATGGAGTGGCTTTCCCATGAAGGCTGGACACAATATGGTCCTTAACACCTTCCAACAGAATTTTTCTTGTATTTTCTACCTTCTTTTTCCATGCCTCAAGTAATGCAGCATCGCTAGATCTCGGCTTAGGAACATCGCTATTAATGAACTCCTTCAGTCCATTATCTTCCAACACCACCTCCATCATATCCTTCCAGGCAATGTAATTCGAGCTGCCATCAAGCGGATACTAAAATCGCAACCCATTGAAATACATTTCAATGAATACTCAACTGTCGCACCAAGAATTTTCTGCAGCAAATTCGAATTGTCCACCAGCACAAACTCAGCAATTCTTCACAATTTCAATCTTCAAGATTTAACACTAATATGATATAATGTAGAAATTATATACAATATTCATGTATATATCCATATTCTCCTAATCTAACAATATGTATCTTCTTGCTAAATACAGATCCTTCCACTCTTAATATTTTGCAGAAATTTAAAAACTCAATTGCAAACACATGAAGTAATAAAAAAAAAAAAATCTCACATAACACATTTGTTTAAGGGGAAAGCCTGAAGCTGAAAACCCAAAATATCATATATTATGTATCATGGATATCATGTAACAATCTCATACAAATATTAATACATTAAGCTCTCAGTAGAATCAATCGTCACACACTAATCAGAAGAAATATGCAAATCCATGCACTGATTTCTTGCCACCTGATAGCCTGCCTCCACTGCACAATCCTTGCTAAAGAATACCCCTGAATGAATTTGAATCTACCTTGCTTGCACTACGCAATCCTCATTGGAAACTCCAATGTGTGTGTGGTGCAATCAATGCATCACTATAGTCACAATGGATAGTCCATCTTGCCCTTTCACCTATCTCTCCACTGGGTCTCCACTAGAACTGACATGCACTGTAGTTAATTGTTGTATTTTTTCACTTGATTAATGAGTTGTTATTTTTGAATTAATTAACTAATTAATTCACTCCATTCTCACTAGTGTATCATTCAATTAGACTAGATGCAACTAGCTCAACTGATTTTAACTCCAATAACTGAGTTAAACTGAATAACAACTCCTGTAACTACTCTTCCGACTCTTTCATAACTTTTCCACTTTAGTTCTAACTGAGTCCTCCATGCATGAGCCACCATAAACCCTAGGAATTGTGTATCTCCTTCAGCCCACTGATTTTCCAAATCTATATACTGAAATTAAGTGCTCCAAAAGAATAAGTTGATATTTAGAGTCTGATTATTATTAAGAGCTAATAATAATCGACACTTCTATTTTTAGATCGATGATCTATAAATAGACATAGCCCAATATTCTAAAAATATAATTTCATATATTTTTCCAACTTGACCAACCATCCACAAATAGCATCCTGCAACTTCTGAAATTTGATCACCATGTCTAAAAATAGACATAGTCTAAAAATAGACTTACACCTAAAAATAGCTTGTGGGCCCACTTAGTGAAGGTGACTGATTTTCACTAAGCTCATCATCTAGTTGAATATGAAAATATGTAAAATAGAGGAAACAATATTGAAAGACAAAGGTGTTACGGGATTAAGTGAAAGAAATTGAGCCTTTGCAGCCACGTATAAAGGAAGATTCGGTAAGTTTGGTTCTCAGAATAGTATGGACAAAGCATGATCCTTTGGATCTAATGAACTTGGGCATTATAGAAGATATTTTCCTAAATCTGAAAATGACAAGAGAAATAGGGAAGAGGCCCATATCTCAGAAATCAGAGAAGAACTTGATGCAAAGAAATCTAAGAAAGAAGAATCGAGGGATCTCCACTATGATTGAGATCATATTCTCCTTTAAGTGGTTTTTGTTGGTTGTATGATAGGAAGTAGTGTAGCATCCTGATCAAAGAATGGTAGGAGTTCACACGATCCTTGAGAGAATTCACACAGACGTGTGATGCAGGGGCATTGGACACTAGCCAGCAATGTAGGAGTTTTGTCCACATGTTGTGGCTAGGAGGGGTTGAAAACATTCTAATTGTTACAGCTAGGTGTCAACACCTTAGATTATTGTATTAGAGTCATAGAAAGTTGAATAGCTCAGTTACTCTAGCTGTCATATTTCAGTTAATTGAATTATTGCAATTAGACTGTTGATTTTCCAAAACGGTCCTCACTGAGGAACCGAAGAGCCACATTGTAATATGTATAAACTGTATTCTCCAGATGTAGAAAAGAGAGAGCCGGGAGAAGAAGAGAGATTCTGCAATAAAATTTGTTCACAGTTGCTTCCAATTAAATAGTTTCTGTGCGCATTCACCATAGAGTAGTTAGAATCCTTAAGTGTGAAGAGATTGTTTAATTGCGAAGTGATGAACTCTGTGCATGAATAATTGAACCCCTGCACGAATTCCACTTATCTCTGTTGGTTGTTTATCTTAATTCATTCGAATAACCCCTGCGCATTTAACCTCGTTCGTAGGCGTGATCTGTATAGAGAATCTTGGTTAATATTGGTGAAGTCCCCGTATAAAGAGATAACCTTGTTTTACTGTTAGTTGAAGCCGGAATCGGGACTAAACGTGGAGTTAACGTATGAAAGTAGACCGTAAACCGATGTAACCTGGGTCAACCTCATACCAAAAAACCGGAAGTAGAATCACAAAAGTGGATTGCCCCATTTCGCACCGCTTTTGGTGCGGAGGTGGCATTTCTGGGTCGAGGAGCGATTCCATAGAGGAATCGACACGTGGCGGAGTGGACCGTTCAAAAAATCACTCTCTCGTAAATTTAGCGCGTTAACGTCAGTACGAGGTCGACGAGCAAAATGAGCACAGGCCATTGATTCGAGAGAAGGCCATCGGACGGTCTTCGTGTGATGGAGATACACGATGTTTAAACCAGGTATGACACACACATTTGATTGGTCCTTTAACATATATGTGGGGTCCGGGACGAGGGGTTATTATAAAGTATTTTGTTCATAAAGTGTTGGATGTTAATATAAAATTCTGGCGGATAATAACATTACTGCCAAGGGTTATTACACAGTTAGCTATTCAATTACAGAGAGAATGGGTTTATTATAAAGTTGTGATTATGTTTCATTGTCAATTTCTTTGAAATTGATAAATAAACGAAAGGTCAAGCTGACAGAGCCACGACGATTGTTGACCATCCCTCCATTGGAGCTAACTTTTGGCGTTGCTGTGTCATTTGTGGTATCAGAGAAAGTCTGAAGTTGTTTTGCTGACATGGCAATCCAAGTTGGTAGAGGTGCTGGCAGAAGAAGACCTATTGTCAACGTAGAGGTGTTGGGGATGTTGCAGAGGGTCGAGGCCAGAATAGATGCCATGGAACAAAGATAGCCCAGAGATCCTGAAGACATCAGCGAACCTGAAACAAAAGAAGCAGAAGAAAATGTTGAAATTCCTCCTGACCTGAGGCTCCTTAGAACTGTTCTAGGGTCTACAGTTAAGCCCTGGATTGAAGTATCAAGCTATGCAGGGGGGCTGAATCCAGAAGAACTAGTAGACTGGATGAATGAAATGAAAAAATGCTTCGATTATGAAGAGATAAGCGAAGATAAAAAGGTCAATTTTGCAGTGACAAAGCTCAAAGGACATGCTGCACTTTGGTGGGATGGAGTGTAGGAAGAAAGGAGGAGAGTTGGCAAGCAACCTATCAAGAGCTGGACCGGAATGATGGCTAAATTAAAAGGTAAATTCTTGCCTAATGATTACCAGCTGACATTGTACAAACAAATGCAGAACCTGAGACAGAGGTTGCTGACAGTAAAGGAGTACACAAAGGAATTCTACAGAGTGAGCATAAGAGCTGGGAAATTCCAAGATACACCAGAGAAGACTGCCAGATATGTGAATGGTCTCAAGCTGGAGATCCAAGATGAGATTGGTATTCTGTCTCCTAAGACAGTGGAAGAGGCCTATCAGATGGCCTTGAAAGAAGAGTTGAAACTCCTTATAAAACAGTTTTCCAAGAAGAGAGGTACTTTTCATGGGAAAGGAAGTCAGGGTGGTAAAGGAAAGCCTACACCCAGGAATGGAGCTGACAGTAGCTCACCTCAGAATGCATCTACAGAGGATGATGCAAAGGGCAGAAGGGGTTCTTACGGGGGAAAAGGAAGAGGAGACAGAGGCAGAGGTAGAGAATTGAGGTGTTATAGATGTCAACAAGTGTGACACAAGCACTATGAATTCCCAGAGAATGTGGGTGCTGGTCCAAGAAATGGTGTTGTTGCCCAGGCTGGAGAAGAGGTAGAAATTGAAGAAGAAATTCTTCCAGAGAGGGGAGAATCCTTGGTGGTGAATAAGGTCATGTTGAAGCAATCCAAAGAGGTCACTGAGCCTACACAAAGGAAGACTTTGTTTAGGAGCATCTGCAAAGTCCAAAGGAAATGCTGCCAGCTAGTCATTGATAGTGGCAGCACAGACAATCTGGTTTCCACTGAGGTGATAAAGAAGTTGAATTTGAAGACGAGGGAGCATCCAACTCCTTACAGAGTGTCCTGGCTGCACAAAGGGCACCAGCTTGTTGTGAAAGAATAGTGTGAGATAGAGCTGCAAATGGGCAAATACAAAGATAAGGTCCTGTGTGATGTAATTCCCATGGATGTGTGTCATATACTTTTGGGTAGACCTTGGCAGTTTGACAGAGCAGCAGTGCATGATGGCAAGAAGAACACTTACAAGTTCTTCAAAGATGGGGTGCATCATACATTGATACCCATGGAAGAAGGAGAGCTATCCAGTAGAGTGATTGATCCAAAGACCTTGTTGCTGAGCGGGAAGGAATATTTGCAGCAGATAGAAGAAGAAGAGGTCAGCTTTGCTTTAGTTTGTAAGCCTAAATTAGTTCTTACTTCTACAAATATTTCTCATTTACCAGTAGAGATACAAGAGATGTTAGACAATTACTGTGACATTGTTGTGGATGATTTACCTGATAAGATGCCACCTATGAGAAAGATCATCCATCAGATAGATTTTATCCCTGGTTCAAATCTGCCAAATAAGGCAGCCTAAAAAATGACTCCCAAGGAAAATGAGAAAATCAGGAGACAAGTACAGGAGTTGGTGGACAAAGGACTGATCAGAGAAAGTCTGAGTCCATGTGCAGTACCATCAGTTTTGAGCCCAAAGAAAGATGGAGGCTGGAGGATGTGTACTAATTCCAGAGAAATTAATAATATCACAATCAGGTACAGATTCCCTTTGCCTAGAATTGAAGATTTATTGGACTATTTCAGTGGTGCTAAATATTTCTCAAAGATATATTTTAAGAGTGGATACCATCAGATTAGAATAAGAGAGGGCAATGAGTGGAAAACTGCCTTTAAAACAAATGAAGGACTGTATGAATGGATGGTAATGCCTTTTGGGTTGTCAAATGCACCAAGCACTTTTATGAGACTTATGAATGAAGTGTTGAAAGAATTCATTGGTAAATTTGTGATAGTATATTTAGATGATATATTAGTTTTCAGCAGAACTAAAGAAGAAAATTTAAGGCATATTAATCATGTCTTGAAGAAGCTGCACCAAGAGAAACTGCTGATAAATTTGAAGAAATGGTTATTCATGAAGGAAGAATTGGTGTATTTGGGGTTTGTTGTTTCTGCAGAAGAATTGAAGATGGACCCGGATAAATTCAAGGCAATTATAAAGTGGCCTTCACCCAGGAATGTCTTTGAGGTAATAAGTTTCCATGGACTTGCTAGTTTCTACAGAAAGTTTATAAGAAACTTCAGTAAGATTAATGCACCCATAATTGAGACCATAAAGAAGAGAAAACAACCATTTAAGTGGACTGCTGAAGAAGAAAGAAATTTTAAGGTATTAAAGAAAAATATAACAGAGAAGCCTGTTTTGATTCTGCTTGATTTTATTAAACCATTTCAAGTAAAGTGTGATGCCAGTGGGGAAGCCATTGGAGCTGTGTTGAGTCAGGATGATAGGCCTGTAGCCTATTTCAGTGAAAAGTTGAATGATACCAGAAGAAAGTATTCCTCTTATGAGAAGGAATTCTATGCAATTGTTCAGGCACTGAAGAAGTGGAGACATTACTTGATGTCTAGGGAATTTGTGTTATATTCTGACAATCATGCTTTGCAGTATATTGTACAGCAGCCCAAGTTGAAACATAAGCATGCTAAATGGGTTGAGTATCTCCAAGGTTTTACTTTTTTTTTGAAACATATAAGTGGCCAAGCCAATAAAGTAGCTGATGCTTTGAGTAGGAGACACTTGCTTGTTCAAGAAAATAATTTTGAGGTTGTAGGATTTGATTTTCTCAAGGAATTGTATAAAACAGATCCTGATTTTAAAGAAGAATTTGAGGCATGCAGTAACCCTGTCTTAACAGATAGAAGCCAGTGGCTAGATTATTTTCTGTAGGAAGACTTGTTATTCATAAAGAACTAACTGTGTGTACCAGAATATTCCATGAGAGAAAATTTGATCAAAGAGAAGCATAGTGGTGGACTTGCTGGATACTTTTGTACTGATAAGACTTATGAGCAGCTGAGTCATTTCTATTACTGGCCCAAGATGAGAGCAGAAGTGGAAAAGTTTGTGAAGAATTGAAAAATCTGTCAGTATGTTAAGGGAAGGAGCCAGAATGCAGGATTGTACACTCCCTTGCCTATTCTCGACAGGCCTTGGGACATGGCGAGTATGGATTTTGTTCTAGGATTGCCCAAGACCCAGAGAAGGAATGATGCAGTATTTTTTGTGGTGGAAAGATTCTCCAAAATGGCACATTTTATTCCATGTTATAAAACTAGTGATGCCACCCATGTTGCTAACTTGTTTTTCAAAGAAGTTGCTAGATTGCATGGGTTACCCAGGAGCATTGTTTCAGACAGAGACACCAGATTTGTGGGGCACTTTTGGAGGACACTGTGGAAGAAACTTGGCACCAAATTGAGTTTCAGCTCAGCTTATCATCCCCATACTGATGGACAGACTGAGGTAGTGAATAGAAGTCTGAGAAATTTATTGAGGAGTCTTGCAGGAGAGCATCCCAAGCAGTGGGATCATATTTTTCCCCAGGCAGAATATGCATATAATGATTCACCAAACAGGAGCACAGGACAGAGTCCATTCCATATTTTTTATGGAATGCACCCCAGAGGAATATCAGAGTTAAGAAATCTGGGAAGAGCAGAGCTAAGGAGTGCAGATGGTGAGGAATTTGCTTCAGAGATCCAGGCCATACATGAACAAGTGAAACAACAACTACAACACAGCAGCATCAAATATAAAACCAGAGTAGACTTGAGTAGAAAAGAAGTTCATTTTGAAGTAGGAGATCAGGTTTTGGCACACTTGAGAAAGGAGAGATTCCTAAAGAAACATTATAATAAACTGAAGTTCAAAAAGATTGGGCCATGCAAGATACTTAGAAAGTTTTCTGCAAACGCTTATGAGATTGAATTGCCACCTGATGTTGGAATATCTCCCATTTTTAATGTTGCAGATTTGTACAAGTATGAGGATTATGGTGCATAAGAAGGATCAGCAGACAAGGAACAGATTGAGTGGAAGGAGCAGCTACCTCCAGCACAGCCATTGCAACCAGCGAAGATATTGGACAAGAGAGTGTTCAGAAGGACAAGACGACAACAGTAATTTTAGTACTTGATTAAATGGAAGGACAAGCCAGAGGAAGATGCCACTTGGATGACTGAAGGAATGTTGCAGAAGATAGGTAGATCAGTGGAGGAACTCATGGACAGGAGCCATGAAGAAGATTGCCCTTAGGAGTCTGATGCAGGGGCATTGGACACCAGCCAGCAATGTAGGAGTTTTGTCCACATGTTGTGGCTAGGAGGGGTTGAAAACATTCGAACTGTTACAGCTAGGTGTCAACACCTTAGCTGATTGTATTAGAGTCATAGAAAGTCGAATATCTCAGTTAGTCTAGCTGTCATATTTCAGTTAACTAAATTATTGCAATTAGACTGTTGATTTTCCAAAACGGTCCTCACTGAGGAACCGAAGAGCCACATTGTAATATGTATAAATTTTATTCTCCGGATGTAGAAAAGAGAGATCCGGGAGAAGAAGAGAGATTCTGCAATAAAAAATTTTCACATTTTCTTCCAATTAAATAGTTTTTGTGCGCATTCACCATAGAGTAGTTCGAATCCTTAAGTGTGAAGAGATTGTTTAATTGCAAAGTGATGAACTCTGTGCATCAATAATTGAACCCCTGGACAAATTCCACTTATCTCTGTTGGTTGTTTATCTTAATTCATTCGAATAACCCCTGTGCATTTAACCCCACTCATAGGCGTGATCTGTATAGAGAATCCTGGTTAATATTGGTGAAGTCCCCGTATAAAGAGATAACCTTGTTTTACTGTTAGTTGAAGCCGGAATCGGGACTAAACGTGGAGTTAACGTATGAAAGTAGACCGTAAACCGATGTAACCTGGGTCAACCTCATACCAAAAAACCGGAAGTAGAATCACAAAAGTGGATTGCCCCATTTCGCACCGCTTTTGGTGCGGAGGTGGCATTTCTGGGTCGAGGAGCGATTCCATAGAGGAATCGACACATGGCGGAGTGGACCGTTCAAAAAATCACTCTCTCGTAAATTTAGCGCGTTAACGTCAGTACGAGGTCGACGAGCAAAATGAGCACAGGCCATTGATTCGAGAGAAGGCCATCGGACGGTCTTCGTGTGATGGAGATACACGATGTTTAAACCAGGTATGACACACACATTTGATTGGTCCTTTAACATATATGTGGGGTCCGGGACAAGGGGTTATTATAAAGTATTTTGTTCATAAAGTGTTGGATGTTAATATAAAATTTTGTCGGATAATAACATTACTGCCAAGGGTTATTACACAGTTAGCTATTCAATTACAGAGAGAATGGGTTTATTATAAAGTTGTGATTATGTTTCATTGTCAATTTCTTTGAAATTGATAAATAAACAAAAGGTCAAGCTGACAGAGCCACGACGATTGTTGACCATCCCTCCATTGGAGCTAACTTTTGGCGTTGCTGCGTCAACATGTGTGGACCTTTCTCAATAGGTTCGACAGCAAAGCACATGTACTATGTGATCTTTGTTGATGATTTTTCTCGTAAGTGTTGGATCTTCTTCATGCAAAAGAAGAGCGAGACATACTCAAAGTTCTGTGAGTTCAAGGCACTGGTTGAGAAAGAATCGGGGAAGCAAGTGAAGGCTCTTAGGAGGGAAAATTGTAGTGAATTCATCTCTGGTGAATTCAAGGAATTTTTCAGTGCAGAAGGGATTTGAAGAGAGCTCATAGCACCTCATAACCCACAGCAGAACGGGGTTGCTGAGCGGAAGAAAAGAATGATCGTGGGTGCTGCACGGGCGATGTTGCATGATCAGGGCCTACCCATTCACTTGTGGGCGGAGGCATGCAATACCGCAGTATATGTGTAGAACCGTTTTCCTCACAGGATACTTGTCATGAGTACACCCGAGGAGGCATTTTCTGGTAAGAGGCCTGATATTTCCCATTTGAGGATTTTTTGTTCACCTGTTTACGTTCATGTAACGAAGGATGCTAGGAAAAGCTGGAGCCGACCGCAGAGGTTGGGATATTTGTTGGGTACACTGATACGCCCCACAACTATCGTGTGTATTTTCCAGACACTCGCAAGACTGTTGTGAGACGGGATATCAAATTTCAGGAGGAGAAAGCCATGAAGTGTTCGCTTGAGAGGGAGCTACACTTGCATGCAGAGGAGGAGCTATTAGTTCCTATGGATGAGCCTTAGGATGTGGATCAGCCACAAGAGGAGGTTCATGGAGTGGAAGATACCACTCAAGCAGCGCCAACCATCAAAGGGCGGAAGCGCACTACAGAAGCTGAACGACTAGCTCAAGATGCAGAGAAGGTTGTAGGAGCACCTACATCATAGCGCAGACAGAGACAGTCACCTAACCGGTATACTGGATACATGGCTCTCATGAGCAAGTGTATCGTGACATATCCATCCTCTTTTGAGGAAGCTGTGGAGGACCCCGCATGGGTAGATGCCATGGTGGAAGAGTATGATTCGATTGTCAGAAACAGTGCATGGGAGATTGTCCCGAGGCCAGAGGGGAAATCAATGGTGGGTTCGAGATGGATCTACAAAGTGAAGCAGGCAGCTGACGGGAGTGTGGAGAAGTACAAGGCAAGATTTTTTTCCCAAGGCTTTTCACAGATAGAGGGGATCGATTATGAGGAGACCTTTGCACCTGTCGCAAGGTATTCTTCCATACGGACGATTCTTTCTCTCTCAGCACAGATGGGGTGGCACATTCATCAGATGGATGTGAAGACTGCGTTCCTCAATGGGGTGATTGAGGAGGAGGTGCACATAGAGCAGCCCGAAGGTTTCGAGATATTCAGCAGCGATTTGCATGTGTGCAGGCTCAAGAGAGAGCTGTATGGGTTGAAACAAGCACCTCGTGCTTTGTACACACAGATAGACAGTTATTTCACCGAACTTGGATTATCCAAGAGTGAGGCGAATCCGAACCTATACCAGATTTTGGTGGAAGGTAAGTTGCTGATCATTGTAATTTATGTAGATGATTTGATTTTGACAGGTGATTAGCTGTTGATACTCTCATGCAAGGAGGATCTTACGAAAGAGTTTGAGATGAAGGACTTGGGCCTCCTTCATTATTTCCTGGGATTGGAAATTTTCCAGCTTAGTGGTGGACTGTTTGCTTCTCAGGGTAAGTATGCCCGAGAGATACTGGAGAATTTCAACATGCATGGCTGCAAGCCTGTTGATACTCCTCTTCCAGCTGTCTGGAGGAAGGAGGATGCTACTTCAGCGGAGGTAGTGGATGCCACTGTTTATGGCGCAAAGTCTATTTTTAGACATATGGATCATGTTCTATGAGTTGCAGGATGCTATTTGTGGATGGTTGGTCACGTCGGAAGAAATAGATGGACTTCTATTTTTAGACATACTGGGCGGAATCTATTTTTAGATTGCCAGTCTAAAAATAGATATGTCGAATATTATTAGCTCTTAATAATATTTGGACTCTAAACATTATCTTATCCTCTTGGAGCACTTCATTTTGAGTCACGGATGTGGCACATGTAGCTGACAGAAGGAATTACACTATTCCTAGGGTTTAGTGGAGCTATTTCATGGTTGACTTCAGTTAGAACTCTTGTGACAGAGTTTGGTGGAGTTGATGAGACAGTTAATGGAGTTGTGTTGAGTTTAACTTAGTTGAGCTAGTTGTATCTAGTCTAACTGATTGATACAATTAGTGAGAGTGGTGTGAATTAATTATTAATTATTCACTAATTATTAACTCATAAATCAACTAAAGAATACATCAGTTAACTGCAGTGCATGGACAGTTTCAGTGGAGACCAGTGGAGAGGTAGGTGAAAGAGCAGTGTGACTATCAGTTGTGAATATACTGGTGCATGAGATGTGCACACACATTGATGGAGAAGCCAATGAGGATTGCACAGTACATACTGGTGGGATTTGAACCTTGATCTCATGATTATCCATATTGGATTGCATAGTAGAGGCTGGCTAACAGGTGGAGCAGATTGGAGCATGTGATGTGTATGATCTGAGCTTGTGTAGTGTGTAACAATTGGAGATTGTATTGAGAGCTTGTGAGGAGTTTGTACAATGATTGTTACATGATCTCTATCATTTTAATATACAGATATTTGGGGGTTTTCAGCTTTAAGATTTCCCATAAATACTGTGTTTATATGTGTGATAGTTTAAGGTTTTAATGTGCGCATGCGATTGTTTAATTTCCGCAAATTGATGATCAATAGTAGAAGAGGTTATGTATTATGCATGAAGCTCAAATAGTGTGTGATCAAGATAATCTCGGTGAATAATTTAACAGTTATTCAAATTTCTACAGGCTCCATCTTCTTTCTGGCATCCTTTGTCACATGAATGTAAACAAATGAGCCAAAAATCTTCAAATGAGAAATATCAGGCTTCTTACCAGTAAAAGCTTCTTCGGGTGTACTCCTGCCAAGTACTCTATGAGGACAACGTTTTTGCACATAAACCGTAGTGTTTCATGCTTCCACCCACAAGTGCATCAGTAGGTTCTGGTCATGCAGCATCGCTCATGCAGCACCCACGATCATTCTTTTCTTCCTCTCTGTGACCCCGTTTTGTTATGGGTTATGAGGCGCTATGAGTTCTCTTTGAATTCCTTCTTTGCTACAGAAGTCTTTGAATTTTCCCGAGATGTATTCACCACCATTATCACTCCGTAGAGCTTTCACTTGCTTCCCTAACTCCTTCTCCACCAATGCTTTAAACTCATAGTAATTTGAGAATGTTTCACTCTTCTTCTGCATGAATAAGATCTAGCATCTACGAGAATAGTCATCAAAAAATATAACATAATACATGTGTTTTTCTGTTGAAGCAACCGAGAAAGCTCCACAAACGTCTGTGTGAATTCTCTCAAGGATCACCTAAGAATGGTTCTCCTTCTCATGAAAGGTGGTCTTCACAAACTTACCCATAGTACATCCCTTGCACTGATTTGACTGCACAAGAGTTCCCTTGGGAAGTCCAGTAGAAATCTGCTGTAAAATCTTCAAAGCGCCATGGTGAAGATGGCCCAATATCCTGTGCCATAATTCGCCCTCATCCAGGCTCACCACTTCTTCTACTTTTCCCATCATTGCAGTGCAGCCATCTACCTCTAGCTTGTAGAGATTCTGAACTCGAATCCCTATCCTCTTGGTTTGACCCATTGTTTTATGTCGCAGGAAATATTTTCCATCGCTAAAAACAACGTCATAACCTTTTTCTTCCAACATTACGACCGAGACCAAGTTCTTCTTCAGACCTGGAACATGCATAACATCTTTCAAAAAAAATGGATTACCTGACTCCCTCTCAAAGGTAATGGTCCCAATTCCGGTTGCACTCTATCGACCATCGTCGCCCATCTCTATATGCATTTGAAGGTCCTTCTCCTCCAAGTCACTAAACAACTCCTTGTCTCCCGTCATATGGAAAGACACACCACTATCAAGATACCACACCGATCCCATTGAGCTTGAAACCAAGCACGTGATCAAAGAGAAATCAAGTTCAAATTGTGAGGCTAAGGCCTCTGCAACAACCTTCTTGTTCTTCTTCTTCTGTGGGCAGTTAGTGGCGAAATGCCCATGTTCGTGATAGTGAAAACACTTCACCTTGGACAAATCCTGCTTCTTTCCTTTAGCTTCGGATTTTGGATGGGATTTATCCCCCTTACCTTTCCTTTCTTTGGCAGAAAAAGTGAAATTCTCTTCATATTCATTCTTCAATTAAGATCCATCCCTATTACTTCGCCTTATCTCCTCTTGCACAAGATCCGACCAAAGTTGCTCCCATCCCGACAGTTTCTCCCGTCCATTAACAGAGTCTTCATAGCTATGCCAAATATTCGGAAGCCCAAGGAGAGCCAAGCTCACCAAGTCTTCATCATTAATAGTAATCCCCATACTTCCCAGTTCATCCCTACAGTGGACAAACTTCGTGAGATATTTTGGAATATTGTTGCCCTTCTCCATTTTTATTTTTCTGAGCTTATCTTTCAGTGCCAACTTCCTTTGGTCGTTGCTTTGGAAAAAATCTGTCAAATCCTTCCACATTTCAAATGGAGTGGCTTTCCCATGAAGGTTGGACACAATATGGTCCTTCACACCTTCCAACAGAATTTTTCTTGTATTTTCTACCTTCTTTTTCCATGCCTCAAGTAATGCAGCATCGCTAGATCTCGGCTTAGGAACATCGCTATTAATGAACTCCTTCAGTCCATTATCTTCCAGCACCACCTCCATCATATCCTTCCAGGCTATGTAATTCGAGCTGCCATCAAGCGGATACTCAAATCGCAACCCATTGAAATACATTTCAATGAATACTCAACTGTCGCACCAAGAATTTTCTGCAGCAAATTCGAATTGTCCACCAGCACAAACTCAGCAATTCTTCACAATTTCAATCTTCAAGATTTAACACTAATATGATATAATGTAGAAATTATATACAATATGCATGTATATATCCATATTCTCCTAATCTAAAAATATGTATCTTCTTGCTAAATACAGAATCCTTCCACTGTTAATCTTTTACAGAAATTTAAAAACTCAATTGCAAACACATGAAGTAATAAAAAAAAACAATCGCACATAACACAGTTGTTTAAGGGGAAAGCCTGAATCTGAAAACACAAAACATCATATATTATTTATCATGGATATCATGTAACAATCTCATACAAATCTTAATACATTAAGCTCTCAGTATAATCAATCGTCACACACTAATCAGAAGAAATATGCAAATCCATGCACTGATTTCTTGCCACCTGATAGCCTGCCTCCACTGTGCAATCCTTGCTGAAGAAGACCCCTGAATGAATTTGAATCTACCTTTCTTGCACTGCGCAATCCTCATTGGAAACTCCAATGTGTGTGTGGTGCAATCAATGCATCACTATAGTCACAACGGATAGTCCATCTTGCCCTTTCACCTATCTCTCCACTGGGTCTCCACTAGAACTGACATGCACTGTAGTTAACTGTTGTATTTTTTCACTTGATTAATGAGTTATTATTTTTTAATTAATTAACTAATTAATTCACTCCATTCTCACTTGTGTATCATTCAGTTAGACTAGATGCAACTAGCTCAACTGATTTTAACTCCAATAACTGAGTTAAACTGAATAACAACTCCTGTAACTACTCTTCCAACTCTTTCATAACTTTTCCACTTTAGTTCTAACTGAGTCCTCCATGCATGAGCCACCATAAACCCTAGGAATTTTGTATCTCCTTCAGCCCACTGATTTTCCAAGTCTATATACTGAAATTAAGTGCTCCAAGAGAATAAGTTGATATTTAGAGTCTAATTATTATTAAGAGCTAATAATAATCGACACTTCTATTTTTAGATCGATGATCTATAAATAGAAATAGCCCAATATTCTAAAAATAAATTTCATCTATCTTTCCAACTTGACCAACCATCCACAAATAGCATCCTGCAACTTCTGAAATTTGATCACCATGTCTAAAAATAGACATAGTCTAAAAATAGACTTACACCTAAAAATAGCTTGTGGGCCCACTTAGTGAAGGTGACTGATTTTCAGTAAGCTCATCATCTGGTTGAATCTGAAAATATGTAAAATAGAGGAAACAAGATTGAAAGACAAAGGTGTTACAGGATCAAGTGAAGGAAATTGAGCCTTTGTAGCCACGTAGAAAAGAAGATTTGGTAAGTTTGGTTCTCAGAATAGTATGGACAAAGCATGATGCTTTGGATCTAATGAACTTGGGCATTATAGAAGAGATTGTCCTAAATCTGAAAATGACAAGAGAAATAGGGAAGAGGCCCATATCTCAGAAATCAGAGAAGAACTTGATGCAAAGAAATCTAAGAAAGAAGAATCGAGGGATCTCCACTATGATTGAGATCATATTCTCCTTTAAGTGGTTTCTGTTGGTTGTATGATAGGAAGTAGTGTAGCATCCTGATCAAAGAATGGTAGGAGTTCTTGGTAAAAAAACTCCTAGAAAATGTCTTTGATAACAATATTGATGGAAGGCAGTCATCAAGATCAAGGGTCATCATGAAAAACATAATTCTGGAATGTGATGACATATTGATGGAGCAGGCCAAGGGAATGAAGCTCTTCATTATAGTAAAACTATTGAAGGATGACTTAAATGAAAAATTTATGTGGTACGTATATATTTATATGTCGAAACTAGATGTTGTGAAGTCATGTCATATGGTTGCAGGTAATAGACTTCTATATTTATAAGTATGATCTACGAAGGAGGATCTCTCAGTGCACTAACAGATGAAATCAACATAATATATATCCTCATGGAATATGAGGTGGTTGTATATGAACGAGGAACTGGAAAATTTGTAAGTTCCTGGGAATGTAGAATGTGAAGAAGGGAAGAGATCATGAAATGAAACCATGTCAAGAGACAGTTGTAATATTCCTAATTAGTCCTAAGCTAATTGGAATATTCAATTTTGTTTTCTTTCTTTCCTTAAAGAATAAAAGTGTAAAGGAGGTTCATAAACTTCTAACAAATAATAAATCAGAGCCAAATGCGAAAAAGGCTAAATATTGGCTGTAAAATCAAGCACCCTTAGGTGTGAAAGGGGTTGGACATTTTTACTGGGTCAACCTTGACCAAATCTACAGCGTTGTCTTGGAGGAGTGACCATAAATGAGGCACAACACAGTTTTAGATGGAGATTCTTTGTGTGAAAGGAGTGTTTTCAATGAAGGTGGTTTAGGTTTTTCAAGCTCTTAACTTATAAAAGGAAGAGGATGGCAACATGAGAAGGTTGTTGAATGATATCATATTTCTGAAGTATTGTCTGTTTAGACATACAAGCTTTCTTTGGTTGTTTAGCCTAGATTGCAAATGTTGTTTAGCATTGGGTGTTCCTGATCGAGAATCCCACCTCTTCCCATAGAGTAGCTCTTGGGAGAGTCTTGTATTGCATAGTCCACTATCTGGCTTGAGCCCAAGCTTCTTCTTCCAACTACAACACAGATCCTGTTGAGGGTTTGGTTGTCTTTGAAAGCTACAGCAAGTGGAGGCTAGATCTACTTAGATCTAGACCATTCTAGTGCTCCTTTTCAGTGGGGAAGGCTTCTATCCCATTGGGAAGAGAGTATTGGATCATTGGAGCATCAATTTCAAATCTCGGCATATGGCCAAATACTATCTAAACCTTACAGCACAGTTTTACTTCCAGATCTGTGTTTTTTTGTAGGTGGTGTTGTAGGGTCTTTTGGCACAAATTTTTAGAGGAGTGATTTTCATGTGTTGGGGATCTGCCCTTCACCTTTGAGATCCATTGAAGAGGATCATTTTATTGTACATATAAAATCAGATCCGTATATTCCTGAATATCTGAAGATTTTTGCAGATCTGCATATCTAGATCTCAGATCTACTCCTTGTACATGATCTTTTGTTGAAAACCCCAAGGGGAATTTGAAGAAGAGCCTATCTAGTGTATCGATCCATTGCAGATCTGAATTTTTATGCACTGATTTTCTCTAGATCTGAAGTGTAATCAACATCTGTTGCAGCTCAATAAAATAACATTGTAAATCCTTTTACAGTCTATATATGTGATTGCGGCACCTCTTTTTGAGGATTTTCTTCTCTTGGAGAATTCTATTTCCTATTGTACATCTTATGGGCCTCATTGTACATCTAATTTGTTGTTGTAAGTGTTAAAGAAGAGTCTCCATATTGGCCTCCTGCTATGTTTTATATGATTAGCGTTATTTTCCTGCATATATTTCATATATTGTTGCATTACCCATTTGGGAATATTACAACAGTTATCATCCAAAAGCCAAGAACATGTGACTAGGAGATCTCCTGGGAGGATATGTAGACTCTGATAGAAGTTTGGTATAAAAAAAAAGACCCTTAACAAAACATATCATTAGGATATGTGTCAATCTGAATAAAGGATGTGGATTCCTAAAGGAAGATTTCATGGTGAAATATCATCACTAAGGTAACTTTTTGTGCTCAACCTAGTGTTCCTAAATTGAGTTCATTAATTGTCAACCAGGGTTGGTAAACTGCTGAAGTGTGGTGCACTATATGTGCCTAGGTATTTGTTTCTCACTACGTTGTGTTTAGTGTTTTCTAATGTTTTTGGTTTTATGGTTTTATGTTTGAAAAGGGAAAGAACTAAATGCTGGTGAAAAGAAGGCCTAAACTATGGATGGCAAACAACAAATGCAAATATTAAAACAGAACAAAGCCTAAACTATGGATGGAAAACAACAAATGCAAAGCTTGATAATGACTTCATTACAAGGAAATAAATCACAACATGAGCTTGAACTTATCCAATTCATTCATTAAAGATGTGTTGGAAGAACTTGAGAAATGGACAAGTTAAGTATAAATGAAGTTCTCCTAATTAAACAATCAAACAATCAACTTACAATGTTACAACATCTCATCCATGATTAAAGGTTTATTGGAATATATTTGGAAAAGAACAATTGTAGCACAATAAGATTTCTACTCTAAATTAGCTTCTAATTTTGTTCTGCAATTAAATTTAACACCACTAGGCCTCACTCAAAAGTTATAGATTTCCTTTTTAGAATAGTCTTTGAGAAAAGGCTTGTTTGTGAAATGGTAAAAAGGTTGCAAAATACTCCAGGCCTTAGACTGATACTAGCTTCTATCCAGATGATTATGTATTAATATGAGGTTGGAACAAAAGAATTTTTTGTAAATAATGAAGACCGTGGTATCTAAATTTAACAACTAACACAATTTAAAATGCAATGGATAACAACTAAACTGGAATGCTAATACAGTGAGCTAAGACTAAACTAGAATGCTACTAATCTACTTGAAGTACAGTGAACAGAGTTAAATTAAAATGCCATTATCAAACTTGAAATGTAGTGACAGAGCTGAACTAAATGAAATCATCCTCCGGAGTGTTATGACTAAACTAACATGCAGCTAGTCTATTGGAATTCTGCAGCCCATCTTGTTCAATGTGAATGATATTTTGGAAGAGTTTGTAAAAACAATTCTAGCTGTATTATTCAATGCAATTGAGCATAAACATAAGATTTGAAAGCAAATACAATTAAAATCTAAGATACCACAGTTGTTTCTTATTCATTGTTAATGATGTTTTGGAAGAGTTTGTAGGAGTAAGACTGGTTGTGACACTTAGTGTAAACAAGCATAAATCATAAAATTCGAAAGGAAATGCAACTAAAACCTACAACACCATAGCTATGCCTTATTCATCGTGATGATATTTTGGAAGAGTTTATAAGAGTAAATCTATCTTTGATGATCAATGTAAACAAGCATGAAACATAAAATTCAGAAACGCGCTTAAGCTAGAAATGAAAAACGAGACTAAAATACTTATCTAAACCATATAAACAAGGCTGCTCAGGAGGCAGGGGCCCTCTACCACTGGAGTAGCACGCAAAATCTACTTCAAGATTGACTCAGTGCTTTCAATAAAGTGATACTTCTTGCATTAGAGAAAAATTACTTCAAAACAGAGTGTTTTCAGACTTCTGAAATCTAGCAATCAATCACAAAATCTACCCTTGTCCCTCGGTTTCCCGAGCCATATTTGTAACAAATTTACATAATTTGTTTGAGATAACCTAGGGATAATTGTCTTTCCAAATAAAAATAAAACTAGGACTCTGATGGTGGTCACGTAATAGAATTAAGGACATCTGGACTGTCCTTGTCCTATTAGGAGTCTCTCTCCTAGTTTGAGTTCCCACGTACATAACTGCCTACAGAATTCCGTTCAAACTTCGTGGAGAGAAAAAAATGATGAGGGAATGGTGTGGAATACGCCCATATGTGTTTTTCTCCAAGATGACACCTGGAACCTGCGTAGACATGAAGACAGCTGCAAAATCGGCAACTAGCTACAGAATGTCTGCATTCTGTACCTAGATCTAGTTCAAAAAGTACTACAATGACAAAATCATAAAAACATAGCAAGTTAGTCATGATATTCATTCTTAAAGGAATTCTAATTAATTCTATTGATCATTTGAGCCTGTAATTAATAATGGACAAAGGAAATGGAGTGGAATGTCGTGGAAGAAAGAAGCATCTTTGGAGCTCAACATACCCCCACTGCTAGGTTCTTGCATGTCCTCATGCAACTATTCCATGAACTCTGAGACCTCTGCAAGGACATCCAACCCTCTTCTTCTGCTTTGCCTGGTAGTCAAAGGCCTTCTGGGCTTTCTTATGACTAACTTGAATCTCAAATTTGTGAGTGCCCTGGTTAACTTTTTATTTCTCTTCTTCAATTTTTCACTGGCCTTGTATAACTTTTGAATTTGTAGAGACAGAGTTGAATTCATATCAGTTTTCAGTTTAACCTGCTCTCTCAGAATTTCATTCTCATTCTTGATATGCCTGTTGAGTACTTCTAACTCATACCTATCTCTTCTTAGCATATCAATTTCAGACTTTGGTGGGCTAGGAGTTCTGTCTCTGGATTCTGAAGCTCTCCTCTCTAATGACTCAATATAATTGTAAACTTGTTGTTGTGCTGGGTCAATTTCTGGAACTTCTTCATCAAAATCCTCCTCAGTAGGTGTTTCTTCATCTTCTATGTTTATGACTCCAGTTTTTTTAACCTTTTTTTTCTTTAGAATCCCTCTAAGTCTATGGCTCCTTCTCGGTTGAGATGGCCCTTCTCCTTTCTCTCTGGCAAATTTTCTAATTATCCTCCCTTTCTTAAGCTACTTCTTAATCTGAGTCAATTTCTCAGAAATCATTTCTTCACTACTTTCTTGTATTTTTTTACCAGTTTCAGTTTTGGAGGTTTTCCATCTTCTGCTTCTTTTTGTAGGTTTGTCTTCAGGTGGAGGTTCCTTGGGTTCCTCAAAGTGATTTCTCACTAAGAACTCTTCCCAATTATCTCCCATTTTGCTCAAATGATGTTCAATCAAAATTTTGACTAAACTATGGTGGTATAAGGTTGTTTCCAGAAATTGAATTCTCTTTTGAACACTTGAGGCCATTTTCTTTAAACTATGAAGCAAGAAAAAGGGAAAATTAAGTTCTTCTTCTAGGAAATGCATTATCAACCAAATATGATATACATAGAAAGTACCATATCTTCCTTCACAAGTGATGAATTTTTGCAAGATAAGCAACATGTTCCTCCATTTGTTCTTTAGTGCAGAGCTAGGGATACCCTTTTTAAAAATGGTAACATCCATACCTGGTGACTTGAGTATCTGCTTCCATGCTTCGTTATGAAATTCTCTATTCTTGAACCACCTTTCCCCTTGTCTGGGAAATTTGGTTGCTTCTGTAATGGAAGCTTCTGTAATGGTGAATTTAATATCTCCTATCTCAATCTCAGCTCCTGTGAAACCCACTGAATTTTTCAAAGAATTGCAACCACCCTGATTGTTGTAACATTTCTCTGACTTGACGATAACCTTCCAAGTACTTAGTGCCAACCAGTTCAATCCTCACTATAAGACCCATAACTCCGCTTTCCAACCTTCAAATTGTTGCTCCTCTGTTCACGGTGACAACGGCTGTTACAGAGATGCCTCTATTTCACAGACCAGAATGGTTAAAAATTGGCTACGGGAAAGAATGATATGGAGTGATTGCGGAATGAATATAATGAGGTGAGGATGATGTATATGAGTTGAAGGAAATCACGGAAGAAAAGACCGCGGAGATATTTTGTAACGAATTCGAAATCATCATTAAATGCTTTGGCCTAGTGACGTGACTAATCCAATCACTTCAGCACTTCAACCGTTTAGATTTTTAAATGATGATCAAATATGGGATTTGAAATGGTGGAATAGAAAGAGTTTTATCCAAATTTTTTGCGGGAGGTTGGTTAGGCATGATCAACAAAATTAATTAAAACAACTTTTTGAATTATTCATAACTTAACTATACTGAAATTTTTCATGATATGTCATTATAATCAGAACTTTTACCTTTGCCTTTCCTCTGATTTTTTTGTGTTCTTCATAAGCTGTTTTCTCTCCTTAAAATCATTAATTTTTTAGTCTTCATAACCTTCTTGATTTTCCTTGTTGTCATGGATATGCAGGATCATTTTATTGTAGATCAGGTGGTTACTAGACAGTGCTTTCAGGATCTCTGGCTGTAGAATGTCTTTCTGGCTGCAGAATGTCTGACTGGCTGCAGAATGTCTGTCTGGCTACAGAATGTCTGACTGGCTGTAGAATGTCTAATTGATTGTAGAATGTACCTGTAGAGAACTTGAAATATGAAATGGAATGGTTTGGAGCATGAATGGAATGTTGTATGGAATGAGTGAGGATGGATAATAAAATATGGTGTAATGGAATATGAATGAAGTGAGTAATGGAGTGGAATGGATCACATCTTATGAAATGGAGTGAAGTATGAGAAGTGGCCTACAATTCATGATATGTATTATTCAATTGCAGAAAAAAATTAGACTTAAAAATCTGGGATGGAAATGAGGTGGACCATGGGGTGAAATGAATGAAGTGTGGATGAATGAATGAGATGGAGTATGGATGGATGAAATGAGATGGACCATAAGTGAAATGAATCTGCACTTATGATTTTGTAATAACTACTTGCAGAAAGAACAGATTTGAAAAGCTAGAGTGTCAAAAATATTTTGATTGTCACTCCACCTTTTCTGTATAAACATGCCAATCAGTGATTGGTTTTCATGTTTATACTTTATTTATTTATTTATTTATTTATTTATTTGTTTGTTTTTCAATATCTGACTTCAGAAAATTCACTTAAGTTGATGAAGAAGAAAAATTCTTCTTCATTAACTTCATATCACTGCTTTCCTGGAATTTCTTGACAAATTCTTCTCTTGAGAGTGGCTTATGATACAGCTTCAATCTATGACCATTCATAAGAAAAGTGACCTCTTCTTCATCTATTGTCCTTATTTTTATTGCTCCATTGTCAAAAATTCTTATGATTTCATATGGCCAAGCCAATGTGTTTGGAATTTACCATGAAAATCCTTGAACTTTGAATCAAACAAGAGAGCCCAGTCACCTTCCTTGAACTTCTTTTCCTTGATGTACTTGTCATGCCATCTAGTCCTTTGTTGTTGGACTAGACTTTTTTTCTGAACTGCATCTTGTCTGATCTCATCCAATTCATTAATCTGCTCCAATCTGTGCTTTTGTGCCTCTGATAGATCAAGTCCTAGTTGAACTGCCATTTTGAAAGTTTGAATCTGGAACTCTATGGGAAACAAAACTTGCTTTCCATAAACAAGTTCATAAGGAGTATGGTTTGTTGTGCTTCTCCATGTAGTTCTATAGGCCCACAAGGCTTCAGGAAGCCTATCTACCCAATCTTTTCTATGTAAATGGATAGTATTTGTTAGGATCCCTTCAATAACCTTATTAGTAGATTCCACTTGACCATTTTCTTGTGGATGATAGGGAGTAGATTTTCTGTGTCTGATTTTGTACCTCTCCATCATTTGTTCCACTAGCCTTGATGTAAATTGATCTCCTTGATCTGTAACAATTTCCCTTGGGACACCAAAACGAGTAAAAATATCCTCAAAAAGAAAATTAACTACAGATGCTTCAGTAGCAGAAAGTAATGGTTTGGCCTCTACCCATTTAGTAACATAATCAGTGCAAACTAATATATATTTCTTTTGTCTTGATGGAGGACTAATAGGTCCTACAAAATCCAAAGCCCATTTTCAAAAGGTTCAATATGTACCTGAGGTTGTAATGGCATCTCACCTGAAGGAGAAGGTTTCCCTACCCTTTGGCAACTGTCACACCTTTTGACATACTCTTTAACATCTTTAAACAAGGATGGACAATAATATCCTAACTGAAGGATCTTATAGGCTGTCCTCTTATCAGCAAAGTGTCCACCACAAGGTTCATCATGATATGCTTTGAGAATCTCAGGCATCTCATCTTCCCGAACACATCTCCTAATGATAAAATATGGACCTGTCTTGTACAACTCATTAGCAACCCATGAATATTTTGCACTGTCATAAATGATTTTTCTTTTGTCTCTTGCATTCATTATTGAAGGAAATTTCCCTGAAACTAAATAATTAGCAATGTCAGCAAACCAAGGAGTCTGAGTAGAAATTGCAAAAAGATATTCATCAAGAAATTGATCTTCAACTGGAGTGTCATCTTTGATGTTTTGGAGTCTAGATAGGAAATCAGCTACTGTGTTTTGTTTTCCAGGCCTATCTAGAATGGTAATGTTGAATTATTGTAAAAGAAATAACCATCTTATGACTCTGCCATTAGTAATTGATTTTTTCATTAAGTATCTAATTGCAGAATGATCAGTGTGAACAAAAGTTTCATAGCCTTTTATATAGTGTATGAATTTGTTTATGGCATGAACAACAGCTAAAAACTCTTTTTCAGTTACAGTATAGTTTAACTCTGCAGGAGTCAAATTTTTACTAGTATAGTAGATGGCATAAGGAATCGTGTCTTTTTGTCCCAATCCACATCGCTTCCTAGAGATGTATCTCAGGTATCTCGTTGAAATATGAAAGGTACCTGATGGTGTTAGGTCCCCTTAAAATAGGTGCTTCAGAAATTTTTGTTTTCAGGGTCTCAAAGGCTAACTGGCAATCAGAATTCCATTTGAATTCACAGTCTTTCGTAAGTAATTTGAAGAGTGGAGATGCTATCTTGGTGAAGTTTTCTATAAATCTTCGATAATACCCTGTAAATTCTAGAAAACTCCTAACATATTTTTCACAACTTGGAATAGATAAGTTAGAGATGACTTCAAATTTTGACTCATCAACTCTAATCCCATCCCCTGAAATGTGATGTCCTAAAACAATTTCTTTAGTAAACATCATAAAACACTTCTCATGACTAAGTGAAAGATTTGCTTCTTTACATCTCTTTAAGAATTTTTCTAAGTTTACTAAGGCTTCTTCAAATGTGTTTCCATAAACTGTGAAATCATCCATATATACCTCTACACAACCATGTATTAGATCTGAAAAAATTCCTAATACTGCCCTTTGAAATGTTGCAGGTGCATTGCATAATCCAAATGGAAATACTCGGTAAGCATAGCTACCCTAAGGACAGGTAAATGTGGTTTTGTCTTGGTCCTCAAGTGCTACTTGAATTTTATTATAACCACTAAACCCATCTAGAAATGAGAAGTACTTTTTGCCAGCTAAGGTATCTAACACCTGATCTATGAAGGGTAGGGGAAAATGATCTTTAAGAGTAGCTTTGTTTAATTCTCGGTAGTCAATACATACCCTCCATTTACCATTTTTCTTTGGCACAATTACCAAAGGAGAAACCCACTGACTATCTGAAATAGGATAGATAAAATTGACATTTAACAATTTATGCAATTCTTCTTTAACAATCTCCCTAAGATTTGGATTCATCCGTCTTTGAGGTTATGTGATTGGTTTACAATTTTCCTCTATGTAGATGTGATGAGTGCAAGTCTTGGGGCTTATCCCTTTCATATCAGTGTACTCCCATGCATATGCAGAAGAATGTCTCTGTAAAATCTTGACTAGCTCTTCTTGTTGATATTTTTCTAAGTTCTTGTTTATGTTTAAAGTTTTGCCTGGAAATATCTCACTTGTAGAGCTGCCAAATTTATCCATAGAATGAAGAGACATCTGTCTTGATGACAAAAACTCAATGTTGGATTATTCTTGAAATTTTTCATGTTTATATTCCGAAGAGGATTTAAAGTTTTCCAAGGTATTCAGAATTTGGCTATCTTCACTAATCTCTGAAATTGTGAAGAGAGGTTGTAAGTCTTCTTCATCCTCTATCCATTGAGTATCATCTAAATCTGTAATTGTCCTTGCTGGAGGATACAAAGTGAATTTCTTAGTTGAACTATCATCATAGATATACATATCACCAGACCTACAACTAATGAAAGCATCAGTTGTAGCTAACCAAGGTCTTCCTAATATAATATGGTGTCCTCCTAGATTATTATTAGGAGTTAGGATCATGAAATCCACAGGGTACTCCCAAGAATCTAGGGACACTGGAATGCCTTCTATTACCCCATCAGGTTTGATCACAGATCTGTCTGCTAATTGTAATAATTTGGGTGTAAAGAGAAGATTAGGAAGTTTCAGTTTATCCATGATTTGTCTACTCATGATATTGATTGTTGCACCTAAATCAATGAGTGTATTTTGGATCTCAATTCCATTGATGTGAATTTTGACAGCTAGATTTCCTGGGTCTAGATACTTTGGAATAGCAATCTTACCCATCATGATATCTGCTATTTTTCCTGCCAGTTGAATTTTCTTTGTCTCTCTTATTCTTTTTCTTGTTTTCTTCATGCTCAACTCCTTTATTGTCTTTGCTAAAATTGGGATTTCCTTGATGGCTTGTAATAATGGAATCTTAATGCAAACATTTCTTAGCTTATCTAGGAATTCATAATTAGGCACCATAATTTTTTTTTCTACATCCTTATCAATTTGTAATATTTCTGGAAAGGGAGGTGTAGAAGTGAATGTTGATGGCTGCTCAAATATAGGAGTTGAAATTATTGGTTCTTTTTGTTTTGATTTTTCAATGTTTGGGTCCTAAAAAGATGTGTCTTCTTCAAGACTTTATTTTCCTGCTAGAGAATCTTCCTGTAGCCATTCTACTCTTGTATGATCGCTGCACGTTTCTCTTTCAAGTATTCTTCCGCACTCAAGTTGAACATCACTAAGGTCTAGAGAATAAAATGTTGGAAATTGTTGCCTTCTATCATGTAAGGTGTTCCTAATTTTTTGGCTGTTGGGGCTTGGCATGGTTGAGCAGAAACCGATTTGATTTCTCGAGGAAAATGGTAAGGGGAGTGAAGGATTTTGACATTGTGATTTGAGGATTTTTTTGAGGATTTTGAGGAGAAAAATGCGGGTATAGTGAATAGGATGGTGGATATTGATAGTACTGGGAGTATCTTCCATAGGGATTTTGTGCTCCTTGTGCCCAATCTTGAGATTGATTTTGAAATTGGGGCCAAGGTTGCTGCCAAGAATTCCAATTTGGTGGGGGTTGATTATACATTTGATCATGAAATCCTTGTGTTTGAGGTCCTTGCCAAGGCCTTCTAGAGACAAAATTGAGAGATTATGTGGAACTTGTAGGAGTATCTTCTTGAAAGACAGCTTTAAGACCAGGAAGTGAAGGACAACTCTTGGTCTCATGTTTTTCTGAACAAATTACACAGGTCTCTACAACTTTTTCATCCAAAGGACATTCTCTCAAGGCATGCTTCTTTCTACATTTGGGACAAAAGATTGCTAAAGCATCAAATTCAACTTTCTGCTTGTTTTGTAACTTAAGTGTGTCTATTCGTTCACTAAGACTCCCTAAGATGTCAGATTTGAATTCATCAATCATATGCCCTATCTCTGCCCTACTTACTGTCCCAGAAGCAGACTTACTTACCCTTGCAAGAGCAGGGTCTCTTGGGCCTTTTACAGTTTTGGATTTCCCTCTTGAAAGGTTGATACATAACTCAGATATTTCAGGTAATGTGAGTTGAGATATATCCCCTTTTCCCATCATGTTAAGGATATCCAACCATTCATCCCTAATTTTCTTCAACAAGAGAGCTTTTAAGGTGTCTTGGTCTAAGTTTTCCATTTTTTCTCTTTTGATGTTGTAATGAAATCTCTCCAACAAATATTCCAGGTTTTCATCCTCTTTTTGTATCATCTTGAACACTTCCTCCTTATGATTGACTGACATACAATAATCCAAATACCTTTCTAGAAATGCTTGTTTCATGTCTTCCCATGTCCTAATAGAACTGTTGATCAAACTCATAAACCACTTCAATGCTGCTCCTTTCAATGTTGAAGGAAATAGTTTAAGTATTTGAGCATCTTATAAGTAGTCATAAGTTCTACATAGGACTTCAAATTCAAATAGGAAGGTTTCAGGATCTTCAGTTTTAAGTCCATAGAAGTTTGGAAGGACAGAGGGTGAAATGTTTTTCATAACTGTATTGGTTTCTTCATCTAATATAGGAAACCCAAAAGAGCTTCCCATTTCTCTTCTACCTCTTCCTCTACCTCCTTCTCCTTCTGCACCTCTACCTCCTTCTCCTCTACCTCTACCTCTACCCCCTCCAAATAATGTGTTTTCTCCATTAAAGACTCCTCCTCCCCCTTCTTCTGCCATAGTTGATTCTTCTGTGGAAGTGGAAAAGTTTGTGTCTCTAGCAGGGGTCCTTGAATCTTCTTCTAAGACAGGTTCAGTGGATGAATTGGAAGGTATTTCTAATGGAATATCTGATCTTAAGTCTTCTGGAAGTCTAGGATCAGTAAAGGATTTAATGTGGGTCTGAGTTGGAGGTGTGTTGGCTCTAGTTCTTGATGAAACAAGTGGTGTTCTAGGAATCAAACTTATGCTTCTGCTTCTTATGAATCTACCCCTTGAGTCTCTCTTTCTACGCATATCATTGTTTTTGGGAGTTAAGAAACAAGGCTACCTAGTTACACTTCCCCGACAGCGGCGCAAAAATTTTTGTGCTCAACCTAGTGTTCCTAAATTGAGTTCATTAATTGTCAACCAGGGTTGGTAAACTGCTGAAGTTTGGTGCACTATATGTGCCTAGGTATTTGTTTCTCACTATGTTGTGTTTAGTGTTTTCTGATGTTTTTGGTTTTATGGTTTTATGTTTGAAAAGGGAAAGAACTAAATGCTGGTGAAAAGAAGGCCTAAACTATGGATGGAAAACAACAAATGTAAATATTAAAACAGAACAAAGCCTAAACTATGGCTGGCAAACAACAAATGCAAAGCTTGATAATGACTTCATTGCAAGGAAATAAATCACAACATGATCTTGAACTTATCCAATTCATTCATTAAAGATGTGTTGGAAGAGCTTGATAAATGGACAAGTTAAGTGTGAATGAAGTTCTCCTAAATAAACAATCAACTTACAATGTTACAACATCTCATCCATGATTAAAGGTTTATTGGAACATATTTGGAAAAGAATATTTGTAGCACAATAAGATTTTTACTCTAAACTAACTTCTAATTCTGTTCTGCAACTCAATTTAGCACCACTAGGCCTCACTCAAAAGTTATAGGTTTCTTTTTAGAATGGTCCTTGAGAAAAGGCTTATTTGTGAAATGGTAAAAAGGTTGCGAAATACTCCAGGCCTTAGACTGATACTATCTTCTGTCCAGATGATTATGTATTAATACGAGGTTGGAACAAAAGAAGTTTTTGTAAATAATGAAGACCGTGGTATCTAAATTTAACAACTAATACAATTTAAAATGCAATGTATAACAACTAAAATGGAATGCTAATACAGTGAGCTAAAACTAAACTAGAATGCTACTAATCTACTTGAAGTACAGTGAACAGAGTTAAATTAAAATTCCATTATCAAACTTGAAATGTAGTGACAGAGCTGAACTAAATGAAATCATCCTCCGGAGTGTTATGACTAAACTAACATGCAACTAGTCTATTGGAATTCTACAGCCCATCTTGTTCAATGTGAATGATATTTTGGAAGAGTTTGTAAAAACAATTCTGGCTATATTATTCAATGCAATTGAACATAAACATAAGATTTGAAAGAAAATACAATTAAAATCTAAGATACCACAGTTGTTTCTTATTCATTGTTAATGATGTTTTGGAAGAGTTTGTAGGAGTAAGACCGGCTGTGACACTTAGTGTAAACAAGCATAAATCATAAAATTCAAAAGGAAATGCAACTAAAACCTACAACACCACAGCTATGCCTTATTCATCGTGATGATATTTTGGAAGAGTTTATAAGAGTAAGTCTAGCTGTGATGATCAATGTAAACAAGCATGAAACATAAACTTCAGAAACGTGCTTAAGCTAGAAATGAAAAACAAGACTAAAATACTTATATAAACCGTATAAACAAGGCTGCTCAGGAGGCAGGGGCCCTATACCACCGGAGTAGCACACAAAATATACTTCAAGATTGACTCAGTGCTTTCAATAAAGTGATACTTCTTGCATTAGAGAGAAATTACTTCAAAACAGAGTGTTTTCGTACTTCTGAAATCTAGCAGTCAAAATACAAAATCTAACCTTGTCCCTCGGTTTCCCGAGCCATATTTGTAACAAATTTACATAACTGTTTTGAGATAACCTAGGGATAATTTTCTTTCCAAATAAAAATCAAACTAGGACTCTGATGGTGGTCACGTAATAGAATTAAGGACATCTGGACTGTCCTTGTCCTATTAGGAGTCTCTCTCCTAGTTTGAGTTCCCACGTACATAACTGCCTACAGAATTCCGTTCAAACTTCGTGGAGAGAAAAAAATGATGATGGAATGATGTGGAATATGCCCATATGTGTTTTCCTCCAAGATGACACCTGGAACCTACATAGACATGAAGACAGCTGCAGAATCGGCAACTAGCTACAGAATTTCTGCATTCTGTAGCTAGATCTAGTTCAAAAAGTACTACAATGACAAAATCATAAAAACATAGAAATTTAGTCATGATATTCATTATTAAAGAAATTCTGATTAATTCTATTGATCATTTGAGCCTGTAATTAATAATGGACAAAGGAAATGGAGTGGAATGTGGTGGAAGAAAGAAGCATCTTTGGAGCTCAACAGTAACTTTTGTATTAAAATTTCATATGTATATGTTTATCTGGATGAATTTGTGCAAGTTTTCTAATCATGAGAAAGGATGTATGATCCTTGGATATGATTCGAAGGAAAGTAGCATGTCATAACGATGGACCAGATGAGAAAGAATGATGAATAACTTTCTGATAGTGGACATGACTCGTGACTGAAAGTGATGGATGATTTGTACCCTATGAAGCCAAAAGTTGAAGATCCCTCAATATTAAAATCAATGACATCGAGGGGAGGAATTCTTCATGAGTAGCTGGATTGCTACTGGGAGACCTTGGTTGAGAGGGAGTTGGGTGGTAATTTTCTTACTTAGAAGAAACTTGAAGTATGTCCTTCTTGAGTTGAGAGGGAGTGACATATGTGATTCTCTAATACATGTGTCATGCACTAGACCAGGACTAACAGCCGTAAGTCTTAGTGAAGGCCATGTGCAGAGAATGGATAGACACATCATTATGGTCTTCACCTGGAAGATAGAATAGAGGATTGGGTATTCATCTGGGATTCGATACTCTTTGAGAATGAGATAGGGCATTCAAGATAAGAGTAGTCGAGAACCGATATTCTTTGAGGGTTGGCTACCCAAGAGAAGAATAGTCCAATAAGGTCATACTTTGGGAACACCTAGGTGGAGTATGTACCTTGACGAGGTAATGACTATGGTGTCTATAAGTCATGTGTCTCACGAGCATTGTAGCCCATAGTCTCATTGAGAGATGGGGCTATTATTCAAGGCCTTGCACTAAGACAAATTTGGTTGATATGATGTTATACAGATGTGATTACCATTATGATTCTTCTTATGAGATTCTTTAGTTTGAAAGTGACCATGTACCTGTATGAAAGCCTCCCTAGTTAAGAGGGAGTGTTGAAAAGTGTAACTAGGTCGGTTTTCATATTGACTATGTAATTATCTATTTATGTAAATATGAAGACAAGATTATAATATATATATATATATATATATTCTTGACTCATGGGTTTCATGAGCAAGGTTTTACGTCGAAGGACTTCTTCTTGATGTCCTCTAGGGATATGTATTATGGTCATAAATTGTATTAATTAAGTGTCATGTTTATGAAGTGTCAAAGTCAAAATTGTATGCCTCCAGACAGTCTCATAAACCTTGAAGGATGCACCCATGATATGATAAAAACATCATTGGAAAAATCCCTCAAAGTAAACCTCCTTAACGCTGGAAGACTCTCTCTACAAGTCGACCTATAAACTAGTGTTCATGTTGGCCCCTATACATTTGAATAGGTTGGTTAAAATACAGACAGAAAAAACTATAAATAACCTAGTCATACTACACAGAAAAACAGAGACTGCAACTCTCATTTTTCTTCTGTGTTTATGGACAAGTATTGCGGATTTGTCTATGGTTTTCACTGTGATAAAAAGTGTAGATTTAAGGCAAGGAAAGGTTGTGGACTTCAGGGATGGAACAAGTTTGAAATAAATATATTTGGATAAGGTATATAATATATCTTTGGTATAGCTATATGTGGGTACATCTAAGTTAGCATGTGTACCTTTGGACAACATCTAACAGAGACTTAACACTGGTAAAAAGAAGTATATATACTTGATGATATCATAATAAAGTGCAGTGGAACAGGAGTGCCACGGTTGACCAAAATTAGAGTGCGGATTGTCCATTTGAAGTAGTGTGGATAAATCTGAAATCACTATAGCATGACAATGTTAAGGACATTGTTTGTGTATTGAAGTGCGAATCTATTTGTAATATCCCAATTCAAGGATTCAACAATACATAAACTGTATTGCGGTCCTGAAATGATGAATAAGATTAAAATATGTATGGGAAGCACATATACATCAATGAGAGCTACAACAACAATTTAGATTTCAGTTTATGTTCAAAATAGTGGGGAAACTAAGCTATTTCAGCCCCAAAAACGTTATTCCCAGTAGACAGCGTAATATTAAGGGAGAATAACGGTTGGATAATTTATCTTATGCTATGTGGGATTCCCACCCAGAAAATAATCTGAAAAAAATATGTTATACTAAGTTAAATAGATCTCCCTGTCCCGGTGCAGCTCAAAAAGGCCCAAACCCCATGACTTAGCTAATGCAGACTTTACTGAAGCTTTCACAACGTCTTTTCTAGAGGTTTTATGCAGAAAATGATGAAATAAGTCTGAAATATTAACCACACAGCAAATAAATGGAAGTTTAAACACTTATACAGTAGATACAAGACTCCCGGCAAGATTTCCGGCAAAATGCATGAAATAAGCAATACTGCAGAAAATAACGCAGTTGCTACAACTCTGTATTAATTTGGGCTAAATAAATCATATAATGGCTGAATAATACAGAAATATGACCAAAGGCCTCTCTAACCAAACTCCCGGAGGGAAATAGGCACCTCCTCCTCAAGAAATAACACAAAATCAAAGGATGCAACAATGTTGTTGCTGCCTCTGCATGAAGGACGTAGTTTTTTGAAGGAGACTATGTTGTAGCTGAATATGAATGAATGGCCCCAAGCCAAATACTGAAATGAAGCTCAAATACTTCTCTCTTGATCCCTTAAGAAAGCTGATCCAAAGAGAGGATGGAATTCCAGCACGAGAATTCTTTGCACTAAGCAGTGCAGCAACTCCGACTAAACAACTGAAGTATGCAATTGGTCTCTAGACCAAGAAATCTGAATACTTGAATGATGTCCCTGTGATGCTATGCCTTCCTTTTATCTTTGGTGAGCCTCTTCACCCCAGACCCCACACAATGTTGAGGTGACTTCTTCATGAAGCTTCCTCTTTCAAAACTGTGCTACCCTAGCTTGCTTCCCTCCTTTTATGGTTGCGTTGTTGACTTGGTCAACTAATCCACCTCCAATGCCTCTTTTCACTCTATGGATCTTCAATCTAGTTTACATATGTGTCTTAGGCTGATCCTTGTTCACATTGAACCGGTTTGCTTAGGTGATCTCTTCCTCCTCAAGAATGCATGTTGACTTATTCAAACTTGACTATGTCCTCATCTATTTTTCCCCTGTTCACACTTGTAAGTGTAAAATTCAGCTCTTGAAGTGATCCCCTTCCTTATTAAGGTGGAAATTATTCATATTTTATTATTCATGGGCCTCCTTACCCATTTATTCCTCTCCTAGGTGAAAGCAGTAAAATCTAATATTCCAATTTGCTTATGTGCAAATTTTGGAATATTACAGTCCTCCCACCCCAAATGTTGCTTGTCCTCAAGCAACAACAAGGATAGGACTGAAGAGCACCCTCTTCTCCCCTACATTAACCTCATAAGATGAAATCCTCCAAGGATCAAGGTGCCGCATCATCAATATATCTCCAAGTTGCCCCTCTAAAGTGTGCAAGCCATCTTTTGGGAAGCATCCCAAATAGCTAACGTTGTGTGACAATGAAACATCCATGGAAGCAAAAATGGGCTATTTGTAGGTCCTCTTAAAGCATGAGGGATGATATAGATTGGGATTCATCATCCCCATTTGAATCTCTCCTCCCCAAGCTATCAACCAAACAAAATGAGTCACCCTCCTGTATGGAAACTCATGAAGGATCTCTTCCACCTTGAGCTCCTGCAAAGAAAGTGGGCTGCATAGCTGATTGTGTGGAGTCAAGATGTACATCTCTTGTTGATTCTTTATCCACTTGTGATATATATGGGGTTGCTGCTGATATATGGCTGAGATATAATGGTCTTCAAGAAAAACCCAAGCCTCCCCATCAAATCCAAAACCCATGAGGTGTCTCCTCATAGATCTCAAACCTCTTAAATGAGTCCTCTCATCTGAAGGCAAGATGTATAGTATGGCAACCAAGGTGTGCCCATTGTTCTTTCTGAAATATTTAGCATCTGTAATGTGAATAATCAGATTTTCATTGGGCCTCTTCAACTCTTGTGCCACTCCTCCAATGGTGCTTCCTACAATCAATGTTTTAGCAGCATAATATGGAAGCATAAACATGTAAAAACAAGGAGGTAGAACATAGTCCCAATCATGGAACCAATGCAAGGCATCCTTTGCCTGCCTTAATACATAGTGCAACAAGTGTGTTTTCAGCAACTTGTTTGTTTCCACATCCATTTTACAAAAGAGAGTCATGAAAGCATAATTTGGTGCCAATGATGCACACCAAAAACCATGTGGCATTCCCCCATAATCCACCAATAGAATGGCCATCATAAACACTGCAAGTGGCCTCAAGTACATAAAAATACAATATGCAAGAAGGAAAGACCCCTCTTGGTATGATATGCTGCTCATATACACAAGGAAGTGTAAAATATAAAACAAAATTTTACCTCCTCCATCAAGTACTTCGGTCATTGAGCTGAAATGGCTCAAGTGCAAATTCTCCCTTGCTGTAAGTGAGTAGGGAAGTGGTTGTGCCAGCCTTTTCTTCATCTTCTGGGCTATGCATCTCTCCATATGCTGATATAAATTCAATTTAATGCCCTCCCAAGTGAACTCCTCCATTGAAGAATGGGATGCATAAAAATTCATGGAGGGAAAGTCCACAAATGTTGCATGTAGATCTTTCTCCTTGTGCTTGTGAACCCAAGCCAAGAAGGTCAAAACATAGTAAGGGATACTCTCATCCACTAATTTCTCATGCCCATATTCTACATGCTCCCATGGTGCAATACTTGTGAAGTGGCCTTGGGAACACCTCAACAAGTAATCCAAGCTCCTAAGTGACAGCGTTGCTAGCCTTTGGAGTAGGGCTACTGTCAACTCAAAGCTCAATTCTTTGACATAGATTGTGTCAAAGACTCTTCCCAAAATGCTGCTGTGTATGTAGAGATCCTCCCAAGATGGAGGTGCTACTCCTTGCACTATGCTAGTGCCTTCCCTTACTCCTGCAGCATTATGCCAAGTGTGAGAGCAAATATGCCCTTGCTCTCTCCCAATCCTCCAAAGCAACAAATGAATTTACTGCCTCATCATGCTTCCATCATACAACTGATGCAGTGAAAACAAAATGACCATATCATCATGATGCATCCACACTCCTTGCTGCCCCATGATGAAAGTATCCCGCCAATCTCTCTTTCCCTTCTCATCCCATGGGAAAGGACATGTCATAGAGTGACCAAACTCTCTCAAGAGTAGCCAATGCAGCATTGCCTCTTGTTGCCCGGTGTCATAGACTTGCAAGAAGTTTATCAATCTCTTGCCTCTCATCCACATCCACTCAACTCCATGTGGATGCCTCCTAGCTTGATCCATCTTGGAATTCCTCCAATGAGGTCTACCATCCTCCCATTTCTCCTTGCATTTCATAGGATGCTGAAATGCAACTCCTTGGAGACCTCCAAGAAAAGATCTCTCATCACTGATTATCTTGGACCCATAAGGATCCAAAGGGGCTGAAAGCAAGGCCTCCTTGCTACTACCACTTGATAGCATTGTAACCCTCCTCTAGGTTGTTTTGGCTATCTCATGTGTCAACTCCTCAATGAACATTTGGTTCTGCATGAATTTATTTGGAGAAAGGTTCACTCCATCCTCCAGGTTCATGATTCTCTCCAAAAGATCACACCTCAACCTCAAGGTTTGTGTGCAACTCAATAGTGATGCATGAGGTTGATGGTTCAATTCTCCCTTGAACCCTCCAAGATTGCACAGTGCAGTGCAATCCTGCTACTCTATCTCAGCAATACAATTCGATCCTGGGCCATATGTAAGCAAATCTCCAAACCTCTCCATAGAATTTTCTGAAATGTTAAGACATGGAAATTTGTGCATACCTTGGTGAGATGTGGGCATCTCTTGTAGAGCTACAAAGGCTCCTCCCTCTAATGTAATGGCTGCCCCAACTACTGATGTAGAAAGTTGGTCTTACAAGGCTGTGACAGCGCTGGTACTTGCCTCTCCCCATGGTGGTGTGGACCCTCTCTCCTCTGATATCTCTTCATCAAAAGTTCTGATCAACTCTTGAGTGAACTCAAAAAAATAAGTCACTCTTTTGTGGCTTAAGTGACTGCACCACCAAGCATTGGCTTCACCCTCTAGGTGCAGCGCTACAACTTCTGCTGCCTCCCTCTCTTCAACGGGATGAAGTAGGAAGAATGCCTCAAGCTTTCTTGCCCAAGTTTTTGTTGTAGTTGACCCATCAAATTTGGAAAATAGGAATCTATTGCCTTTAATCTCCCTTTGGCTGCAGGGTCTTTTCTCTTCTCTCAGTTGAATAAACTGAGGAAAATCTAGGGTCTTTTTGAAAGCCCTAGGTTGGCACTTGTATTCTGCCAAATATCCACTTAGGATTTCATGCTCTAAGTGGTCTCCTTGCTTTTCACCTCCTCTATGAGAACAGGAAGTGCATGCATATTTTTTTGCCTCTTGAAACCTAGAGGTTTCACTGTAGCTCTCTCCTCCTTGAAACCCTTTTGGAGTTTCAATGCATTTCTCTGCTTCTTTCTTCTTGGATCTAAAAATGGATGAGAGTAAGCTCATCCTCTCCATCATTTTGTTCTCTGTTTTACTCTTTGTTAATCTGATAGCTTGAGTCCCCTTCTCATTAATATCAAAATTTTATTCCAGAGATTGACTGCAGGGGCATTTACTGGATATGTCACCTTTGAAAAAAGTGTAATGTTCCCAAAATGGATTTCTCAGCAAGACATGCCTAAAAAACGAATTTTTCAAGAATTCATGCTTCACATATCATAAAAATTGTTTAAAAACACTCAGAAACCAATTCCAAGTGCTACAACAACCTTTACTTAGCTTTTATGGGCAAAAGGGTGGGGAAAAGTGATGATTTTGGCCCTAAAATGCGTATAATAAGAAATATGCATAAAAATAAGGGTCATGACTCTGGAATATGTTATATTAGGTCACAGGGGATCCACAGGCCAAATTTCAGCAAAAAAAAATGCGTTTTTCTAAGTTAAACAGTTCCTCCTTCCCGTCTAGTCAAGAAAAACCTTGATTTCCCATGACTTGGAAGATGTAGAAATTTAATGAAGCAATGGAAGCATATTTTCTGAAGGTGTAAGATGTAAAATAGTATGAAAAATCATATAATGATTTTAGGAACATAGCATAAGCATTAAGAAAGGTTAAACAACAGTTTTACATAGAAAATCCCTCAAGATTGAGGTGCTGCAACGCAAGAGAATGACCCAGAAACCCTTCAGCGTTATTTACAGGAGAATGAAGCTTATTTTTATTATATTACAGATCTTTAAATGATAATTACATGAAAACAGAGATCTATAATGCATAAAAATTCCCAAAGGGCTCTTTATTACATTCCCCTTGGGGATTTCAGCAATATATGAAAATGTAGGAGCAGATCTGAGTTTTACTGCAGCAAATCTGCAGAATGATTTAGTATTTCTGAAGAAAAAAGTTCAGTGAATGAATCAGATCAGAAATATACTTGGATTGGTTGGCCAATCCAAGGATCACCCTTGATGCAAGGAGACTTCCTTCACATCAAAGATCTAGCTCCAAAATGATGCCAAAAACCCTGCAACACTGCTCCTTCAGCAATAACACAGATCTGGGGAAGGAACTACGCAATATACCATGAAAAACACAGTAGCCTGATGCCAAGATCTGAAATTAAGCTCAAATCATTCAATACAGCTCTCCAATGGATTAGAAACCCTCCTCCACTGAAAAGAAGTATTGAAATGCTTTAGATCTGAAAAGATCTAAATCCCACTTGCTACAGCTTACAAAAGAAATCAAACCCTGAATACGATCTGAATTGCAGTTGGAAGTAGAAGCTTGGCCAAATTTCGGATAGTGGATCAATGCAGCACATCCTCCTCCAAAGAGCTACTCCATGGAAGGAGAGAGGATTCCTAAACAGGAAACCCTCTTCCCTTTGGCTAAACAGCCAAGAGAACTTGAGTTGCTCAAGAAACCTCAATTTTGAAATATCATCAACAACCCTTTTCTTGACTCCTCTCCCTCCTTTTTATAAAATGAGGAAGTACAAAACCCTAAACCACTTCACTTGAATTAGCCCCTTTCACATTTATAAGTTCCTTCTAGAACTGCACAGATCACTTAGGAGGTTCAATGCTCCTGGACTGTCTTGTGATTTGGTCCTGTTGACCCAGTCAAATAGCTCAACCTTGTTCACACACAAGTGGTTTTTATGCAACCAACTCATATTTAATCCTCTTCACATTGAGCATGTCTTTATTTTTAGATCTAAGGAGTGTTGCATGTCGTCCATTAGTCTATTATTCATAAACATGAAAAATAAAACAAAATTCTAACGTTTCAATTAGCTTAGCTAATTTAGGAACATTACAGTCCTCCCCTCCCAAATGTTGCTTGTCCTCAAGCAACTGCAAGGATAGAACTGAAAGATGTCTCCTCCTCCTACTGTAGCATCCCCATATGATGAACTCCTCCAAATAATGAGATGATATGTCAACAATGAATCTCCATATTTCCCCTCGCAAGCATGCAAGTTAGCTGAATAGCTATAAACATGAAATAGTCAAATACTCAAGAAGGCAATAATTTGTTGCCTAGAGGCTCCCTTGAGGCATGGAATCTGAAGTGTATTGGGAAATTTCATCCCCCATGTGAGTTCTCCACCCTCAAGAAATCATCCACCAAAAATGAGTCACCTCATGACATGGCAACTCTATGAAAAATGTTCCTCCACCTTGAGCTCCTGCAAAATAGGTGGGCTGAAATTTTGCACATGGTAGACAAGATAGCCTACCCCATGCTGTTCTCCTCTCCACTTAAGATAAGTGCAGAGTGCAAATTGATCTTGGGCTGCATGGACATTTCCTTCAAGTGGCATCATGAGGATTAGATCTGCAAATTTCCTCCCTCCAACGCTGTAAAACCAATCAGCCCAAAATGCCTCATATGTGATGGATAGAAGAGTATCACCATGAGGTACTCCATCACACACATGGCTCACCTCCAAAAGAAACAAGTGTTTGGCTATGGTGGCCACAATTTTTCCCATGTTCCCATTAGAACATGTGCTGTAGAAAATGTGGGAATCTCCTTCCCAAGAGGACACACCCATCTCATGTGTCTCTTTCTCAATCATGCTCTCAAAAGAAATAATGGAAATATCAGCAAAGAAAACATGATCACCATCATAATGAGGGAAATTTTGCAGGTTCTATGTGATGCAAGAGATTACCAACAGTCCCCCAAATCCTCACAGCACAGTCTTCTCAACTGCTGCTTAAGAAGAGTATATGGAAAATTTCCTCCTGTGACATGGTTAATCATATGAATAAAGAATCCACATGTAAGGAAAACATCTTTGCCCAAGGCCACATAATAGATGGTTGTCTCCATCATGCAATTTGGCCCAATGAAGTTCATGGAGCTCAATAAATAGCTTGCCCTCTTGTGGAGCAATGCACTACCAAGAGATGGTAAGAGAATGCAAGAAAAATCCCTCACCACATGTTGGAAGCAAGAAGATACATGGACTCATGAATGAATCCTCAATAATAATTTAGCACACTCCCATGAAGGGGGATGAACCAAGTGTTGCATGAAAGTCCTTCTCCTCCTGCTTGGAAACCCAAGTCAAGAAAAGCACACCACAGTAATAGATGTCTCCATCTATCGCTTCATCTACTTTACCTCCTCTTTTCTCACCAAGTGCATCAAATGAGAAGTGATCCTAGGAATACTCCATCAATACATCCCAGCTCCAAATTGACAACGTTTTTGGCCTATGCAAGTAGGCTCCCATCAACTCATAGCTCCAATCTTTGACATGTAGAATGTCAAAGGCATCTCCCATAATGCTGCTACATATAAGAAGTCCTTCCCATGAAGAAAGTCCTTCTTGAACATCTAAGGTCAAGGAGTAACCCCTTTGCACTATGATAGTGCCATCTTCTACTCCTGCAACATCATGAAAACTATGAGAGAAAATATGTCCTTGCTCTCTCAAGAACATCCCAAGCAACAAAATCCTTTGCTGCTTTCTCATACTTCCATCATCCCATCCATGTAGTGACAACATGGTGCTTGACATGAAAAATTTTATGCCAACACAATGTGCCCATACTCTTTGTTGCTCCATGATGCAATTATCCTGCCACATACTCTTAGAAAGAGTGTGATGATCAAACTCTTCCAAGAGCAGCCAATGTAGCCAAGCCTCCTGCTGCCTGGTATCAAAAATCTGCAAGTGGCTTTCTAGCCTCTTTCTCTCCATCCTCCATCTTGGTACACCTCCCATGAGGGATACCATCATCCCAAATCAGATTCCTGCACTCCATGGGATCTTGAAATGCAAAATTCTCTTCATCACCACCTTTGTACAGTGCAATTCAACTCCGTTGCTCTAAATCAGCAGCATGCAAAGATGTAGATCTCCTCGTATAATGTGCTGAATGAGCATAAATGAATCTTTAATCATACCTTGGTTAATAGAAGAAAAAATTATTCTACAGCTGTGTGGAATTCCTCCATTTCTAAACATGAAGGCTGCTCCTCCAAGGTTGTGACAGCGTTGGTACAAGTCTCCACCTTTTCAATCTCCTTGAGATCTTCTTCAATGCCCTTCATGATCTGAAAAGGGAGCAGGGAGATCTTCTCATCCATCATTCTTTCAAGTGGTGAAACCATGCTCTAGTTTTTCTCTATATAGCTCTCCTTCTTTGTGAGGATAGGAAGTGCATGGATCTTCCTCTCCTTCTTGAAACCTTCTGCAGGTCTCACTGCAACTTTCTACTTCTTGAAACCCTCTAGGAGTTTCATTTTCTTCCTTTATTCTATCTAACCTCTTTGAAGAGGCTCTTCCTAGATCTGAAATGTGATGAGGTAAAACTCATCTCCTTTAGCTTTCTGATCTATGTCTCTTATCTTCTCTGATACTGCTATAAAGTTCCCTCTTCAGGAGTATCAAGATTCTATTCCAGAGATTGACTGCAGGGGCATTTACTGGATATGTCACCTTTGAGTAAAGGATTAGATCCAGAAGCTACCTGGCTATATGTAGACTCTGTATATAGATATTGAAATATTCCTACTTCGTGGATTCAGTGCTTTGGCTTGAAGCCACAGGCTGAGCCAAAGATCATGCTTTGATACCACTGTAATGTTCCCAAAATGGATTTCTCAGCAAGACATGCCTAAAAAACGCATTTTTCAGGAATTTCTGCTTCATTTATCATAAAAATTGTTTAAAAACACTCAGAAACCAATTCCAAGTGCTGCAGGAACCTTTAATAAGCTTTTATGGGAAAAAGGGTGGGGAAAAGTGAGGATTTTTGCCCCAAAATGAGTATAATAATAAATCTAAGTAAACATAAGGGTCATGGATCTGGGATATGTTATATTAGGTCAATAGAGATATAAATTCTTAATTTCAGAAAAAAAAATGCATTTTTCTAAGTTAAACAATTCCGCCTTCCCGACTAGTCAAGAAAAACCCTGATTTCCCATGACTCGGAAGATGCATAAATTTACTGAAGTAAGGGAAGCGTATTTTATGAAGGTGTAAGATGTAAAACAGTATTAAAAATCATATAATTAGCTTAGGAACATATCATAAGCATTAAGCAAGGTTAAACATCCGTTTTACATAGAAAATCCCTCAAGATTGAGGTGCTGCAATGCAAGAGAATGACCCAGAAACCCTTCAGCGTTAGTTATAGGAGGCTGAAGCTTCTTTTTATTATATTACAGATCTTCAACTGATAATTACATGAAAACAAAGATCTATAGTGAATAAAAATTCCCAAAGGGCTCTTTATTACATTCCCCTTGGAGATTTTAGCAATACATGAAAATGTCGGAGCAGATTTGAGTTTTACGGCAGCAGATCTACAGAATGATTCGAAATTTCTGAAGAAAAAACTTTAGTGAATGAATCAGATCAGAAATAGACTTGGATTGGTTGGCCAATCCAAGGATCACCCTTGATGCAAGGAGACTTCCTTCACATTAGAGATCTAGCTCCAAAATGATGCCAAAAACCCTGCAACACTTCTCCTTCAGCAATAACACAGATCTGGGGAAGGAACTACGCAATATACCATGAAAAACACATTAGCCTGATGCCAAGATCTGAAATGAACCTCAAATCATTCAATACAGCTCTCCAATGAATTATAAACCCTCCTCCACTGAAAAGAAGTATTGAAATGCTTTGGATCTGAAAAGATCTAAATCCCACTTGCTACAGCTTACAAAAGAAATCAAACCCTGAATAGGATCTGAATTGCAGTTGGAAGTAGAAGCTTGGCCAAATGCCAGATAGTGGATCAATGCAGCACATCCTCCTCCAAAGAGCTACTCCATGGAAGGAGAGAGGATTCCTAAACAGGAAACCCTCTTCCCTTTGGCTAAACAGCCAAGAGAACTCGAGTTGCTCAAGCAACCTCAATTTCAAAATATCATCAACAACCCTTTTCTTGAGTCCTCTCCCTCCTTTTTATAAAACGTGGAAGTGCAAAACCCTAAACCACTTCACTTGAATTAGCCCCTTTCACATTTAAAAGTTCCTTCTAGAACTGTGCAGATCACTTAGGAGGTTCAATGCACCTGGACTGTCTTGTGATTTGGTCCTGTTGACCTAGTCAAATGACTCAGCCCTGTTCACACACAAGTGGTTTTTATGCAACCAGCTCATATTTAATCTTGTTCATATTGAGCATGTCTTTATTTTTAGATCTAAGGAGTGTTGCATGTCCTCCATTAGTCTATTATTCACAAACATGAAAAATAAAACAAAATTCTAATGTTCCAATTAGCTTAGCTAATTTAGGAACATTACAAAAAGGATGAGATCCAAAGGCTACCTGGCCACCTGCAGACTCTATCTACAGAGCTTGAAGTATTCCTCCTTCAGGGATTCAGCACTTTGGCTTGAAGCCACAAGCTGAGCCAAGATTGATGCTTTAATACCACTATAATATCCCAATTCAGGGATTCAGAAATACATAAATTTTATTGTGTTATAGAAATGATGAATAAGCTTAAAATATGTATGGGAAGAACATATACATCAATGAGAGCTACAGCAGCAATTTAGATTTCATTTTATGATCAAAATAGTGGGGAAAATCAGCTATTTCGGCCCCAAAAATGTTATTCCCAATAGTCATCGTAATATTAAGGGAGAATAATGGTTGGATGCTTTAGCGTATGCTATGTGGGACTCCCACCCAAAAAATAACCGAAACAAATCTGTTTTACTAAGTTAAACAGATCTCTCGGTCCCGGTGCAGCTCAAAAAGACCCAAACCCCATGACTTAGCTAATGCAGACTTTGCTGAAGCTTTCACAACGTCTTTTCCAGAGGTTTTATGCATAAAATTATTAAATAAGTCTGAAATATTAACCACACAGCAAAGAAATGGAAGTTTAAACACTTATACAGTAGAGACAAGACTGCCGACAAGATTTCTGGAAAAATGCATGAAATAAGCAATACTGCAGAAAATAACGCAGTTGTTGTAAATATGTATTAATATGGGATGAATAAATCATATAATGGCTGAATAATACAGGAATAGGGCCAAAGGCCTCTCTAACCAAACTCCCGTTGGGAAATAGGCACCTCCTCCTCAAGAAATAGCACAAAAACAAAGGATGCAACACTGTTGTTGCTGCCTCTGCATGAAGGACGCGGTTTTCTGAAGGAGACTGTGTTGTAGCTCAATATGAATAAATGGTCCCAAGCCAAATACTAAAATGAAGCTCAAATCCTTCTCTCTTGATCCCTTAAGTAATTTGATCCAAAGAGAGGATGGAATTCCCGCACGGGAATTCTTTGCACTAAGCAGTGCAGCAACTCTGGCTAAACAGCTGAAGTATGCAATTGGTCTCTAGACCAAGAAATCCGAATACATGAATGATCTCCCTTTGATTCTATGCCTTCCTTTTATCTTTGGTGAGCCTCCTCACCCCGGACCCCACACAATGTTGAGGTGACTTCTTCATGAAGCTTCCTCTTTCAAAACTGCGCTGCCCTAGCTTGCTTCCCTCTTTTTGTGGCTGCGCTGTTGACTTGGTCAAATAATCCACCTCCAATGCCTCTTTTCACACTATGGATCTTCAATCTAGTTTACATATGTCTCTTAGGCTGATCCTTGTTCACATTGAACAGGTTTGCTCAGGTGATCTCTTCCTCCTCAAGAATGCATGTTGATTTAGTCAAACTTGACTATGTCCTCATCTATTTTTCCCCTATTCACACTTGTAAGTGTAAAATTCAGCTCCTGAAGTGATCCCCTTTCTTATTAAGGTGGAAATTATTCATATTTTATTATTCATGTGCCTCCTTACACATTTATTCCTCTCCTAGGTGAAAGTAGAAAAATCTAATATTCCAATTTTCTTATGTGCAAATTTTGGAATATTACACTGTTCAAGAATTTAAGTTTGGATTATCTTTGTAGTTGCAGTGCGGATTAAAAGAAGTGCAGTGAGCACAAAAGTGCAATGAGTACGGAAGTGAAATGAGTGCAGAAGTGCAGATCAGTGCAGATTCGAGCAGAAGAGAAGGGTCAGTGTTGAAGGCAAGAAAAGAAGTAAATACAAAGTCTTGGAGGCATTAATAGATCAGGGGTCTAAGTTTGGGTCATGGTGCTTGTCATTTGAAGATCTATAAGAATAATTTCTCATGGGTTTTCCTCTCCAAGTGGGAGAGGTTTTTCCCTGCCTCTAGGAGCCTAATTTTTGTGTCTCGTGTATTTTTATAATTGACTTGATGAAATATTAACTAAGCTAAAGAAGAGAAGACATAAGTAATCAAAGTAATCTCACAATTAATTATCAAGAAGAGAATTTTGTATTAATCACCAGCCCTTCAAATTCTCAACACTTTTCCATGTGAACATTGTGGTTGAGATGGTAGAAACCAACACTTTTAAAAGTTGTAAATTTTTAGTTTGTTGGGTGTGTTTAATACAGTTCTTTGTCATACTAAAGATCCAATTTCAAATCCCAAGAATATAGATCCCTAGAAATTAAGTTATTGTTGGGTTTGACAGTATTTTGTATTCAACATTTGTTAAAAAAAATAATGGAAATTGTTTGGATCATTTATATAACAGTTATGAGAAATATATGTTTGAGGGAAAATTGTTGGATCATTTATATAACAGTTATGAGAAACATATGTTTGAAAGGATGACTTTAAAGTTATGTGATTTTCAAGATATGTTAGACATGGCATGGAACAATTATGGCAAAACCTTTAGTCATTGTAAATCGTGATCACCATCTAAGTAAGTTGTTTAATAGAAGTTTAAGGAACTTCTTTACACATATACTCTTCAATTTATAATATATAAAACCTTTTTTTATATAATTTGACATTGCAATACATTTTTTCAGGGTAGTATTGTTCATTAGGATTTCTAGTTGTTAGTTATGTATCAGGTCAATTTCTTAGGCCCAGGGTTGTAATTATGACTAGAGTTTTCAGTTTAATTTCTGAACTACTTGGACGTCAATTTTGTCCACCATATCCACTAAAAATTATGTTTTATCTGGTTTTTACAACTTTTCACCAATCTAGAATATTTCTTAGAAGCGAATCCTAACATAATTGTCCATAATTGAGCTTCCATTTTGATATCATACAAAGGAAACGAGAAATTGGAAATGAAGACTCATCTATTTAAAAGATCCAAATCACATATTTCCTTGCAATGGGATTCCAATTCAAGATATTCTTTTTGATATGGTTGTTGGAGTATTTTGTACTGGAGCTTGGTAGAATTTTTCAGTTCTAAATGGAATTTCCAAGAAAATTCAATCCTCTACTAAATTAAAATCCTTTGTGTGTCTTAAGGTTTTTTAATCGTATTGTAGTTGTCTACCCCCATGGACTTGAAAAATATCGATGGTGTAATTGTTGAAATAATTTAAGAGTACTTTCTGAGTACTATGCTACATGTAAATTGTATTTTTGACTGGATTTGTTGCTTATTATGACATGTTTTTATTCCTTTGTCCTTTATTTTGTGGTTGGTTCTAATCTAGATTGAGTCTGAGGCTACGAGCCAGTATCTTCTCTTTCATATTTTTGTAATTTTTTTTAACTCAACTTAGTTCCTGACATTCTTATATGTGTGTGTTTTTCTGTAGTTTGGACATCTTTAGTAAATTCTCTCTATTAGTAAAATATATGTCAGTTTATATTTATTGAGTAATTAGTTGTGGAGTTGATATCTAACTCATGCTTTCATAAATATTTTCTAATAAATATTAAGGATATGTATCAAAAGTTTTGCACAAATTGTACAAATGTCGGTGGATATAAGAATATATGTTGTAATGGTGATGGATTTTTCGAAACTTACAAATTCAATTTTATAATTGGCCAAGTGTATAAAAATTTTAACTATATCTTAGGGCTTTTCCAAAAATGTTGAATGTCGAAGCCTATTATGCATTTGAGTCTGCAATCAAGCTTTCTCAAAAAGTCTGGTCACTGTAGCATTTTCGGGATTCATAGAGCATTGGGAATTTATTGATACACATGCTAATATAAGTAAACGTGCAACTATTATCTACAAATGGAGTTGTTTTACTATTTTCCATTGGGTGTTTCTTCATAAATATGCTTTATGTCCCTTAGTAATTAGACCAATTGGTCTCCACTGAGTTTTCACTAGCATAGTTTTAGCAATTTGATTTCATGTGGGTGTCCTCGGATGCAGGATGTTTACCTCCATTTTGTAGCTCTTTGTACCATTTCTATGATGTTAGGTTGGTTTATAGTGGTAATTGGTTTAGATGCTTTGAAACTACTATTAAGCTGGTGAGGAACATGATGGCTAGTTGTTGATTTCCTACATGATCTAAAAAATTGTGCCTAACTAAATATATGTATGAAAGTGCATGTAAAAATAACTTTCCTTCCCTTTTCATTCATGGGATGAGAACTTGCCATAATGTCACAATTTTTTGCATCCAACACTAGAGCACACACAATATATATATATATATATATATATATATATATATATATATAGAGAGAGAGAGAGAGAGAGAGAGAGAGAAATTGGGGAATTTAAAATTTGGATGAAAGACATTAAATATAACCATGGAAAGAACTCACATGCATTCTAGAGTGCACATGATTTTCCACTCTAAAAAACATGTGGAGTTTCTACTCTAAAAAGGTGATCTTCAATAGTTTAATACAACAAGAGCGTCAAAATTTCCTATCCACGGCTTCTGATATCATGTCCTACAATGGAATAATATATAATACGAGTGAGTAAAATTATAAAACAATTAAAGTTGTCGGGAAATATTTTAGTCACCAGTCTTTGTCATATAACTTCTTGTGGTGGAAAATGTTGCATAACTTCACAAATGCAATTATAAAATTCACGAAATCAATGGAGCATATCTAGTTCTAAGACATCAACAACTAATTCGGCTAAGAAGCAAGGAGCAGAACCAATTGACTAAGCATGTCTAATGGAATTAAGTGATTAAGTTATAAGGAAACCATAATAACATCCATGCATGGTTCTTACTCATATTTCGTACTCGTATTCAATGCTAGTATGATTCCCATGGACTCTGTTGTATTAGCTTATTATGGAAGCTTAGGATAAAAGAGATAGCAGTAATACAGTCTTATCCTTATTACACTATTACAAAGCCTTATTACAATCTATTACAAAGCTATGAGATCATTTTCTCTTAGCTTATGTATACAGTATTGAACTCATTCCCAACTTATCAAGTGTAAAAAAATTATTGATTACTAAGCTTATATGGTAAAGCAAGTAAGCTTAGTAATGAAGACAGGTTATTTGTTAGAATAACAAGATCCAAGCAATCATTCAAGCTTAGATAGTAAGCTAAATAATATGGAACTCATAGTGAGGTTACACATATGGTAAATTAGTAACAAGTATGATTCAAACCTAGTTGATTAGTTAGATTAATCTTGAATACGAGGTAAGGATTTATTACAGTGTTAATACAAGTAATCCCACTGATTAGTGTAAGCTCAATATCTAACTAGTCTTGTTTCAATGGTTTCTTATAGGATAACCTAATAGGAGTTCCATATTAGCTATGAATATGAATACTTATGGTGTTATATTAGCGTGTACAACTAGATTAGATATGCCAATATTTATTATTACTATAAAAATAAAAAATGGAATGTTTATATGTTCATATTCCACCAATACGAGCTTCTGTTATCCTATATATTATACCAGTCTCATAAGTAATCCCTGTAAGTGTGTTATATCACCATATTAGTTTGAATCCCATATTAAATACTTTTTTTAAGGTAGTAGTTCTCCTTCTCCTTCTTTTCAAGACTATGTATGTATGGGAGTTCCTCCAAGCATGATTTTTTAGTTGAAAAAAAAAGGCAGTAGTTCTCCTTCTGTCTGGGATTGTTTTTATATCCTTCCTATTTCATATGTTGATCTTGTCTCACTGATTTCATGTTATGCCCTTCGGTTCCAAGTAAACGGCATGGGTTGGATCGACTTGTGTTGGTTCACTTGAGAGAGACACAATGTTATTCATGTTTGCTTTGGACACCCTGCTTTCACCGACTTGGTATTTCCAATGTGCTACCATGTTCACCTTATCTCACTGAGTTCACATTCTACCCTTCAGGTTTTAGTAAATGGTATGTGTTGGCTCACTTGAGAGGGAAATAATTTCATTTATCTTGGCTTTGGATGCCCTTATTTCACCGAATTGGTATTTCTAGTGTGTTTCCCTCTGTATGTCCAACTCCTTGAAACCATTTAGCTTGACAAAATGGGTTGAATGGAATTCTGGAAGATTAAATGGGTTTAGGAAAGACGGTGAAAATCATTAATTTTTTTTCTTTTGTCTTGTCCATTTTTGTATTCTTATCATCATTCTTGTTTTATTTTGGTTATAAGAAGTTATAGATAAAAGTTCAGTTTCAAATGTGGTAAAATTAGTTTTATTTTTTTCTTTCCCTCAAATAATTTTTTCTTAATTACTAAGAGATAGGTGTATTAAGAAAAATATAAAAATGGGTTTTTCTAGCTTCTTGTCTTAAACCACCCTTAAATTGAATAAAGGGATTTATAGGGAGATATGCTTATGGATGGTGGCTATTTTCTTTTTTTTTTATGTTCTCTATTATGAGACATATTTAATTTTAAAATTAATACACTCAAGTGAAGTGAAAAGGACATGCAAATCTTCATCCTTAATTAAATGCTTGTGATGAAGAAAACATTAAATTCTTTTTTTTATCCAATAATTTCACAATTTTGAAACGAGCATCATTTGAGGTCCATGATTGTACATCCAAATGTTTTCTAAATATTAAAATTGATGCATAAGCTCAAGTCATGGTTGAATTGTAGGTAGGATAAATTGTTTGAATCCATTTCAAGTCAAAAGGTGTCTTCAAGACGATAGAGAATTGTAAAAGGAGTTAGGACCTACCTAAAAATAAATTGAGGTTAAGTTAGTCATAAAAATACATCATTTTAATCATACAATTAGGGTTCATAATCAATAGCACCTGACACCCTAAGGTGAAATAAAGTAAAGCTATTGTGAGACACAATCATAAAATGAAGTGAGCAAGTACAACCATGCATGCCTAGTGAATGTCATAAAAATGGATGAAGTAGGAAATTGTTTAAGAAATGCCTCTCAAGGAATCAATAATTTGCTAGAGCACAACCCTTAATGAAAAAATAAAATTAAAGAACTTGAGTGGAGCTCTCATTAAAAAAAAAAAAATATTGAACACATGGTTGATACACTGCAATCAATGAATTATCATATCCACAAGGTGGATTCCAATTGTGTCACAGAGGATTTGATAGAGAATATTGATGTGACATGTTATGCAGGGGATATTGTCAACAATATTTATGCAACTTGTGATACATACGAACTTATCTAAGAGATTTATCGAGAATATGATCATCCAAAATATTGATACAACATATGATACAAATCAAATTATACGAAATGTTGACGTGACTTCTACAACACGGGATATAATTTGTTTGATTGATGTTATGTTTAAATAGAGGAATTGGTGATTGATATGAAGGATATATAAGATATGATTCAAATATAATCATGTGATCAATTGATTAAGTAATAAATGATTAAAGATGATTCATACGAAGAAGCATGAAATGATAGAAGCAACAAAATGAAATGTGAAGAAGAAAAACAACAATAAAATGATATTTCCAGGATTTTTTTTAGGCCTTGGAAATGGATTGGGATATGACAAAAGAACCAACTTTCATATCCAAGATTATTCCAAACTAGTTCAATTTTTCAGCATAGAATTTCTTGAATATGTTCAAGATCTTGGTAATAAGTACCAGCATTCTCAAATAGTTGGTCATATGTATATTCATTGTTTTGATTCCCATCCTTTACTTCACTATGGGAGGAAAAAAACCTATTCAAAAAATGTTGAAATAAAATTATGTTAAGAAAATATTCCATTATTGATGGATAAATTCTTGGAGGTTTATCCATCAATAGGTAAATAAATTGAATACTTCATATCACCTAGTCAAGTTAGAGGTAAATACATTATTGGCGATGAGATTTAAATCCAATTGTGTCATGGTTTTATTTGACCTCTGAATGCCCATATTTGTTGTGACGGGATGGAGATGTCAGCCATTTTCTCCTACGGTCCATGCAGCATTGCCGACTCAAATGCTGAGTTCTGATGATCTAACCCAAGAGAAAGTGGCGCAAGCCATCGGCAGGAATGATGGGCCACCTCGGGCGTAAATGGTGGAGAGATAAACACTTGCATGGTTGGAGGAAGTTGCGCACTACCAGATCAAAAGATCGTGATGACAACTCATTGACGGTCAAGATCTATCTACATCTTGAATGTGCAAGACTAATAACACTTAGAGATCATGTGAAGTCGACCATGTATTGGCAACACATGTCTCTCACATGACCTTGCTGCTACTTATTTCCACCTTCATCCATATGCGAAAATTTTCCATGTGTCACCACTCGTGCTATTCCCCTCACCATTTCACTTTGACCTCATACCATCACCACTTGTCCATGCCCACATTAATCCCACCATATGCATTGTCACACCACATATCCTGCACCTCCATGCCTCTGTGTTCATGTCACCTTCCACGTTGTTCATCATGTCAGCATCCACATCTTTCCATCTATCCAACCACTGCCCTCCATGTGTATTAACCTCACTACTTGGTGCTTTGCAGTACATGATCAGATGGTGGAGGGAGTCACTCATCCGATGACTATGTTGGTCTTTGCATTAGCAAGATGCAAAACAAATATTCAAACTAAGTGTAGCCAAGTTGGCCACATGTCAGACTATTATCGCTCCCACTCCACCTCCAAAATATCCATGGATAGGAGCTTGGGGATGTGAAGTAATGAAACCTAGAATACACCACCAAAAAAATACCAATAAGAAAATGGACATGTGTTCTGGCTCCACACATGGCTAAAAAAAGGTTTATATGAAGACTCTGGAGGCATTATTTCATGCAATATTTCAGGAATTATCACTATGAACTCTCGAGCCAAGGTTACCCCCTAGCAATTTTCATCTTCAATCCATGATTTAATAATTTTTCATTGTACCCAATTCGATTATTTCATCTGCGGAGTGTTCTGTAAAGGAATCCTTTTCATGGAGTTTCCACTTGGATAGGTACAAAAACCACTAGACTATGCATGTATTTTAGTGGTGTGAGTTGACGTTGGTCAAGGTTCATCATAGATTCCCACCTTACCCCTGTCACAAATTAATCCCCAAATTCTAGACACTTACATTACTTCCCAAGTTTAATTTTGAAATTTACCCCACCGCTCATCTGAAATGATCAGTCTGTTGAGTGTTCGCTAAGCTCACACCCTCCAATGTCTACCTCTTCAACTAAAAACCCCACGAAAACCTTGGCTGCATGGAAATGGAAGGAGTCTGGTATGAGAGACAAACTCGCCAACATCTGGGACTTGACACTTATAATGCATGATGTTGTCTCGAAATATGAACAAAGGAAGACCCTCGGTTCGAGCACAGGGTGCCAACAAAAGGGGTTTATTGTAGTCTAGCAACACGCTGACATTTTCACCTCACTTCATAAGAAATTAAGGTGTCTCACCTGAGGCGTGCCAAGACTCACAAAGATAAGGGATCATGAAGAGGAATCAAGAACAATGCAATAAACAACCCAATTCAGGCATTCATAACAAAATTCCCCATTAACATAAATGTATCATGCATAAATTATAGATTCACAACATAAGTATAAAGATTTGATAGCATTCAACCTTATTATAAAATAAAATTTAAAAAGGGCCAGTCATTCCATCACATTACATAGACTCATAAAATTCCTGCAACTTCCATTTTAATTAATAGATAAATGCATCATTCCAGTACAAAATCATGGCCATTATCATAATCACAATAGTCTCCTTGGATCATACATTTCGGCATGGATTCTTCAACTCTCTCTTCTAGTATCTTCCCTTGGTCCTATTATAGATTCTCTTTCGTAATCCTATTCACATTATCTACCCATTTCCACCTCATATATCATGTCCATTCTTCTTCGACGATTTCTATAAACTTAACCTGAATTGCTCATTCCACTCACGTATCTTTCTTTGGCAGGCTCTGTGAACTTCAACTTAATTGTGCTTTCCTTCATCTTTCACACGCCTTTCTCCTTCCATATTAAACATATGGACTTTCTTGAATTATTATTTTCCTTTTTTTCAATAATCTTCAGCGCAACTTATTTCTGCTCAGGACCAGTTAAAAATTTCCAAAAATTGTGTTCCCCAAAAACGAAGGACCCAACAATCCCCAACCATAATCTATTGAATCATCCCCAAGTCAATCCCCTAATGGCGCTTATTTTTGTGGTGTTTTTGCTATGATCCTTCCTATGTTGATTCTTCCTGTGTCACAGGTTCACCTTCAAATGAAGGACCCAACTCAAGAACTAACTGTATGACATCGTCTTTGAACTGAGAGTAGGCATTTATCACAAATGTTATGCGAAATTTTTACGATTGCAGACAAAGGGTAATTCCCTAGATATAGTGTTCTGATCTAGAACAAAATAAGACAAAAAGGTTCAATTTTTCCTTGTAGAAATAAGAGAATGGGAAAGAAGCCTATCTGGATTCCGGAGTAATATTTTCTCTCCTCCTTGCTTGTAAACTCCAATTCTAGCTCTAAGTGTTATTATTAGAACATGCACACACAAGTAAAACAAGCAAAGAATCCAAAACGTCCATGTATCATAATCTAAAATATATAGTCAATGAATCAACATGGCATTGAAATACATGAGTGCAAACATAACACAACAAATATAGGAAAACAAGATACTCTTTGTATTGAAAAATATAGGAGAGAGTGTTATGAAACCAGCTCACAAAATAGAAGAAACATAGATCAATGACATATAAATCAACCTCTTCGAGGGGGAAACCTCCTTTACATTAAATAAATGAAAAATTCTTGGATGATACAAATGAAAAAACCTCCTTTCCATATATAGGAGTCCATGGGGTCACAACATAATCTTAGTCGACCTAACAATAATAATGTAAGGGCACAACAATAACAATAGTGGTCTTTTATGGGCCACAATAATAACAATATGGGGACTACAGGGGTACAACAATAACAATAAGGGGGCTACACTAACAAAAATAAGGGACTACACTAGTAATATAGAGACCTAACATGCCCCTCTCCTTCAAAAAAATGTTTTCCTCAACGCTTGAGTAGTTCTGGATGCTTTTGCATAAAATTATCATCCTCCCATGTGGAATCTTCAGCAGGTAAGTTCTTCCACTTAATGAGATACTCTGAAATTGATCGATTTCATAACTATCGATTTCTTGTTTCCATGACCGCTTCAAGTTCCAATATTATTTTTCCTTCCTCATCAAGTTCTGGCAATATTGGTTGAACTGAAATTTTTTCACTTATAACCTTCTTTAAGCATGAAACATGGAAAATTGGGTGCACTCGGGAAAATGTAGGAAGCTCCAATTTGTATGCCATAGTACCAGTATTTTGCAACACCTTGTAAAACCATAGTACTTTGGAAATAATTTATTATCCTTCTTAGCTTGCTTGAGGTACATTTGTTTGTATGGTTGTAGCAATAAAAATACCCAGTCTCTTACATCAAAACTTCTCTTGCTCCTATGTTAATCTTCCTGTTGTTTCATTTGATTTTGTGCAAAATTTAGGTTATCCTTTAAGAGTTGGAGAACTCATTGTTGATGCTCAATGTGACCTTTCATGACTTGAACCTTATAATTTCTCTTAAAGATGATATGATGGACGGTAGATGATATCCATAAAGTGCCATAAATGGAGTCATTTTTATACATTATGGAAGGAAGTGTTATACCACCATTCAACCAGAGGTAACCACTTGAGCCATTGTGTTTGTTTATCAGATACAAATCAACAAAGATATCCTTCCAAACATTTTTTCACTATCGCAGCTAGCCCATAGATTAAGGATGATAAGATGATATATGAGCTACTTGAGTACCCAAACAAGAAAATAATTTCGTCCAAAAATTTCGAGTGAAAATGGGATGCGTGTCACGTACAATAATCTTTGGGTATCCATGTAGCTTTTGAATTGTTTCCATAAATGCAGTAGAAATTGTACTCACTTTAAATGGATGAGATAATGCACAAAAGTGTGCATACTTGGTAATTCTATCAACTACCACCATGATAACACTCTTTCCTTTAGACTTAGGTAAACCTGTGATAAAATCCATTGAAACCTCCTCCCAACGTTGACTTGGAATGGTTAAAGGTTTTAGAAAACCCAGGGTCTTAATCGTCTCAACTTTATTTTTCTAGAAAACCAAGAATTTCGCCACAAAATTTTGAATATCAGATTTAAGGCCATCCCAAAAAAATTCTTTCTTCACCCTATGGTAAGTTTTTAAAAATCCCGAGTGTCCTCCTAAGGGAGAGGTGTGAAATTCCAAAAGAATATTTTGTTTTAGTTGAGAATTCTTCAAATATATAAATGATCTCTGTACCCTAGGGAATTTATCATTTTTCCAACTAAATGTATCAGATGTATTGGGAGATTGTCAGACATCCTTTACATTACATAAATGAACAATTCTTGGATGATACAAATTAAAAAACCTCATTTCTATATATATGAGTCCATGGGGCCACAATATAATCCTAGCCGACCTAACAATAATAATTTAAGGGTGGAACAATAACAATAGTGGTATTTTATGGGCCACAATAATAACAATATGGGGACTACGTGGGTACAACAATAACAATAAGGGGGCTATATTAACAACAATAAGGGACTACACTAGTAATATAGGGACCTAACAAAGAGTTGACAACCATAAATAGAATATGACGTGTAGATGTCTCCAAAAGTTGACTTGTCCTTCCTTGTCAAAAATCACACCTCAACATCAAACCTAAAGCATGAATATGGTGACTCCTTTAGGCTCAAAGCAGCAACATGATGACACTATCAATCTCCAAAATCCAACCCTGATGCTATGGAAGGAAATAAACATATAAGATAAGAGTGGTAGTTTAGGATTTACTATTCTAGTATTGAGATCCACATATGATGGGAGGATGAGCTCAAGGGATAATAGATAAGGTCTCCAAGATAATATCATATAGGAATTTGAGCCCTCTATCCATGGTAAATAATTAAAACTACCTTGGAAGCTTCTGAAAGAGGAATCTTTACAGATGTTTTTTATTTTCCTGAATTTCTAGAATCAGCACACCTGCAGAAGGAAGCAACATGTGCTGAACAATGATGGTTTTCAGGTATGAAAAATGCAACGAACATAGGTGGCCATACATGAAATGTGTGTTTGGGCTAAAAAACATGTTTTTGAGAAATTTGTCCCAGGAACTCAAAATTTTTGGAGACGTGATGGTTAGGGATTTGTGAAGGAATTATGACAAAATGTTCAAGGATGTTGATTGATCGAGCTTGCAGACCTTTTGGGATAGTGTGACGAAATGGATTGTAATAGATTTCCCCCTAAAATACAAATTCAAAAGAAATGGCTGAAGAGTGAATTTCTTTACCTTGTGACAAGTCTGGATCAAGAACAACTGGTCGAGATTATCATTTGTTACAAGACATTTTCATCTTTAAATCATTAATAAGGGAGGCATACCCATGCTCAACATATAAGCCAATATTACATATAAAATGATCAATAAGTCTCATCCATAGATGAAAAAATGTGGACCCATTATTGGATAATCTTTTGTATGATCATAACCATCATACTTTTGTGATTTTGTATTAATCCTGAAATTGCAACCTAGATGGATGGAACTAGATCTTGGGTCTTTTGTCTCGTTCACTCGATTTCTTAATGTATGAGTCTAACCATGTGAATAAATGAGTTGAAGTCAAACATGGTAGGCACCTTCTTATTTATGACCAATGATGTAAGTTGTTAACAGACACGAGAAAAACCACAGATGATGTTAATGGCTCTCAAGGTAATGTAGTAAAATCTATGTGGTGTGAGTAGATGAGTTGAAATCCAAAACCACATAGAATATTTCAGTCGAAGGCCAATAATGGGGACTTATCACCAAGAGCGAGGAAAATTTCCACTAATGTATGCAAACTCTAAGGTACAGAAGGGATTTTCTAAGTCAACTTCCTAGATAATGAACTGAAGTCGACAGGAAGTGACCTGTCGCAGGAGGGCCTTGATGTATCCCCCATCAATGACATGAAACATGTATCAAGATTTGAGACAAAATGATGATGATGAATATTTGGCTCGGGAATGTTAGAAATGAATGAAGGCTTAAGAGTATTGTAGAAGATAGAAACTGAAGTAATTCTCTTGAACATATCGGGGACACATTATGGAGTTGTTAGCATTGACCCAAAACCAAATATGTAGGATTTTGATATGGTGTGATGAACCAAAAAGGAAATTTCCTAACCCAACAATGACGAAGATGAAGTGAAAGAGTGTCATGTTCAAGAGTTAATCACTTCCAATAATAGGTAAAGTACCTTTTTTTCCCAATTTCCCCAACCATTTCTGGTCAATACCTCTTTATTTTTAACAAGCTTGAGGAAAATAACATATACTTAATCTATAATTTCATCCTTCAGATGAATCCCTCTGATTATTTTTAACAAATCCTGAGAAGGAGTGGTTTGGTCTCGTCATTTTCTACAATTCAAACCTTCTTCGATGTTCTTATGAGTCTATAGAAGGTGTAGCTCAACTTTTTTTCATGTTTAGAGAGTTTAAAAAAAAGGTGAAAAAAGAAAATTGCAAAGGTCCCTTTTCATATAATTGTCTCTTGAGTCTGAAAAGGCAGAAAAAAATATTCAGGAATCCTCTTAGCCATGTTCGACTAAGGTATTCCTTTTTTGTAAATAGTCAATCCCACTCTCGAAAAGGGTTAAACTTATACTTGGAAAGCGTCTTTCCGTTTACTTTAACTAGTTCGAAAATACAAGTGCTTGAAAATATTTTCATGTTTAGGCAGTCTAAAAAGAGATGAAAGAGGACTCCTTCTTAAGGAATGAGTGGTATAAAGGGTATAAAATGGTTCTAGTCATTGTGGAACTACTCAAAACACATATAGATCAACATGATGGCTAATAAGACCACTCATTGTATCAATTCCTTATTAAAGGGTAAAAGAACCAAGTGAAAGCGTATAATCAGCTAAGGAAATCGTGACAACGGATTGAGAAAACCAAGGTTTATTTGGAAGACTTAGACTGATAAAATGGAAATCATGTGAGGCGATATGAGAGTGGTTTCATTTTTACACAAGCTTGAAACATGGGAAACTATGCTTGAAATTGGTTTCATTTTTACACAAGCTTGAAACAAAGGAAAACTATGATTGAGAGTAGTTTAATTTTTAAACAAGCTTGAAACAAAGGAAAAATATGCTTGAGATTGGTTTTCATGTCCCCAACATAATAACAAAATTCTAGGTGCATGCCCCCGAAGCTTCATTTCATTCACCTAAGTATACTATTGGTTACTGATAGGGAGATGGAATGAAGGTTCATTTATGAGATCAAGTGAAATACTCAACTGGGAATTTACGATATATAATCAAAGACTCAAATTGGAGGGGGATATGTTTCATTTTTTAATGATCATGACGTGAGAAATGAACTATACTCATGGAACCTTGTTTCGTTTTTTAACGAGATTGACATAAGACAAAAAACTCTACTCATAATATCATATCATGACCTCCAAGAGACCATGGCTTCCAAGAGGTTCTCATAAGATGAAAGAATAATTCTCTGGAAGGGATCCATATCAAGGGATCTAATGGAAATATCTGGCTCCAATTCCCTCAGTAAATTATTCACCATATCACCGGCTGGATCCAGATCAAAAGAAGTTAAGAAAATTGTGAAAGGCTCATCTTCATGAGTAGGCATGGGCATGGTATAAGTTGCCACATAATTAACCTATGGCGAGGGAGATACCACTTGCATATTGGGAACACTTAGGAAGTCGGATTATTGGCTCTCAAATCAGGACAAACAAATGAAATTTGATTGTTATTAGTCACATTTTTTGCATTATGCGGGTAAAAAATCACTCAAAAGAGTGTGGACATGACATCATTTATAGCATAAACATAGTCTCATCTAAGGAGTAAATTGAAATCCAAGGGGCCTTGAACCACCATAACATCAATACAGACTCTCTTTCCTTCCAAAGTAATAGGAAACTGGGGAAGGATCCCTAAATGTCGACTAGTTCTTCTATTAAAAGCTAACATATTCAGAGAAGTGAACACAAGTTGAGGGGAACCTAAATATTACCAAGAAATAAAGGATAAAATTATTATAGAATATCCCTCATCTATAACAATGTGATGAATGTTCTTATCATAATCCTTCACCATGATCTCAAAAGGAATGTAAGAAGGGAGACATTACTTTGTTAATTGATTCCAGATAAAGGAAACAACCTTCTTACTTGAAGGGGTTTTTATGAAAGTAGGATAAATGCCCCCTTGTTTTGTATAATCATAAAGGAAATGAAGAACCTTAGTGGTATCATTCTCACTCTCTACGGAAAAGGTACGATCGACTGAAGGTGGAATTTTGTCAACCATTTTTTTAACCAATGGTTGGTTGGGAATGGACTCCTGGGATTCACATTCAGAGAGAGTGGGGTTGGTTGAAGATGGATTACAATTAATCACTTCATCAAATAGTGGAGGATTGGGAGAAAGATTCTATTAACCAGCTGGAAGTCGTGGCTGAGAAGCTGTAAGGTTTTCCAACACTTTTGAGGCTTTATCCATATAAGGACAAAGGTGAATAGGATGATTCCCTTTGAATAACCTACATGGAAAATTGACTTGCCCATTCTTCACATGGACCTTACTATCACACGTAGATGGATTATCATTATCATGGTCTTCATAGGTTGATGACAAGGGGTGATTACAAGGTCTTGTGGATCACAATTCTAATACATGTGGAATACCAGAGCAATATCTAAGAAGGTGGTTAGCCTTACAAATCTTGCAAGTGAATTTCACTTTACGAGCTTTGTTGGGGAGGTTCTCGACATCAGTTGAATCGGTAGTAATGATTTCTTGGTTGCCCCTTTTCTTATTTTTCTTCTTCTTAATATTTCCTTTTCTTCTTCTTCTTCTTATCCTCCTGGTTACTAACTTTGAGGCTTTCACCAAACAAAGAGGAGGAAGAGGAAGAAGACCGAATGGGAAAATAAGGCAAAGGGTCAATGTGAGGATCAACTTGAGGTTTATTTTCTTTAAGTGGACGATTCAGTTGTCGAGGAAAAGAACCTGGTTAGGGAGAAATCGATACAGTTGAATCTAAGGGGGTTGAAAACAACCAAACAAGTAAACCAATGGTAAATATGGGAAGGGACAGCATTTCCATATAAGGAGCACCAATATTTCCAAAAGAAGGAAAAGGACAAGGATTCTCCTCAGAGGGGTTTTCTTGATTGGTAGGCTCAAGAACTGTTGTCGTTAGTCTCAACCTAAGATCTACTAAGGAGTTGTTCCATGGTGAGGATGTTGTTCCACGGTTAATGAAATTATTTTAGAAGTTAAAGACACAAAATAAAACAAAGGGGTAACTAGGAAGATAAGGAGTACCAAGTCACTGTGAAATGTTGAATATCATTTCCAATACATGCAGGAAATCTCCGCAAATGATGTGTTTTGTGTATCACAGTGGACAAGGCGACCGACTCGATTGCCTATGGCAAGATAACAACCTATAGGGTAATTCCAAAATATACCTAGATGTACATGGAAGTGCATTTTGTGGTAGTGATTTAGAAGTCTTGTATGATAGGAATTATTTTAATATACTTTTCATATGTGGAGCATCATCCAATATACCCGAATGTACATGGAGAATGATCCAATATAGTTATGTACGTGGAACGAGATATCACCCTCGGAATGTAACGCTGAAAAAAAATGACAACTCCTACATTTAAATATGTTGGAACATGTCTTTAGCCTAGAACTCTAGATTTTTGTGCTAGTGTACCAAATGATCCTTAAGATTAATTCAGTAAATATTAGAGTTTATATGGAATTAGGTTCCATTTTTCAAGGCTCACCATGAGTTCACCTAAATTCCCTATAATGCAATCTAGCATGATAATAAGAAATATTTTATTTTTTCACTGAAAAACTATTTATGAGAAGGAATAGATTCAATCAGCAATATAGCAGACAAATAATGCAACAAACAACACTTCCTAAGAAAAAAAATCAAATGTAACTACTCCAATTTCCAAATTTCACTGAAAACCCTAAATGAAAACAATGAAAAAATAAATAAATTATTTCCTCTTAATCTTCAAATGAAATGAAAACTAAGATGCAACTATATCATGGATAAGATAAATCACATAAAATTATCGCTATAATATCAATTTCTTCAAACCAATCAATGATCAAGAAATTTTTTTTCAAAATACCTAATTGACAAGAACAAATAAATTCTCATCAAAGGCTAATAAAACCAAAAGAAAACATATTGAAGGATTTTTAGAGAAAGGGATACATTTAGAGACATAAGGAAAACTTGTTGGACCAAAGAAAATCAGAGAGAAAGGTGGAGGAATGCAATTTTTTACATCTTACAGGAATCAACGTAGGTGTAGAACAAGAACTAGTGCACTCTAGCATAGGCACAGAGAAGAAACATGTGTGCTGAAGTGCTCTGTCTCAGATCAAGGGATGTGCTAGAGCTATTTCGATCAAAGCATGACATAAACCAAAAGAAGATCAAAAATGTGTTTTCCTAAGGTCAATCAATGTCTAAGTTTGTCAATCAAGATCACTTTAAGAGGTGAAAAAGATACTAAGGTCAAGGAAACAACTAAGGGAAGAATCATTCCCCACTATGGTCACTAATTTTTTATGTGGAATTTTCACAATTTCGAAAAAAGGTGAATTCCCTAGATCTAGTGGTCTGATCTAGAACAACAGAAGACAAAAAAAATTGAGCTTTCCTTAGAGAAATTAGAGAATGGGAAAGAAGCCTACCTGGAATATCGAGTAATATTTTCTCTCCTCCTTTCTTGTAAGCTCCAATTCTAGCTCCAAGTGCTATAATTATAACCTGCCTACCTGAGTAAAACAAGCAAAGGATCCACAACATCCACGTAGCATAATATAAAATATATATTCAATGAATCAACATGGCATTGAAATACATGTGTGAAAACTTAATGCAACAAATATAGGAAAACAATATACTCTTTGTATTGACAAATATAGGAGATATTTTACAACCATAAATAGAAGATGACTTTGTATATGTCTCCCCAAGTTGACTTGTCCTTCCTTGTCATAAATCACACCTCAACATCAACCCTAATGCATGAATATGGTGAATCCTTTAGGCTCAAAGCAGCAGCATAAGGGTACTATCAATCTCCAAAATCCAACCCTGATGATATGGAAGGTAGTAAATATATAGGGTAAGAGTGGTAGTTTAGGATTTAACATTCTAGGCTTGAGATCCACATGTTGTGGGAGGATGAGCTCAAGGGATAAGAGACAAGGTATCCAAGATAGGATCAAATGGGAATTTGAGCTCTCTATCTATGGTAAATAGTTAAAACTACCTTGGAAGCTTATGGAAGAGGAAGATTTAAAGATATTTTGTATTTTCCCGAATTTCTAGAATTAGTGCCTCTACAGAAGGGAGCAACATGTGCTGGCCAACGATGGTTCTCAGGTATGAAAAATGCGCTGAAAGTATGTTTCCAGACATGCAATGTGTTTTTGGGCTAAACATAATGTTTTTGAGAAAATTTTCCTAGAAACTCAATTTTTTTGAAGAAGTGATGATTAGGGATTTGTGAGGGGGTTATGATAAAATTTTCAAGGATTTTGATTGATCTAGTTTGCACTCCTTTTGGGATAATGTGAAAATATGGCCTGTAATAGTAGACCTCGAGGAATCCATCAAATGTGAAACCTAAGTGAGAAATTGGGTGGTGAGTTCAACATTGGGGTGTTCTCTCTATGCACCTCAGATGACATGCCATTTTTTCTCTACATTGATGACGAGTCACCTCAACCTCCTGAAGTGAGTCAAGTCATACAGTTTGAGGTCATGCAACACAACGTTAGTAGCATGTGATTCTTCTTCAATCTAGTGGATCTACTTCTCCAAAAAATCAGTCCGAGCAAAAAAATTTTGTTGTTGATCAAGATCGGTTATGAGTAGAGATTGATTCAATAGTTACAAAGCTTATTTATACAACTCATATATGGGTTGATTCTTTTTGGAAAGGAATAAAGACCAATCTTGAACGTACCAGAAGATTTCTTGCACATCTGCAGTATTTTGACAAAGAGAATCTTTAAGAGAAGCCACATTTACAGAATTTCGGTGACATATTGGGTGGATGGGTCTGGAAGCACTATCTCGGTGGTTGCAATGGTGTGCGGCAACTCTTGGTTTACAGAAGCAAGTTCATTAAACGCAAATAAAATGTGGTTGCAACATTCTGAAATGGTACAAGCATACAAATATTTTGGTGCATTCAACACCACTTCAACAATAATTGGCCATAGTTTCTAGAACTTGGTGTTGATATCCTCAACTTAGTGCTACAATTCTTCCCTTTTATGTAGAAGTTTATCCTGCTTAGTTGTAACAGAAATACTTTTTTATTGTTTTTGTTCATAATCAATGACTAAGTTATTTTGTAGGGCTTGTACCTGTCGAGAAACAACATGTATAAAATTAAACAATTGGGATGATAGCCAAATTTGGAGATCCTCAGACAACATGACACCGGGTAAAGGAAATCTTGTTTGTAGAGGTTTTCCACTAGTGACAACCTTTTCAGAGTGACCCTGCAGAGAGGTCTCTCGCTCTTGGATCTGCGCCTTATGGGATTTGGTGCAAAATTCCTCACTAGTTTGTGACAAAAATGAGGGCATAAGGTTAGAAGCATGTGCCACAATTCCTAGGACTTATTGGAACCTACAGGATCTTGGCTAAGTTGGATGATATGATTTTCTACCGGTTCTAGGCCTATCGCTAAAGGTAAGCTATGTAGTGTAGGCACTAAGGTAGTATCATCAGGGTTAGTATGCACATCTAATACGTCAGATTTTTGTCAGTAATTTTTTGAATGATAGATTCAACCTCCATTTTGGTCTCGAAAGTAAGATGGTTTCCAATTTTTGGAATATCATAGATGGTAGTGGAGGAGGATGTTGTATGTGAAAATGGGTTATGAGACAAAAGAGAAGTAGTAGGGGTGGAATGTGGAGGCTCTTTAATGATCTAGGTAATGGCAAGAAACTTGTTAGACTCTTCTCCCACAAGTTTTGTTATGAAACCAGCTCACAAAATAGAAGAAAAGATATATCAATGACTTAGAAATCAATCTCTTCGAGGGGGAAACCCCATTTACATTATGTTATCCAAGATAACCATTAGGTTTGCTTTTAAGTCAAGATGGATAGGTTATTTAGGGTTTAATAAGGTCTTTAAGTTTTTATTCTTAAAATAATCACATGTATAAAGGTCTTTCAGTCATTTTGAAAGATCATTATGAGTTCTAGTGTGTCATCATAAGTGGAAAATAAAAAAAAATTATGTCCCTCGAGCTTATCTAGTCATGATTATTAAGCTGACAGTTTATCCAACTTTGACAACAACTGCAGTTCAAACAGGTCAGGGTTTTCTACGAAAGTTCCTAATAATTCCGTAGCAAATTTTCCTTCTTGAACATTAATTTCACTATGAAGTTTGTTTTTCTATTAACGGTAAAGAAATGGTATAGAAATTTGAAAATTGGTATGGTCAGAGGTTATTGGGTCATTATTACACCTTTTTTCCTTTATCCACCATTCCCAAAATGTGTGCACCATATAGTTGCTCATCCATTTAGTTCCCTTTTCACTTTTTCATAAATTTATTGTCACAAACCCGTTCTCATCTCCTTACGAGCTACTCTTAATGTATAAATATCGGCCATGTTGTCTTGTGGGTATGTTAGTTGTCTTTAGGTCAAATCAGTTACTGTCAAAAGATAGTCATTTGTCTTCAATATCTTTTGCAAGTGTCAAGAATTTGATCACTATGTTTTTTAGCAATGGCAGCTCGAAGGAAGAAGTATAAAGGAGGTTCTACGGTAAGATACGAGCCCATGGACATGAAATTTTTAGAATAAGACCCCACATTCACCCAAGCATTTGCCAGCGTTGGGTGTCTTTGGTTCTATAAAAAATTGCAGGGGTATCATGGGAAAATTTCAAAGGATTTTTCCATTAACTTTACAGGGATAGGATCTAAAGTAGAGATACTAAATTTTCCAGTGTCCCCTGACACTATTTCTCAAGCCACATAGATCCCCAAGTAAATAGAATTAAGGTTCAATGTGTAGAAGTTCAAGTTGCATAATTGTGATGAGTTCCTAAAGGAAAAACACAGAAACATTGATATGGCTACAAGCATTCCCAGAACTATCCTTAAAGATTATTTTTCTAAGTTTCTGATGGTGATCCAGAAATACTTCACTTGTGAGGGTATATTCCACATGGTATATCAATACCATTTGAAGTTTTTGTTGCACTTCATAGGTAAATAACCCTTAGATATACCTTTCTATTTGTTTAGAAGCCTAGGAAAAATGGCTGACAAGGTTCAGGCCAAACCTGATGCCAGTATCACTTTAATTTTTCATCATGCTCTTATTAAGTTGTTGGTGGTTTAAGATTTGAATAGGTTTAAGAGAGATTGACCCACACTTTTATTATTAAGTGGCTATGAATTGGATGTTTCCGCCCCTAGGAGAACTCCAAAGTCCAAACCTATAACCCAAGGGGAGGATAAGAAATCTAAGGCAGAGTTTGTAGTTGAACCTGAAACGGAGATAAAACCTATATTAGAACCTATGGAACTTGAAGTTGAACATGTAAAAGATCATGTGATAGAAGAAAACGTTTCTATAAGTACCAAGACAAAAAATTATACAAGAAGGAGGGCTAGAATCCAAAGCAAAGGGAAGGGTAAACTGTCAAATATCCTGGAACCTATTGACATTGAAGGAAGCCCCTTTGTGCAGCCTATAGAGATCAAAGAGGTATAAGCCAAAAATAAGAGCAAATAAGCCAAAAAAATGGATTTTACTCAAGAATATTCAGGTTTTATTTTCAAGCCCATAATAACTATCAGAAGATCACAATAGCTAAAAGAAAAGATGCATGAGTTTCCATTAGAAGAAGAGGTGCCTCCAGAAAAAGTAGAACCTGTGAAAAAGAGGAAAGGTAAGGTGCCTATACAAGAGAAAGGTAAATTGTATATGTTGCAAGAATAGTTGAGAGATGCTCAGAATGAAGTAATAGAATCAAAATTTCTTTTTTAGGAATTGAAAGAAGACATATCAACGCAACTAGACTTCTACAATGAGGTTGTAGATAAATTTGGAAAGATGTTAAAGAAGACATTGCCTTTACACATAATGATGAAACACCTATGCAGGAGGAACATATGGTTGCAAATTGATAGGATGAGGTTACAATAACAAGTTATAACTTTAGAAACACAAATGGAAATGATCCAAGATGAACTTTTGAAGAGGGGCCTCAAATTCATTAATGTAATTGATGATGCTCCATGAGTATGGTAAGACAATAATTTTTTTCTTATACTATTTCTAATCAACAGGTTGCATAATATACATGCGTACATAGGCTTTTAGAAGTGTTTTGGAGGTGGAAAAATGTTGAAAATGCAAAATCTCAGAAACTAGGTACTTTCATAGCAACTCTCCATATTAAAGGAAGAAATTTGCTACGAAACTGCTGTATCTTTCCATGGAGGCAAACACCAGTCTAAAATTCAGCAAGAAGAGGGCTCAATGCATGTATTTAACTTATAAACCTCAGAGAATACCCTGAAATAGTCAGAAAAATCAAATATTTGTCAAGAGGGTGATTTTGGCATTTTCTACTGAAGTTTTCTACCAAACTTCCTGTACTCTATTTTTTTAGCGTAAATGAATTATTGATGCTTTTTGGGAAATAAAATAGTGAAGAAATGGATAAACCAAAATTCAAAGGTATTCACATCATCATCCTATTTTTCAGGGGGTCAACTCAATAGGTCAACCTCCATGTGGCGGCCAACTCATCAAGCCAACTCATCATCCAAACTTATAATAGCAGCTTATCATTCCAAATCAAGCATTCGAGTTCTTAATTCCAATTCATCAACAATCCAACACCTCAACAGCCAGTTATAGTCAGTAATGATCATTGGCAGAATTTATTGGAGTTTTTTTTAACTTCATAAATGGTTATAGAGTCCTTTTTGTGTACAAACTCTTCCAAGCATAAAATTTCCCTAGAAAGTCTCCATGTTTTGTAATTCTACTAGAACTAGGTCTCTTAGCTAAGGTATCGAGTCTAGCCCAGGTGGTAGGCTATTGTAAAGAGGCCTAGCTGTATAAATGACAAATTTTTTTACTTTGAAGGGTTTGATGAATGTGAAAAGAGAGCTACTATGTAAATTTTCTTTATGAGCTAATTAATATATAGTTTGCAGCAAATTGTCTTCAAACCTGAGATTCTCCTTGGCTTATATGTGTTTTTTTTTCTCCTTATTTTACATATGGCTATCAGTTTCATGGAAATATGATCACTTGGAATTCTTGATTAAATGCTCCACCTTCCTTCCTCTGTTGTGTTTTTGAAGTAAGAGTTTATTTTTTAAGCCAATTTTGCTCAGTTTCCATGGATACATTTTTTTTGTAACTGAATTTATTTAGCTGACTCCATGCCCAATGGTGGTTGTCATTACATTATTTCACCTACAAAAAATAACATAAAAATAGTACAGAGTTAGGCACCTGCAAATTTATTTCATTTAGAACACTTCATTGTTTTCTTTGAGAGAGCCCTCTTTGATTGGAAGGGCTAACTTCCAATCAAAAGTTGGTTGAAATAGTTATTCTAGGTTGATAATTGATACAACCCAACTTGCTCTGGCCCAGTGATAACACATTACATAAATGAGCAATTCTTGGATGATTCAAATGAAAAAACCTCATTTATATATATAGGAGTCCAAGGGGTCATAATATAATCCTAGTCGGCATAAAAATAACGATGTAATGGCACAAAAATAAAACTTGTGGGCATCTATGGGGCACAATAATAACAATATGGGGACTACATGGGCACAACAATAGCAATAAGGCAGCTACTTTAACAATAAAAATAAAGGGATACACTAGTATTATAGGGACCTAGTACGATTGATAATCTGTGGCTAGGGAATAGGGGGTTGTTATGAGCTACTGATGGAACAAATATAGAAAAATGAATAGTTTCTAGCACTTTGGGCTAGGTGACTGAATTAGGATCCATGGTAGCAAAGGATATGACTAAAATTTTGATAAAAGGAGTGTGAAGTGATCTTCCATCATTAAAATCAGAGGTGGAGGGCATGGAACTTACTATGATGATAAATGCTTCCAAAGTGCCCCAAGTAGAGAAAAGAGACTCTTTTAACTACTTCAGGATAGGAGTAATTACCTCTTCAGATGCACAATTTCTAGACACAAATGGACTTTTGCCAGGAATTGGACATGGCAAAATTACTTTAAAAGAGTGAAGATTTTTATTCTCCTAGACCTAACAACAGATATCAGACCAAGAAATAATCTCATTATGAAACGCCTCATCTGAGTCATAGAAAGGAAACGACCTCTTGTGGAAGGTATCTAGATTGACAACCCTGGGTCGAATATAGGCGGTTCCATGTTGAACTCCAAACCATATAAAATATGAGTACTCATCAAGAATTATTTGCAGGATCTGGGTGACATTTTCAGTAACGCTTACCATCTTGGCATACTAGCTAGAGAAATATCCTTCATTGATTTCCTTACTATTGGGGTTCCCTGACACCCGGCATGGGAGGTATTCTTGGGCCAAGGGATGATCATCTGAAACTGGAGAAATTTTTATTCCTTTGGGAGGATACCACTTCATCATGGCAAGATCTATGACTAAGTGGTCAAAAATGAAATAGGTTTCTCACTTATAAACATCCTCACAGGCCTAAAATATTTCAATCAGTAAATAAATACACCAATTCAACTATTCTCCCTTGTCGCATACTTCAACCATTGAAACGGCATATAAAGTACATTCGCACTTAGTGTAGTGGTGTATATTTTTCCCCACTATCACATGACATGAAAAATTTATTGAAGGTCAATTAATCATATATATAATGGCCCATATTTCTCCTCACTGAGTAGCATATTTAGTGTAAATTTTTTTCTCGCGTGTCTTCTTACCCCGCTTGGAGGTAGTTTGGAATGTAGATGAAACATTTGCACTAGTTGTAGATAGCCCCATCGACCATTGTATGTTACTGGCATGTATTGGGAAATCCCGATCAACCCATAAGGAACCTTCATGAAACCGAGTGATAAGGCACTTGGTACACTTCATGACCGCTCTTGAGGTACCAAAGACAGGCAAGTTTCTCAAATTCATCAGTGTAGACCTTTGCAATCCTCGAAACTCCACCTTCAAGTGGGAAGAATTTGATGCAACCATAAGGTCACAATTAAACAAAGATACAACACATTCAAGGTTAGCGGAATTAACCCCACATTTTCCCACCTTAAACTTTCCACTTTATCAATTTTAAATCAACACATGCAGAAGTTTTAACCATGGTTGATAACTCCTTATAATAACCTTTACCTTTATGCATTGCCTCCCCTTCACATTACCTTATTTCATGCATGGCTTCAACCTTATACAATTATCTCAGACATGTGGGTTATGGCCCACATAACTCCTTTATACATGCAGTGGGTTATAACCTCGGAGTTAAATATAACATACATACTTATGCGATCAAACAGTGCATACAGTTTAAAACAGAACGCCCATATAACTCAATTATTTCCTACACATACACAGAACACTTTGATGGAGGGTCCCACATCACTATAGCCAATCAGAACTCATCGCAATCGCTTGCCCGCAAGTTGAAAGCTATATCGATAAGAATTAAACCATAAATTCATGCGAAGTGTTGACACATGGCTTCTCCCTTGTCGCATCGCATCCTTACATCCTTCCTACTTCACATCGCAATCAAAACACTTTACCATTCGAACTCTTAACACTAAACTTTAAAATTGCTGATGTGCGATGTTGCGCAGGGCTGACACATGGCCTCCCTTCATCGCATCACAACTTTCGAACTTTACCACATCACAAATTATCTTATTTGCCTTGCGAAATTAATCTTAACTATTCATCTCTCACTCTCAAATCTACGATCTAATCACAATCGTTCGTTCACCTTCACACGTCTCTTCTTCACCTCTTCCACCTGCTTTCATCTTTGTCATCAATTCTTAAATCTTCGGTTCTAAAATTCAATCCTCGTCGTCAATTCCTCCTTTGGAATTCTTCTCATTATTCTTTGCCTTAGTCAATTTCGGTTCTTTATATTGTTAATGCTCTGCAATATAGTCTCCTCTGTTGGTATGAATCTTAATTCCAAGCGTACGAAAAAAGACCACCTTGAGCTCCGCATAACAAACATCCCTAACAACAGAAATGATTGCTAATATCTTCATATCTGCAGTTAGGTGATCAAGATAAATGTTGCAAAAATCTAGATCTATGTATTAAAATACATTAAACAGTAGAAAAAACAAGATTTACTCCATGCATCTAATAGACAAGACAAGAATATATGAAATGAATTTTGTATTAATGGCACTTGGGAGGAAAACACAAGAGGGTGTTCCCTATTCTCCTCAATGGGATGGGTTCTTGTAAGTCCTCAGCACTTCAGATCTAGAATTCCTCTCTCTTGATGGTGTATAAAACCCAGACAAAAAATAGAAAAATATGGCTATGATGGTGGATCAATAGCCAGACCAAAAGTTTAGATCCAGAGTGATCTTTAGGCAACAAAAGGTGGTGAGTGAATGGGAAAACCCTTCTATTTATAACAAAATATTGAGTTAGTCTAGATATTGGTGCATAGTTAAAATATTATTAACCAAATCAAGATCCAACTTTTATGGAATATTTTATTATATTTGTTGAAGGGAAAAATAATTTGACTTGGGTCAAATCCCTTTATTTGTAAATAATAAATAAATAAATGAATTATTTATCATTTTAAGGATGTGGTTGAGTAATAATCAAATAAATAATGATTTATTTAATTATTTAAGGGTGAATTAGTCATATTTAACAAAGAATATTATTTAAATAATATTTAAACAATTATTCTTAGAAAATAATAAGATAAATAATGATTTGTCTAATTAATTTCCTTGTTTTGGGTTAAATATAACTAGAAATATTAATTAAACTATTTTTTAACTAATTATTCCTTGAGGAAAAACAAACAAATGTATATTTATTTAATATTTCCTCATGAGGTTTCCTATTTAGACCATAAACAACTAAATAAAGGTGGTTTACTAAGTTATATTCATAGTGAAAGCAATTTTAATTGGGGTAAAATTGGTCTTACGTGGTGTACCTAGGTCCATCTAATGATAATAGGTTAGATAACCAAAAAATGGTGTAACAGATTGCCACCCAACGTGCGAGCATTAGGAGCTAATCGTATGACCGAAGTACGTTGTAATAACTCAATCACTAGACATCGAAGGGGAAGTCAAAGAGAGAGAAGTATAAGGTAGACCAAAGTGCTAAAAGAACTAGTCCCTGAGGAGGTGATACTTACATGTGCGAAAAGTCTCTTTGAAGCGTGAGTACCTGTGCTATAGGCGGTTCGGGAGGCATACCTATGTCCACCGAGGAAAAGTACAAATAATAAGGCATCCGGAAAACCACGGGATTGACCAATATAACACATGCTAGCATAAACATGAGACAGATAAACAACACGATAACGAATCCCACAGACATATTGTGCCTGGGATAACATCCAAGACTTGTACAATGATATCTGAGTACATGAGATATAAATTCAACCCAGATGCCCATGAAAACAGGAAAGGGCTCTGAAAATCTGACTGATATATTCAAACAAAAAGTTGTTGCAAGTAGTTGAGGCCGAAATCATCAAATGTATGGAGCTGCATCGAAGGCTATAATGAAGAGGTCATCCGAGTGTGTGGGTGGCTACCTGTAGGGCCACCCCCTCATGAGGGCTAAGACATCTCACACACACCCGGGAATCACCGATGTCAGCTGATTCATCACTAAACCATCGAGTATATGGATCTCGATCATGATGAAAGGAGCTGGAGCTGAGAAACAATCAAGTCAAAGGGAAATGAGGAGTCCCTTTGCTTGATCCAAGGCACCGAACAAGAGTGGAATCTGGAACCAAGGTACACAACCCTCTAGACCTATCTTCTGGAATGAATGAGTTGATGTCGACAGAAGGAGGTCTGCCATAGGTGAGGTAATAAGGGATCCTCAACGAAGGCACGAGAGAAAATAGTAGAGCAACTGACAGACTGACACCAATTATGATGATGAAATGGGGGGTACTGAATAGCGAACGGATGACTTCCCTTGTTAGAGCATAAAGGGCATGGATGACCTGGCAGCGACTGTTGAGCCCTAGAATTGCCTTCTCTTTTACAAACCTTCACGTCATTTCATCATTATTTTATCACTTCATAAGCCTAAAATCAATGAAGAATGATTAGGATTTCTTAAAGGTTACATGAAATCAATTAACATATTGTATTTTCATGATTTTTTCTATTTTAACAATTTTCTGCAAAATAGCTATAGAATACAGGCATTCTGTAGCTGATCATGCGTTCCGTAGCTGATCCCGCATTCCGCAGCTGTTTTAGAGTTTAAGTGGGTTACAGGTGTCGTCTCAAAGAAAGGCGCATATGGGAAAATTCCAGACTTCATCCACATCATTCCTTTCTCCCTACAAAGTCTGAGCACAATTCTACATGTGGTTATGCACGTGGGAAACCAAAACCAAGAGGTAGAGTTCTACCCGGACACAAACTCTACAATTGTCTGCAGCAAAGTACGCAACCTTCAATAAGAGTTTTAATTCGAATAGGAATGGGAAAGACAGTAATCCCTACATTATCTCAAGTTCTGTTATGTAATTTCATTATAAATATGACTTGGGAGACCAAGCAACGCTGGTTAGATTTTTGGCTTTTGCTGTTAAGTTTCAGAACCATGAATACTCTGTTTTTCAGTATTTTTCTCCTTTAATGAAAGAAACATCATTTCTGTGAACGTGTTGAGTCGATTTTGAGTTAGATTGCGTGCTACCAGGTGGTGGAGGGCCCCTGCCTCCTGTGCAGCTCTGTTTTATAATTTAGATAAGTATCTTGATTTCGTTTTTTTTTAGTTTTTTTGAATCATAGTTAATTTCATTAGTCACTATAGCTATACTTGTTCTAAGAAACTCTTCCAAAATATCATGATAATGAATGAGAAATGGCTGTAGTGTTGTAGGCTTTAATTGCAATTTCTTTTGTTCATTATCACAGTTGAACTTATTCTAAGAAAACTCTTCCAAAAAATCCTTATGATGTCTAAGGCATGACTGTGATACTGAAAGTTTCAGTTGTTTGTTTACACTAAGTAGCATAGCTGATCTTACTCTTAAAACGCTCTTCCAAAATATCATAATAATGGGTAGGAGATAGCTGTGATGTCTTAGTTTTTAAATTGCTTTCAGTATTTATGTTTGCATTTGCACTGAATTGTACAGCCAGAATTGTTCTAACAAGCTCTTCCAGAATACCATTCATGATGGACAAAATAGGCTGTAGAATCCCATAGATTAATTGAATGATAACTTAGTTAGGGTACTCCGGAGTCAAATTGCATTCAATTCATGCTCTGTTATTTTGTTTTAAGTTTGATAATGGCTTATTAGTTCAGCACTGTTTAATGTAGACTAGTGACATCTTACTTCAGTTCTAGCTTAGATCATTGTATTTACATTCCACATTTAGTTGTCATCCATTGCATATTAGATTACATTAGTTGTTAAACTCAAACACTGTGGCCTTCATTATTTACAAAATCTCTTTTGTTCCAAATCTATAATTGACTCATAACCATCTGAACAGAAGAAAGTATCATCCCAAGGCCTGAAGTACTTTTGAAACCTCTTTGTCATTTCACAAACAAGCCTCTTTCTCAAAGACTATTTTTGAAAGGAAATCTATAACTTTTGAGATAGGTTTAGCGGTGTTAAATTGAGTTGCAGAACAGAAGTATAAACTAGTTTAGAGTAGAAACTTTACCTTGTTACAAATATTCTTTTCCACATATTTTCCAACAAATCTTTATTCATGGATGAGATGTTGTACATTGTAAGCTATCTGTTTGATTAGTGATTTAGGAGAAAACTTCATTTACACTTAGCTTGTTCATTTCTCAGGTTCATTTCAATTTCATGTTGTGAGTTTACAATAGAGTCATTATCAAGCTTTGTATTTGTTGGTTGCTAGTCATAGTTAGACTATGTTTTGTTTCAGCATTTGCATTTATTTACCATCATAATTGAGGCTTTACTCTGTTTTGACATAGTCAATAGCTTCTTTGCACCAGTATTTAGTTCCTTCCCTTTTCAAATATAAAACCATAAAACCAAAAACATCAGAAAACACTAAACACAACGAAGTAGGAAGAGGTTACTTAGGCACATATGGTGCACTTCACTTCAGCAGTTTACCAACCCTGGTTAACAATTAATGAACTCAATTTAGGAGACTAGGTTGAGCACAAACATTTTGGCGCCGTTGCCAGGGAAGTGTAACTAGGTAACCTTATTTCTTCCATCCAAAAAAAAAAAAAAAAACAAACAAACAAAAAAACAAAAACAAAAACTTCAATCACCTACCACACCCACTATATCATGTGGTGCAGTAAGAGCCACACATCCACATCATGAATTCATATTTTTGCAGGTAGAAGAAGAGGTGACAAAGGAGGTTGAAGAAATGGATGGAGACGATGAAAATGAGGAAAATCCTTTTGGATTTCCCATTCAAGAAACTAATATCAATGTTCAAATGAAGAACATCCATCCATATGTACTTCCTAACTTCAAAGGTATGAGATCAGAAGACCTGGAAACCTTTCTTTTTGAATTTGAAATAATTTGTAGATCTTATGGCTACTCATTACACATGCAAAAATTGAATTTGTTTCCGGCAACATTGAAGGATAGAGCTCTTAGATGGTTCATGACTTTAGGAACAAATTCTATAGGGACATGGGATGATATGAAAAGAATATTTTTGGAAAAATATAAAGTTTATTGCATGCACCATGACCTTAGAAATGAAGTCTTTAAGATGAACCAAAAAGAGGATGAAAGCCTAGAAGATTTAGTGGAGAGATTTACTTATAATATCAAAAGATCTAAATTGCATAATTTAGGATCAAATGCATTAAAAACTCTCCTACTAAATGCTATAAAGGATGAATGGATTGATCTTCTTAATCTTGTGGGAAAAGGAGATGTCTATCAATTTCCATTTCAAGAAATTTGTGAACTATGCAAGAACATATCAAGAGGAAAAGCAAAGTGTGTAAGATCCCCTCAAGATCCATTTATGGCAAGAGTAAGTAAGTCAGCATCAGGATTGGTAAGTCAAACTGAACCTAACAATTTGCTAAACATTCTTGGTAATTTAAATGAACAAACTGATATGCTAAGAATGCAAAACAAGCAAAAAGTTGCTTCATTTATATTTTGCCCTAAATGTAGAAAGAAACATGCTTTGCATGAATGTCCACTTGATAACATTAAAATGTGTAAAATTTGTGCAGGATCACATACTACTGAAGATTGCCCATCATTACCAGGGTTGAAGGCAATTTACCAGAAGGATAATGGAGCCAATCAAGCACAAGAGCAACTTTGTTATGTAGCTCCAAGAGGGCTATGGCAGCCTCATCAACCCAATATGATGCAATATCCTTATGCACAGTATCAAGGTTATGCACAACAATCTCAAGGTAATTGGAAAACACCCTTGCCTTGGAAATCTTGGCCATCTCAATCCCAACCTCAAAACCAACTTTGGAAACCTTGGCCATCTCAATCCCAACCTCAAAACCAACTTTGGAAACCTTGGCCATCTCAATTCCAACCTCAAAACCAATCTTGGCAACAAAGTTGGCAAAGGCCATACAAAGGAAATCCACTTTCTCCTCAATCTTTTCCTCTCTATCCTCAATACCATCATCAATGTTATTCATACCATTTGCCTCCACCACAACATCAATATCACCCTCATTTGACCTCAATTCAATCTTTCCCATTACCATCCACACAAACACCCCAAAGATTCCCCACTCCACTACCTCCACAACCATTTCATATCCCCAACAATAAAACACCTCAATCAACTTACAATTCTGAGGTATTGAAAAATAATTCACCAGCTGTCATTGAAGAACAACAACTAGAAGAAGAAGACTCAGATAAGGTCCAAGAATCATGGATGTCTGTTGATAAAGAGAAGTTATTAGAACCAAAGATTGAAAAGTCTCATGCATGTCTATCACCAGATTCTATGAATTAAGATCATCTCTCCGAAGACTTGCATTTCATGATAGAGGAAAGACAAGGAAGACAAGATTACATTGAATCTTGGTTCAATTCAGTCATTGGATTCCAATGCTCAATTATTCAATATCTTCTGACATCATCTAAATCAAGACAGTTGGCATCTCATATACAGGTACATGTCAAAGAATATATTTCAAACCTGCATATGAGTTTATCTATCATCTTGTTACAGACATGGTTCCACTGGAAGTATTCATATACTTGAACGAGATTTTCTTTTTCAAGTAGAGTAGTACATAAAAAAAAAAAAAAAAAAAAAAAAAAAAAGTAGAGAAAAAAAATAAGTCCTATTGTGAAAACCAGCTTGCTGGCATAATTGGACATGAGCTTTGCTTGAAAACCAGGAAACTGGCAAGCAAATTTCACAATAAGTTCTGCAATTTCATGATGGTTTCAATCTTTCATGGTTCTTCAAGTCATTTTTGGTTCTATGCTCGAGTTGGATGATCTGGAATTCCTTAAGGTCCACCTTCCAACAGATCTTGTCCCATCGACCTCAACACTTTATCTGGGATCAATATTAGAGATTATTTGAAGTGCCGTGGAGCTTGCATTCATCAATGGCAAGCCTCCTCGTTGATAACAATGGGAATACAACAATGTCTCTTGATTGTCAAATCTTGCAGGCGACTCGACTTCGACACATTCATTTGTCCCTGTCAAGATGCACTGAGGTACCTTAACACTCATTTACATTATCGGTGAGTTGTCTTGCATTGGTTAACGATTTTCATTATTGATCGTTAATCCAATGATTTCTTCCCATGCTCGACTTCGACACATTTATTCACATGGTAAGAATTGTACCATGAATGTTGGCTTTGATGAAGACTAATGGTTTTATGGAATCAAAAACAACTTGCAGCAGTACATTTTATTAGTTTCTTGTAGCAGCATGTTCATCTTTTTTTCAATTCAATAACAGCTGCGGAAAGTGGCAGTTTCTGCAGCTATTGTTGTAGCAACCTGTTTTTGTTTTTTTGCAACTTTTTCCAGAAGGCAATTTTGGCACAAATGTTGCGAGAGATTGGAGCGGAAATAAAAAATTCTGAGCTTCTGGGTTTTCTCAGAATATGATAAATTGAGTAACGCGTGGACAGAATTTGGAAAAAAGCAACTTTTAAGGGCATTTCAGAAGGGTTTTTCAGGCAGATTCTCATTTTTCAGCATTATGGACAGATTAGGACAGATTTGAGTATTTTTGCACAGCAGCACCTTTTCTTCATCAAAATGAAATTATGAAAGCATGTGGCAGTAGAGAAGGTAAAAATACACAGTTTCCCTTTTGAATCACTCAAATCGGCCTTAAAATGAGTTCGTGGCGTACTTTTTTGTTGCAACATTGGGCCAAATGAAGGGTGAAACAGGGCAGAAATTGATTTTATCATAACTTTCAAACCGTGCATCCGTTGGTCCTGAAATTTTTATGGTAAATGCATTGAGCTAGGGTGAATAAACACAGAAAATTTCAATGTGTATTCTTCAAGAATTTGGCCACTTTCACCTACAGCCATTTCTCATTTTTCGGGAGATCCGTGTAACCAATGGCAGAGATTTTTCGTCAGAAGATGCATAATAATATTGGTAACAACCTCAGAAAATTTCATGGAATTCTGATGTACCTTTTGATAGAAATTACAAAATTCATTTCATTCTACAATTCCACTCCATCTCACTCCACTTTCACTCCATCTCATGCCATTTTCATTTCATTGCACAAGTCCTATTCCACTTTCACTCCATCTCACGCCATTTTCATTTCATCTCACAAGTCCTATTCCACTTTCACTCCATTAAATTTCACATCCATCTTCCATAGTCATACTCCATTTCTTTTTACAGATTGCATGTTGCAGCCACATCTTATTCAGCAGTTCTGACACAATTGTACAGCCTACAAAGAGATGATGATTATAGGAAATTGAAGGATTCTGTTTTGAAGACCAATATGCTAAAAGAGGACCAAAGGAACAGCATCAAGCACAGCAATTAACAAGGCCAAAATTCTGAGGTAAATTGTGAAAATTATTTTAATAGCAAAAACATGAAATAGATACAATGTGTATAATCATATGTTTCCTAAAACAACCTATCATTCTAATTGATTAACATATCTTGGCCATATCCCGTATCCAACATTCCAACCTACTATTCCACATCTCCTTAAGATTGTATCATTCACTTATTTCACCACAAGTTCATCATAAATTCTCCATCAGATCCATAGCCACTTCATTTTCCCTTATAGCATCCATTCACCTCCATTACACTTTGCAGCCAATCCATCTCTAAGTGCAGAAAGGTAATTCTGGGGGTGAAGCATCATTCTTCAACTAATCCATCTTCAGACACAGAGATACAGTTTCAAAAATAAAGCATTAGACTCTGTAGTCAATCTAGCTTCAAGCATAGAAAAGTAATTCTGAAAGGAAGATAATCTGCATAGAGGAGGAATGTGGCTAATTGTCAGGACAGAATCAGTTGAAGTCAAGTATTTGGAAGGATATCCATAATTCAAGGAACTACTACAATAAGCAGGGAGGCTAAATTTTATAGAGAAATTTTATGGCTTCCATAAGGAGATTACAAAATCTTTTGCCAAAACTTTTGATGGAGTAGAAGAAGAAAAGCTGACATGGTTATTGAAAATAAACTTGACACTCCACTACAAGAGGAAGATGAAGAACTAATTTCTGAAATGTTAACAGAGATTAGAAAATAGATTAGGGCCAAAAGAAGAAGAAAGATAAAGTTGGATGTTTTAACAGAGGTTTCAGAGCACATGGAATAAGTTTTGATGAAATTGCATGAGGACATGTAATAGTCTTGCAGTGGGGGTATGTTGAGCCCTAGAATTGCCTTCTCTTTTACAAACCTTCACTTCATTTCATCATTATTTTATCACTTCATAAGCCTAAAATCAATGAAGAATGATTAGGATTGCTTAAAGGTTACATGAAATCAATTAACATATTGTATTTTCATGATTTTTGCTATTTTAACAATTTTCTGCAAAATAGCTACAGAATACAGGCATTCCGTAGTTGATCACTCGTTCCGTAGCTGATCCCGCATTCCGCAGCTATTTTAGAGTTTAAGTGGGTTACAGGTGTCGTATCAAATAAAGGCGCATATGGGCAAATTCCAGACTTCATCCACATCATTCCTTTCTCCCTACAAAGTCTGAGCACAATTCTACATGTGGTTATGCACGTGGGAAACCAAAACCAAGAGGTAGAGTTCTACCAGGACAAAAACTCTACAGCTGTCTACAGCAAAGTACGCAACCTTCAATAAGAGTTTTAATTCGAATAGGAATGGGAAAGACAGTAATCCCTACATTATCTCAAGTTCTGTTATGTAATTTCATTATAAATATGACTTGGGAGACCAAGCAACGCTGGTTAGATTTTTGGCTTTTGCTGTTAAGTTTCAGAACCGTGAATACTCTGTTTTTCAGTCTTTTTCTCATTTAATGAAAGAAACATCATTTCTGTGAACGTGTTGAGTCGATTTTGAGTTAGATTGCGTGCTACCAGGTGGTGGAGGGCCCCTGCCTCCTGTGCAGCTCTGTTTTATAATTTAGATAAGTATCTTGATTTTGTTTTTTTTAGTTTTTGAATCATAGTTAATTTCATTAGTCACTATAGCTATACTTGTTCTAAGAAACTCTTCCAAAAGATCATGATAATGAATGAGAAATGGTTGTAGTTTTGTAGGTTTTAATTGCAATTTCTTTTGTTCATTATCACAGTTGAACTTATTCTAAGCAAACTCTTCCAAAAAATCCTTATGATGTCTAAGGCATGACTGTGATACTGAAAGTTTCAGTTCTTTGTTTACACTAAGTAGCATAGCTGATCTTACTCTTAAAACGCTCTTCCAAAATATCATAATAATGGGTAGGAGATAGCTGTGATGTCTTAGTTTTTAAATTTCTTTCATTCTTTATGTTTGCATTTGCACTGAATTGTACAGCCAGGATTGTTCTAACAATATCTTCCAAAATACCATTCATGATGGACAAAATAGGCTGTAAAATCCCATATATTAATTGCATGATAACTTAGTTAGGGTACTCCGGAGTCAAATTGCATTCAATTCATGCTCTGTTATTTCGTTTAAAGTTTGATAATGGCTTGTTAGTTCAGCACTGTTTATTGTAGACTAGTGACATCTTAGTTCAGTTCTAGCTTAGCTCATTGTATTTACATTCCACATTTAGTTGTCATCCATTGCATATTAGATTACATTAGTTGTTAAACTTAAACACTACGGCCTTCATTATTTACAAAATCTCTTTTGTTCCAAATCTATAATTGACTCATAACCATCTGAACAGAAGACAGTATCATCCCAAGGCCTGAAGTACTTTTGCAACCTCTTTGTCATTTCACAAACAAGCCTCTTTCTCAAAGACTATTTTTGAAAGGAAATCTATAACTTTTGAGATAGGTTTAGTGGTGTTAAATTAAGTTGCAGAACAGAAGTAGAAACTAGTTTAGAGTAGAAACTTTACCTTGTTACAAATATTCTTTTCCACATATTTTCCAACAAATCTTTATTCAAGGATGAGATGTTGTACATTGTAAGTTATCTGTTTGATTAGTGATTTAGGAGAAAACTTCATTTACACTTAGCATTCCATTTCTCAAGTTCATTTCAAGTTCATGTTGTGACTTGTTTCTTTGCCATAGAGTCATTATCAAGCTTTGTATTTGTTATTGCTAATTGTCATAATATGATGCAAGTAGAGTCATTCTTGATGGCAAACCTAATTAATGGTTATTAAAGATATGAGATTGTTGGCAAGGTCCTTGATGGAAATCCACCCGATGAAGTTATTCTTGACTTGATGGCCTTGGTAATGATGGTAAACTGATGATATGATGTTTGCTATAATATAAGTGCTGTCCTGAATGGCAACCCATCAGACAAGATGATACAATCACTTGAGGAAGTTGTGCTTGATAGAATATGTTCACAAGAATGCGAATGACAAATTCCATTGTATTCTGTCAGCGTGAGCATGTATGGCTTAGTTATAGGAATTCAAGACAAAGGATCTATGGTGAAAGTGTAGGTTCCAAGTCATACGTGATTTGTCTAGATAAGTCGCGCATGCACGCTGAATTAACGTGCTAAGTCGCGCATGGGCAAAAGTTTCATAAAGTGCAAAACCAGGGTAACCACCATGGTATTGACCCACGATTGGGTAATGATTCGTCTAAATGACCCCGTCCAGGAATACCATCAGAAGTAATGTAGTTTTGGCTCATGGTATTGAAAAAGGGTAAACCTATATAAGGAGAAGAAATTCATAGTGAAAACTATGAGGGAGTGAGTACAAGATGTCTGAACTTGAATGAATACTTCTCTGAAGTATATCTGAATGGAAAGGGTAACAGTTTGATGATAGATCTGAATTTGTGATGCGCCTGTGAAGAAGATGATGAAGAAGGGAATCTGGATCTGAAATGTATTTGTATCTTCTAGATCTGTTCATTGAATGTTTAGATCTAAGATGAGGCGAACATCTGTCTGAAGTGAAGAGTTAAATCTGAACTAAATATCTGATCTAAAGAAGTATGCAGCTCTAAAATGGTTGAAGATCCATACGCTAGTTCATCGCAGAGGAAGCGCGTATATACGCGGGTTTACTGAAGAGAAAGTGCGTATGGGCAGAGAAATTAATTCTGTAATTTGTACAGAAGTATACGCTGGTTGATGTGAACGGAAGCGCATATATACGCAATATCAGAGAAAGGAAAGCGCGTATGCAAACTAGGTTTTGTTGAAGTCTGTGGTAAGAAATGTCTGATCTGTTCTGTTGGTTTACTGATATCTGTCAGTGAGTTATATGTATCAGTTTCATGTTTGACTGTGCTTAAAAGTATGGAGTGGGTCCAGTCTGAAAATATGATGAAACCAGCTCCAAGTTGTGCTATATTGAAGTTGTTGGATCCAAAATTGATGCAGAAACGTGGTCCATTGCCGATGGTTGTAGCCTTCGGCCGGTGGGGTTGTAGCTCCTTCCGGTGAGAGGTACGAAACATAGATCAAATACAGCTCTTTCCAGAGGAGGGTGTGTAAAACTTTATCAGTGCTTGTTGTCTTCCAGAGAAGTCAAACGAGCGTAGGTAAGTCGCGTGCCGTGTAGGAGTCCGCACTGAAGACATATGTTGTAAGATGTTTTCTCTATAATAAAATATTGAAGGCCGAGCAACTACAGCGGTGGTTTTCTCCCGATTTGGGTTTCCACCTAAAAATCCTGGTGTTCATGTGTGATGCTTTGTGTGATGGCTTATTCTGTTCTTACTGCACATGTTTACTGTTTATTGAACATCTGATGAATGAATGATGGAATGATATAAGTGAATATTTAATGAAATATCTAGATATCTTTGTATACGCAAGTTTCATAAAGGGTATCCGCGTATATACGCTAGTTTACTGAAAGAAAGTAGCGGAGATTTTTAGAAGCAAGAAAAAGTGAAAAATGGAGGCATGTCTCTAAATATTGATCTACCCCCCCCTCTCAGCGCGCATTTTTCCCAACAATTGGTATCGAGCGGCTCTTCTAGTGTTTGATCGCTTGAAGGAGATCCGTCGCAATGGGAAAGAAGCAAAAGAAGAAGGCTACTTGAAGCAAGGATATGTCTCAGAAAACCTGTATAGCAGAAATTGAAGAAGATGAATCAGGAAGTGATTGGGGATCTTGTGATAATCTTCTTTGTGCAAACAATGGTGAAGATAGTGAAAATTATGCTATGGACCTAGAAGAAGTTATCAAAGATCAACAAAGAATATTTAATGAGAAGGAATCTGCCTCCGAAGATTTGATCTATAGACTGAAAAGGATGTTCGATGATGTATCCAATCGAAGTAAAGGACTTGAAGCAGATCTGGAAAAATCAAATAAGAGAATGAAGAACTTGAAGCAGAAATCATCTCCCTCAAAGCAGATCTCGAAAAATCAAACAAGAAGAATGCAAGACTTGAAGCAGAAAGTGTCTCCCTCAAAGAATATCTGGAAGATTCAAACAAGAAGAATGAAAGACTTGAAGCTGAAGCCATCTCTCTCAAAGAAGACCCGGAAATATCCAACAACAAGAATGAAGAACTTGAAGCAAAAGTCATCTCTCTGAAAGCAGATCTCGAAGCATCGAACAAGAAGAATGAAGAACTCTTACAAACTTTTTAAGAATAAGAAAATGGGTTGAAAGAAGAGATCTTAAATTTGAATGATCAAGTAGAAGAAGGAAAAAGGGTTGAAGAAAGCATGAAGAATCAATGCCAAGGATTGGAGGTTGAGGTAAACATCCTCAAAGGTAAATTAGAATAAAACGTTAAACTTTTGAGGTTTCAAGATAGTACTAATATTTTGGACAATATTCTGAGTAATCAAAGGTCTCCTGCTATCAAACTTGGTCTTGGTTTCCATGAAACTGTTAAAGGAGAATCTAGCTCACAAGGAAGTGCTAAAAATTCAGAGGAAGTCAATGCAAAACCCGAAGTGTTGAAAGAGACAAAAGATCAACCAACAATCATGAATTCTCAAAGGAATTCATTCAAGAATGTTGAATGTTTTAAATGTCATAATTATGGGCATGTTGCAGCAAATTGCAGGAGCAGATCATTTCAGCCTCAATCAAACAGTTCCTACATAGAAAGGTACTTTGGTTTCTTCAAGGGATATTGTTTTTCATGTAACAAGTATGGACATAAAGCAGCTGATTGTAAAATGAGGAAGATTAGAAATACTCATTATGATTCTTATGCTTATTTCTCTGGACACATGAGATGTTATTCTTGTAACAAGTATGGACATGTAGAAAAATAATGCAGGTTGAACAGATATGAGAAATTGGATAACTTCCAGCACACAAATAGAAAGTTCAAACAAATCTGGAAAAGGATGGAGGACCGATCAGAAACGTAGGGAATTTTGACCCTACTGCAGTCATCCGCTTCTGAAGCTTACTTCTCTTATTGACTGCAGGAATGATGTGGGATACATTATGAGATTTAGTAATGTATCGTCACAGGGGGAGAAATGTATGATGACTCTCATGGTTGATTTGATTATTCCAGTTATATGTATTTCTGACAGAGCATCTGATATGAAGAAGACAGGTACAGGAAGGACAAGTTCAGGGGGAGATGAAGGAATGTGAAAATTTCTATGCTTCACTTTCCATACGCGGGTTCGATGAACAAAAGTCGCATATACACGCGAGTTCCAGAAGACACAGTCGCATATGCATTGATGATAAGAGAATTTATATGATAACTGAAGATCTGGAGCAGAGGCTCAGGGGGAGCATCAGTCTGACTGTTAATAACTGTATTATTGACTCTGTATCAGCTTACTTTCTCAGTTCTAAATAATGATGATATGATACTTGGTTTCTTATGTTGAAGATTATGGATGAGTCCTGTTTGCTTTTTGATGAAGAGTATTCGTTGCTGAGATGAAAGTCTTATATTTCAAAGATAAGGACAGATCATACAGAGATTGTTGCTGATGACTTGCTGATGAAGGTGTTCAAGTTGCACAAGTTAAGGAGGAGCACTGGTTCAGGGGGAGCAGCAGGTTGAATACTAATGATTGCATTGTTGGCACTATGACTGCTTATTCTTTGGTTATTGTGATACTCATGCTCAAATGATGATGACTTGGTATATGGTTTATTATGATGAGATTTTGAGCCCTATTTGCTGAAAAGTATCTTTTGTGCTCACACATGGATGAGTTGGAAGTCATTTGATTCAGAAATAATAATAGATCATGCAGAGTTCGTTACCCTACATATGTTACTTCATGTTAAATCTTAAAGATCATGGTGATATTGGACCTGTTTGATTACTAAACATACAGTTTTCGGAAGAGCTGAGGAAACGTTTCAAGAAGCAGAGAATTTCTCTAAAAGATTGTACGGGTTGGCCGGGCAGAATCAAGGCTCGTTTACTATGTATGCCACAAACGCAAGAATTTTAGATCACACATCTACACCGTTCTATTTATCGATCTGAAGCATTCAAATATCTCAGAAAGAAGCTGAACACTGTCTTTGCCTCACAGAGGATCAGATCTGGTTAAAATATAGAAGATGGTATTGGATACGCGGATTTCCTGAAACACAGTCGCGTATATACGCGAGTTCATGCACATAAAACCGCGTATGTCTGGTTGCTGACAAATGTCTGTTTGGGGTCAGCTTTCTTCAGCACAGCTGCAGTACTGTTTGGTATCTCTGGTGGTGTTCCAGTTCTCATAATTCTATTTCTAATGTTTTGATAAAGATGCCTTGATGATTTGTTGGTGAAAGTGTTTAGGATGCACAAACTAAGGGAGAGCCTTAGTCATATGGAAAGGATGCTTGGATGCACAGATTCATGGGGAGCATTAGCTTTGCTGAGTATAATGCATTATTGGCATTATGATGGTTCTGAAATATGTTCTCTTTCTTGAGGACTTTCTGGTGTTGTTCATAAATGGTCATATTTGTAATTTGATGAAAAGGTCTTGTTGAGACCCATGATGTAAAATTGTAATATTCAGTCATGCAAGGACTTGTCAAATTTGTAAACCCACTCTCTGTTGTAGCTGAGTTCAATTTTGTAAACCCACTCTAAGGGTAGTTGAGTTGCAGCGAAACCCACTTGGTTAGCATTTGAGTTCATATAAATCCACTTGGTTGGATATTTGATGTAAGAATGAGTCTTTGGTGATAGGAAGTTCATAGAGTCATGTACTTCATTGAAAAATATGTTTGAAGATTCAGCATGAACTCAGGGGGAGCCTGGTCACTTCAGTATACATCAGATCTGCAGAACGCTTCTTCTACATGAGGAGAAAAGGGGGAGAGTGTGTTGGTTTTGATTCGCCCTTTGCCCTTGATGTCAAAGGGGGAGAGTGACATGGTTTTGAATGGAGAGAAAGAATGGTGTCAAAGAATGGGGAGAGTGACGTGGTGTCATTGTATTCTTAATGTACCTATCTGTTGTGGTGATCAAACACCATCATGGTTGCCATCAAGTCCAAAGGGGGAGATTGTTGGCAATATGATGCAGAGTGTTGTCCTTGATGGCAACCCACTGAATGAAGATGAAGACATGAGATTTTTGGCATGTGTTGTCCTTGATGGCAATCCACCTGATGAAGTTTTTCCTGACCTGATGGACCTGGTAAATGATGTAAATCTGATATGAAATGATGTTTGTTAGCAATATGATGCTGAGTGTTGTCCTTGAATGAAAACCCACTTGATGAAGATGATGGCAACTTACTTGATGAAGTTGTGCTTGTTAGAATATGTCTTGATGAACTAAATCTGATGTATCTACAGAGAGTACAGAAATTAATGAAGAAAGGAATTCCATATGTGCTAGATCTATGATGAAAAGAGTATGTCTCAAGGCATACGCGGATTTGTCTAGGAGAAGTCGCGTATGCACGCGGGAAACAACGTGCCAAGTCGCGTATGGGCAAAAGTGCTCATAAAGTGCAAAACCAGGGGTAACCACCATGGTATTGACCCATTGTATTGGGTAATAGTTCGTCTAAATGACCCCGTCCAAGAATACCATCGGAAGTAATGTGGTTTTGGCTCATGGTATTGAAAAAGGGTAAACCTATATAAGGAGAAGAAATTCATTGTGCAAATCATGAGTGTGGGAGCAAGATGACTGAGCTTGAATGAATACTTCTCTGTGAAGTATATACGAATGGAAAAGGGTAACGGATTTGATGATAGATCTGAATTTGTGATGCGCACAGCAAGAAAGATGATGAAGAAGGGAATCTGGATCTGAAATGTATTTGTATCTTCTAGATCTGTTCATTGAATGTTTAGATCTGAGATGATGCGAACATCTGTCTGAAGTGAAGAGTTAAATATGAACTAAATATCTGATCTAAAGAAGTATGCAACTCTGAAATGGTTGAAGATCCATACGCTAGTTCTCCGCAGAGGAAGCACGTATATACGCGGGTTTACTGAAGAGAAAGCCCGTATGTGCAGAGAAATTAATTCTGTAATTTGTACAGAAGTATACGCTGGTTGATGTGAACGGAAGCGCGTATATACGCGATATCAGAGAAAGGAAAGCGCATATGCAAACTAGGGTTTGTTGAAGTCTATGGTAAGAAATGTTTGATCTGTTCTGCTGGTTTACTGATATCTTTCAGTGAGTTATATGTATCAGTTTCATGTTTGACTGTGCTTAAAATTATGGAGTGGGTCCAGTCTGAAAATATGATGAAACGGGCACCGCAGAGATTTGTGCTCTGTGAAGTTGTTGGATCGATTGAAAATTGATGAAACGTGGTCCATAGAGGTCTTTGAGATTGTAGCCTTCTGTCGGTGGTTGTGGCCTCCTTGAGTGAGGTGGTAAACAAGATCGGGGTCGTAGCTCCCCTTCCAAGAGAGGGTTTGGTAAACGAGAGCGGGGGTTGGTGCTCCTTCCGGGCTTGGTAAATGACGCGGTGGGTGCTGCGTCTTGGTAGGGTACGCACCGGCCACATATGTTGTAAGATGTTTTCTCTATAATAAAATATTGAAGGCTGAGCAACGGCAGCAGTGGTTTTCTCCCGACTTGGGTTTCCACCTAAAATCCTGGTGTTCATGTGTGATACTTTGTGTGATGGTTTATTCTGTTCTTACTGCACATGTTTACTGTTTATTGAACATCTGATGAATGAATGATGGAATGATATAAGTAAAGAATTAATGGAATAATTATATCTCTGTGTATACGTGAGTTTCATAAAGGGTATCCACGTATATACGCGAGTCTGTATCAAGAAAGTAGCGTATGAGTTTTAAAAGTAAGAAAAAGTGAAAAAGTTTGAGTATGCCCTAAATATTGATTCACCCCCCCTCTCAGTATTTTTCCCAACAAGTCATAGTTAGACTCTGTTTTGTTTCAGCATTTGCATTTATTTACCATCATAATTGAGGCTTTACTCTGTTTTGACATAGTCAATAGCTTCTTTGCACCAGTATTTAGTTCCTTCCCTTTTCAAATATAAAACCATAAAACCAAAAACATCAGAAAACACTAAACACAACGAAGTAGGAAGAGGTTACTTAGGCACATATGGTGCACTTCACTTCAGCATTTTACCAACCCTGGTTGACAATTAATGAACTCAATTTAGGAGACTAGGTTGAGCACAAACAGCAACTGACATAATATCATGAGGGATAGGGGATAGTGGGACTTGAAGGTCATAAGGTGCAACACGAGAGAGGGACCAAGCAATGAAGGATGGAGGACTATAGTGGGATGCAAAGGGAATCGAGATAGACTCCATGAATGCAATGATGATTCAACTCGGATGCTCTAAACAAGGGTGACTGGATGGTGCTGCCACACAGAAAAGGGTCCAATGGGGACTATGAAAACATGAGTACAAGATGGTAACACATGACGAAATTTGACACGAGCGTGGACTAGTATGGAGGCAAAGTGGTGCCCCCAATACGAGTGTTGCAAGTGAATAAATTTGATTTTGAGGAGGGGTGAAGTGTTGCTTCATGGAAGAAATGTGTCCTGGTGAAGTATCAAGTCACTAAAACCTAACAAATATCCTTTTGAGGGCTTGATGAGATCTTTCCAATGTTATAGATGGTTCGTCAAACTGAGCTACAATTTGGCCGCAACAGGAGAAAGAAAAATCAGGGGTTTTCTTTTAATAGGACATTTTACTTCCAAATTCACTCATTTGCAGGTGGAGTTGTGGTGAATGTAGTGAGGAGAGGAGGCCCTAAATCTTGCAGTGATCATAGCAGACAAACCGACCATTGGAATTTGAGATCCATGCCTAATCCTACTCTTTCATTTCATTGGGTTAAAAGTTCAGTTTAGGTACCCTAAGCTCATGAACAGGCCAGGTCGCACTTTTTGGGGTCTGTTCTGCGTCCTGGGTAGCAGGTACTGTGCAGAAAAATGCGACCTGTCCCAGAAAAATGACCTGGAAAGTGAAACCTGTCAATGAAAGGGGGTTTCATTGTTGTTTTTGCTAAGATCTGGGATTTTTATGGTTGAGGGGAATAGGTGCCCCCAAGCATGTTGTGGTCATGCCAAAATGTATTTAGAAAAAGGGGAATCTAAACACATTTTAATGATGTGGTGCACCATTTGTCTTCGTTATGGTTATGCAATTTGAGAAAGTAAATGAAGGATTACCAATATCTTTTGGTACTACATATGTGAATCAAATGGACTTTAAATTTCTAGATTGGCATGCATGGTGTTACTATCCCAAAGAGAGGATTTTGGGATAATTAACTGGTGCTCTCCCAGAAAACTCATAGGTTGGTCAACAATGTCGAAAGGACTGGGTTGTTTTTGTAATAGGAAGGAATGATGAGGGGTATCATCCCTAGAGTGATCTGAAGTGATATGGGACTCTATAGGTTCTTCTAAATGTAGAATAATAATGGTACTAAAGCCAACACGACTAGATACTCTTGGAGAGTTGTGGAGAATTTCTTCTCCTGGATTCGCAACTATGAGTGCCCCCTTACCCAAACATTGGGTTTCCATGTCATGGCCACCAGGTGTTTGTGGTTTGGATGTATGGGTTTGATGTAAGGGGGGATAGATAAATTCATGGGTGGTGACTACTTCCATAATGTCGTCATTGTAATAGAGGATGGGGTGACTGGTGGAAGAAATACCATCTGACGTGGCGAAGCTACCTAACTCATCATCATGAGAATAGAGGTTCACATGTGCATCATCACAATGGGTGACAAAAGAGTAATCAAATAATGTTGAGAATGCAGCAAGATGATGGAGCTTAGTGAAATGAAGTTGCCTTCACTAAGTGGGCCCGCAGGCAAATTCTGGCGCAAAGTCTATTTTTAGACTATGTCTATTTTTAGACATATGGAGCATGGTTCGGGGATTCCAGTTTGAGATTCTTGAAGTATGTGTCATGTTGGTAAAAATAGATGAGACTCTATTTTGAGGTCAAAGAGGTCGAAGTCTATTTTTAGACTGCCTCTCCTTAAAACAGGGAAGTCAAATATTATTTACCCTTAATAATATTTAGACTATAAACAACCGTTTACTCTCTTGGAGCACTTCAGTTCGAGCTACAGAAGTGGCTCATGCATCTGACAGAGGAATCATGTGGTTCCCAAGGGTTTGATGGCATCATGCATGGTTGACTTCAGTTGGACTTCAGTGGCAGAAGTTTGGAGGAGTTAATGAGACAGCTAGTGGAGTTGTGTTCTGTTTATTTTTAGTTATACTAGTTGAGATTAGTTTAACTAGCTAATCAATTAGTTATGAGTGGATTGAATTAAATATTATTTAATTAATTAATTAGTAACTCATTATTCAACTCAAGAACACATCAGTTCACTACAGTGCATGATCAGTTCAGTGGAGACCAGTGAAAGAGGTAGATGAAAGGGTGGAGTTAGCTATCAGTTGTGACTATACTATTGCTATTTGCAACACACAGATAGGTAGAGTAAGGCCATGAGGATTGCGCAGTTCAGGCTGGTGGTTTATCTATATAAAGAGGCCATCCCATAGCATTGAAACACGCAATAGAGGAAAGGCATTTAGTGGTGAGTTTTGAACCAGTAACATGTTCAAAACCAAGCTAGATTGTGTGTAACTTTATGTGAAAGTACTGAGTACTTGTGAGGAGTATTGTACTGAGTTGTTACATGATTTCTCCATTATAATATACACAATAGCTGCAGGGTTTTCAGCTATAAGCTTTCCCCATACATACTGTGTTAATGTGTATGATGATTTGATGTGTTATCGCTTGATTTTATTTCCGCATGTGTGATGATCTGGGTGGAAGAGATTATGTGTTGCATATAAATTCGAATTGTATGTGATCAGGATAGTCTCGGTGGATAATTAATCATTATTCAGCAAATTTCTACATGGTATCAGAGCTATTGAAGCAGAGATTGATCATCACAATGATTACAAACTTATTTCGGTAGACAGAGTCTGCATGCGGGCCAGGTAGCCTCCGGATTCATCTTTCTTCGAAAAGTGAAAGGTCTGGTAAATGCCCCTTGCAGTCAATCTCTGTGCTAGAAATAATTTGTTCTCACGGATCTAGAGCAGCTGAGCTTTGAGGTGGAATTTGAAATTTTGCAGCAGTTTTGTTTTCTTGGTGCCAGTGTTGAAAATGTCTTTCAACGGTTTGCGACTCGAATATGCTCTTGAAGGCAGTTCGAATTATGTTGCATGGAAGGATCGCATGGAGGCGGTATTAGAAGATAATGGTCTGAAGGAGTTCGTAGATACGGATGTCCAAAAGCCCACTGATCCTGCTGAAGTCGAAGTATGGCAAAAGAAGATGGCGAAATGTCGAAGGATCCTATTGGAGGGCGTCAAGGATCATATTGTATCCAGCTTGCATGGAAAGGCTTCTCCATTTCTAATGTGGAAAGCTTTGACGGATCTATTCCAGAGTAAGAGTGACCAAAGGAAGTTGGCGCTCAAAGATAAGCTCAGGAACATCAAGATGGAGAAGGGCGACAGTATTTCCAAATACCTCAATATCGCCAAAAGTTCACTGATCGCATTCTTGGTTTCAAGTGTGTTGGGATCGGTATGGTTCTTGGACAGTGGTGCGTCATTTCATATGACGGGAGATCAGGAGTTGTTCTCAGATCTGGAGGACAAATATTTGGGTGTGCACATCGAGATGGGCGATGATGGTAGATAGAGTGCGACTGGTATCGGTACCATATCCTTTCAAAGGGAGTCTGGTAAACCCTTTGTATTGAAGGATGTCATGCATGTACCTGGATTGAAGAAGAACTTGATCTTTGTGGCGATGTTGGAGGATAAGGGGTATGATGTGGTCTTCAGTGAAGGAAAAGCCTTCCTGCGCAGTAAGACTACTAGAGAAACCCGGAAGATAGGGGTTCGGACCAAGAACCTTTATCAGTTGCAGGTAGATGGTTGCGCAGCTATGGCATGCAAGGCGGGAGAAGTGGTGAGCCGGGATGATGAGGGCGAACTGTGGCACAGGAGATTGGGCCACCTTCACCATGGAGCTTTGAATATTCTGCAGCATATTTCTACTGGGCTTCCTAAGGGCACTCTTGCGCAGTCAGATCAGTGCAAGGGGTGTACTTTAGGGAAGTATGTGAAAGCCACCTTTCACGAGAAGGATAGTCGCGCCACGACGATCCTTGAGAGAGTTCACAGAGACGTGTGTGGTCCTTTCTCAGTTGCTTCGACAGCAAAGCACAGGTATTATGTGATCTTTGTTGATGATTTCTCTCGAAAGTGCTGGATCTTCTTCATGTCGAAGAAGAGCGATACATTCGCAAAGTTCTGTGAGTTTAAAGCACTGGTCGAGAAGGAGTCGGGGACGAAGGTGATTGCTCTAAGGAGTGATAACGGTGGTGAATTCATCTCGGCTGAATTCAAGGAGTTCTGCAGCGTAGAAGGGATTCGGAGAGAGCTCATCGCACCCCATAACCCACAGCAGAACGGGGTGGCTGAGCGGAAGAACAGAACGATCGTGGGTGCTGCACGGGCGATGTTGCATTATCAGGGCCTACCCCTTCACTTGTGGGCTGAGGCATGCAATACAGCAGTGTATGTGCAGAACCGTTGTCCTCACAAGGTTCTTGGCATGAGTACACCAGAGGAGGCTTATATTGGCAAGAGGCCTGATATTTCCCATTTGCGGATTTTTGGTTCTCCTGTCTACATGCATGTGACGAAGGATGAGAGAAGGAAGCTGGATCCAACTGCTGAGGTTGGAATATTTGTGGGGTACACTGATACACCTCACAACTACCGGGTGCATTTTTCAGACAGTCGCAAGACTGTTGTGCGACGGGATATAAAATTTCAGGAGGAGAAAGCCATGCAGTGTTCGCTTGAGAGGGAGCTACACTTGCATGCAGATGAGGAGCTGTTAGTTCCTGAGGAGGAGCTTCCGGATGTGGATCAGCCACAAGAGGAGGTTCAGGAGGTGGAAGAAACCACCCAGGCAGCGCCAACCATCAGAGGGCGCATGCGCACTACAAAAGCTGAGCGACTGGCTCGGGATGCAGAGAAGGTTGTAGGACCACCTACAGCACAGCGCAGACAGAGACAGTCACCGGATCGGTACACTGGATACATGGCTCTTATGAGTCAATGTGTTGTGACAGAGCCATCCTCTTTTGAGGAAGCTGTGGAGGAACCCGCATGGGTTGATGCCATGATCGAAGAATATGGTTCGATCATCAGGAACAGTGCATGGGAGATTGTCCCAAGACCGGTTGGGAAATCAGTTGTAGGTTCGCGATGGATCTACAAGGTGAAGCAGGCGGCTGACGGGAGTGTGGAGAAGTACAAGGCGATATTTGTCGCCCGTGGCTTCTCACAGATCGAGGGGATTGACTGTGAGGAGACTTTTGCACCTGTCGCAAGGTACTCTTCCATACGAACGATCCTTGCTCTCTCAGCGCAGATGGGGTGGCACATTCATCAGATGGATGTGAAGACTGCGTTCCTCAATGGAGTTATTGAGGAAGAAGTGTACATAGAGCAGCCTGAAGGTTTTGAGATCTTCAGCAGTGAGTCGCATGTGTGCCGACTCAAGAGAGCACTGTACGGGCTGAAGCAGGCACCTCGTGCTTGGTACACTCGGATAGACAACTACTTCACCGGGCTTGGATTCTCCAAGAGTGAGGCGGATCCAAACCTGTACCAGATTGTGGTGGAGGGGAAGCTGTTGATCATCGTACTGTATGTAGATGATCTGATTTTGACTGGCGATGAGCAGTTGATACTTTCATGCAAGGAGGATCTTGCACGCGAGTTTGAGATGAAGGACTTGGGCATCCTTCATTATTTCCTGGGATTGGAGATTTGGCAGCGCAGCGGAGGACTGTTTGTTTCTCAGGGCAAGTATGCCCGGGAGATTCTGGAGAGTTTCAACATGCAAGGCTGCAAGCCTGTTGACACTCCTCTTCCTGGTGGTTGGAGGAAGGAGGATGCTACTTCAGCGGAGGTAGTGGATGCCACTGTCTATCGACAGTTGGTGGGGTCGCTTATGTGTCTGGTCAATACACGACCCGATATATGCTATGCAGTTAACCAACTTTCGCAAGCTATGGTTGAGCCTACCAAGCTCTTTTGGAAGGCAGGCAAGCATGTATTGCGCTATATCAGAGGCACATCGGGATATGGTCTATGGTACAGACAGGAGGATGGAGTGAAGCTTTCTGGCTTCACTGATGCAGATTGGGCAGGGAGTCCAACGGATCGGAAGAGCACTTCTGGAGGAGTTTTCAGCATTGGGTCGACAGCAGTTTCCTGGTACAGCAGGAAGAAGAGATCCGTGGCACTCAGTTCAGCAGAGGCCGAGTACATGGCAGCAAGCTTGGCTGCATGTGAGGCTATTTGGATGAGGAAGATCCTCGCAGGTTTGTTCAGGTTGCATTTGGAGCCTACGGTGATCTACTGTGATAACCAGAGCTGCATCAAGCTCTCGGCTAATCCAGTATTTCATGATAGGTCCAAACATATCGACATCAGGTACCATCATATCAGAGATTGTGTTCAGCGGAGGATCGTGATGCTTTCATATGTTCCCACGGAGGATCAGGATGCCGACATCCTGACGAAGGCGCTCACCAGGAGCAAGTTCGAATTCCACAGAGGCAGGATAGGGGTTGCAGATAATCCATATCTTGCTGAGAGGGAGTGTTGAGAATGCGGCAAGATGATGGAGCTTAGTGAAATGAAGTCGCCTTCACTAAGTGGGCCCGCAGGCAAATTCTGGCGCAAAATCTATTTTTAGACTATGTCTATTTTTAGACATATGGAGCATGGTTCGGGGATTCGAGTTTGAGATTCTTGAAGTATGTGTCATGTTGGTAAAATAGATGAGACTCTATTTTTGAGGTCAAAGAGGTCGAAGTCTATTTTTAGACTGCCTCTCCTTAAAACAGGGAAGTCAAATATTATTTACCCTTAATAATATTTAGACTATAAACAATAGTTTACTCTCTTGGAGCACTTCAGTTCGAGCTACAGAAGTGGCTCATGCATCTGACAGAGGAATCACGTGGTTCCCAAGGGTTTGATGGCATCATGCATGGTTGACTTCGGTTGGACTTCAGTGGCAGAAGTTTGGAGGAGTTAATGAGACAGATAGTGGAGTTGTGTTCTGTTTATTTTAGTTGAACTGATTGAGATTAGTTTAACTAGCTAATCAATTAGTTATGAGTGGATTGAATTAAATATTATTTAATTCATTAATTAGTAACTCATTATTCAACTCAAGAACACATCAGTTCACTACAGTGCGTGATCAGTTTAGTGGAGACCAGTGAAAGAGGTAGATGAAAGGGTGGAGTTAGCTATCAGTTGTGACTATACTGTTGCTATTTGCAACACACAGATAGGTGGAGTAAGCCCATGAGGATTCCGCAGTTTAGGCTGGTGGTTTATCTATATAAAGAGGTCATCCCATAGCATTGAAACACGCAATAGAGGCAAGGTAATTAGTGGTGAGTTTTGAACCAGTAACATGTTCAAAACCAAGCTAGATTGTGTGTAACTTTATGAGAAAGTACTGAGTACTTGTGAGGAGTATTATACTGAGTTGTTACATGATTTCTCCATTATAATATACACAATAGCTGCGGGGTTTTCAGCTATAAGCTTTCCCCATACATATTGTGTTAATGTGTATGATGATTTGATGTGTTATCGCTTGATTTTATTTCCGCATGTGTGATGATCTGAGTTGGTTGAGTGGGAGAGATTATGTGTCGTGTATGAAGTTCAAATAGTATGTGACCAGGATAGTCTCGGTGGATAATTAATTATTATTCAGCAAATTTCTACAAATAAAGGATCTACGGATGTTGAGCCTAGGGTGATTACTGAAGGGAGGTCAGGCGAATCATCAAGGGGAGTCTCTAAGGGGATTTCCATCAAAGGTCTCATGGATGATGATAGATAGCAGACGGAGGACCAAGGCTCCATTATCTCGACATCATAAGGGGGAATGTCAATGGGAGAATTCGTGTCTTCTGGTGTTGCCGAAGCAAGGTGCACAAATAAGGGAGCGGTGGACTCATTACGCTTGGCCTCGAATTGGCGTAAGGCTTCTAAATAGGAGCGATACTCTTCGAGGTGGGGACAGATGTGAGTGTAGTGGCCATGGAAATCACACAAAGCACAAGGGTGATTTGTGTGCAATGGTTCGAGTTTTGGGATTGAATCAGGGATAGTGACATATACCTCTGGGATATCAGATTCCGGAAACGTCTCATTGACCATGGACATAAGGTGAGGCAACTCTGGACAAGTATGGGTGGCGTGGCTGACAACATCACACCAAGCACACTGGATGGTATGCTTTGGATGCCGAGAAGGGGTAGGTTTTGTCAGGGCAGCCTTGTCTTTTGATGCCCCCTTGCAAGATTTTCCCTTCTTACCCAAAGCAGTTGCAACGGGAGGTGGTTCCTGTTGAGGTGGATGAGGCACTGTTGCAGCAGGAGAAGTCATAGGGACCGGTTGAACCGGGGTCAAATCAAGATAAGGTTTGGGTTGACCAAGTAGGGTAGTAGCTGGAGGATCAAGGTACTAGACGGGAATCCCAAGGGTCAGGTTAGGAAGAGAGAGGGTGGCCATAACAGGTACCATGTACACTCCTGGTGGGGGAGCTAGGAACGATATCTGACCAAGCAGATCTGGAGTCCACTGAGTGACTCGCTCATCCTTCCAGCACTTTTGGAATTCTACCAGCCTAGCCAGCCACTCCTGAAGCTCAATTTCAAAGGTTACAAAGAATATTTCGTAGCTTTCAATGAGAACGTACCTATTCTTCCACCTTTCCACCGTCATTTTTTCACTTTGGTTTTCTCTTACTGCAAGTTGGAGTGCAACATCAGACCATGGTTTCAACTTTTTGTACGCAATCCTCTTCGAGTGATGGAGGTCCTCAATCTGGTGCATGGCGGCCAGGCACTACGCAGGGCTGGGGGGAGGTGTGGAGGTCCGAACTCGGTCTAGAACATCTTCTGCTTGCTCCAATTCCCATAGGGCATGTTGAAGCGTGGGGTGGTGCTGTGCTTTCGTCCATAACTGTGTAGCTTCTTCAAACAATTGGGCTCCCTGTCTCAGTTGTTCCTGAATAATTCATGTGGCATTAGTGACCACGGAAATTCGTTGGGTGCATTCTTCTAGGGTCATGGCATACTGCTGGCACCATTCTTTGGCACGGCGGTGTACTTCTTGTAATACGTTGGCAGATAGCCTTTATAGCTCTATAGTAGATAACTATGCTAAGTCTACTTGAATTTCCCCATGATTTATTTCAGAAGAGTGAATTGTGACAGTGCGGGGGAGTAAACATATGTTGCTTCTAGCGGGCGGGGCCTGGAAATGGCAAAGATGTCATAGTAGGTCTCGGTACCGCAATGTTCCTGCCAAACTTGGTTCGCATCTAATCCTCCCAGGCGGCAGCACATGTGCACTTCTATTACTGCACTCAGTGTCTCTCAGCCCTCTAATTGTGAGTCGGGATCCATAACAGAGAGACAAGCATTATAAATCGTAGGAATAAGTAGAAAAAACCATAATGCAGGTAGCCAATGTCGCTTGATAGTTGAATAAATATCCCGAGCGAACATCTTCCCTCCATCCGCGCCCCAACCAAAGCTACTTAATGTCAAGGTAGCTCGTACGTGGTGCGTACCTTTGATCTGTCAAACCGTGCTTATCATAAATGGTGATATTGCTAACCTACTGCATTTTTCTGCGTTTGTAAGTGTATTTTCGCATTAACTAGGGACGTGCTAACATTCCTCCTTTGTATCCAAGTTCATGTCCCTGAAATTCCAGGGCATGGCTCACACGTTGGGGATCCTTCCGTATTTCGACTGAAGGTTGACACGTGGTGTTCCTACAAGTCGATCGGGAGTCTTTTTGAAGCATTTACATTGTTCATGGAAGGATCATTTTTATGTAGGACGGCTGCGTGATATGTCCGTAAGTGATTTAATTCTTCAGTCACTCGCAAATTCTCTCAGATACTCATGATTGTAGACAGGTCCGTAATCTGGTTGGGCAAGGGTCAACCACACCCTTATGTGTTGCGCACAAGCAGGTCACCACGTGGGTTGATTGATCTTGGTGCCCATCTAGCTAAGGGGGTTTCTATACGCATGATCACCCTACTCCAATACTTCCTCCGGGTAGGGGAGACAGGTCCCTGCGCAGGTGCTTCATATCGGGTTAGTAGTAGTGCCTTGGACCTACATTCTGTGGACCCCTTAGGCTTTGCAGGTTTCAGAGTGTCCTCTGTGACCTCTTGGCAAGGCAAGGTTCTTTCCATGGTAGAAATACGACAGAAGCTTCTGATGGTATAAAGGCTGCGAAGTGCTGAAACCTCATGCAGCTGGCTCTGCCAATTCTCCATCTCCTCATTGGAGTCAGAAAAGCATTCACTATCCTTTTCCCAACAGAGCATCCCTTCATCTGTGGGGTTAACCCAATCTTCATTTTGCGCAGTGATCTTAGAGATATGATCTAATTCTTCCTTCGTATGGACAGGCTCAGTATACCGGGCACCTCCAGCGGGTTCGAGGGGTACTATGACACACGTGCCTCCGCTTTCGAACACCATGATTCATTTCTTTAAGTTAATAATGCCTCCCATTTCCATTGCCCAATCTAGTCTGAGGAGCACAGGTTAGGGGTCCGCATCTTCAACGATCTCAATTACTTCAAAGTCAGCTAGGACCCTTGCCCCTGCAATGTCACCATAACCTTTGGTAACCTCCCCAAGGGAATAATTTTCTATTGATTTTCCATGCGTAGCTAGATAGTGAACCATTCCAATTTAGGCTTCCCCATTCATTGCCAGGTTTTCTTAGGTAAAACATTGGCATCGGATCCAAGATCCAAGATAACCTGATCCATTTGATAGTCCCCGATTTGTGCAGTTAGCCGCATTTCTTTCCCTGTGCGTTTCTTAGATCTGTACATTTTGTGCATGTCCTTGGTCTCAGTGATTAGGGTAGGCCGAGCTACGCAGGTATTCATTAAAGCCAGGAGGTTTCTTACGGCCTGTGCGTTCCTGAGCAATTTCAGAGATGCCTTCAAAAAGTTCTCAATTTCTTCCTCTCTTTGAGACTGTGCAGGGACTGCTGGTAGTACCTGTTTTGCATAGGGTACCTCTTTATTTTCCTTGGTGTCTAGCCCACTACATGTTATGACCTTTACACTTAGATCTACTTCTCTTAGCTTATTCTTAGCCCTTTGTACGTTCTGTGTAGGGGTAGGCTGCTTTTCCTGCATCCTGGCTATCAAGATCGGGCAGTCTTCTACCTCATGGTCCAGCTGTTTACAATATTTACACGAAGGCCTGTTAGGATTAGGGTATTCTTTGGCAAAGTGCCCTATTTTTCCACAATTATAACAGATTAGCTGACCTCGTCCTCGGCCTGTACTTCCTCCCCGGCCTCCTATGCCTCGGGCCAGTGATCCTCCAAAGTGCGCAGTCAGTCTAGGCAATGCAGGGTCTGATTGTACCCGATATAGGTTTCTGCGATCCATCATTAAATCATACGTTCGAAAATTCTGCTCGTCATGTCCTAAGGATCGACAGAATCAGCACCATTGTTGTTTTAGCTCTAGGACATATGCACCCAGCCGTGAGCAATGGTTCATATCGTGTAGGCCTATTACCAAAAAATCATCACACCATAGCGTAGACCTGCTTGATCCTGGTCGCAATAGGACAGGCTCCCTACTTACCCCTGGGCGCAGCGGGCTAGGTCCTCCAGCTTGCATATAATCATTCAGTAGAGGGCACTGATCCTTTGTGTGACCAGACACTTGGCAACGTATACACCATAGATCCGTGCAGATGTCTTTTCCTTGCTCTTTTTGTAAGTTTTGTATCTCTAGGTGCATAGCCCCAATTTGTTCCTGGATCTATTGGACTCTTGCTGAGGTATCCTCCCAGGGAGTAGCTTATAACTTCATAGCGGCTTCTACATCTTTCTCCTACGATTCAAAGGTCTGCTGATTCATAGGTGTGCGCAGGTGAGGTAACAACATGGCCATGAACCATTCTGTATGTTGCCTATCATCATATTCGACCCCCCCTTCCCTGAGTGCCTTCTTTAACCATTAATATGCCTCCCACACTGATTCAGATGCACCTTGTTTGAATTCCTTTACGTCTGCCACTAACCAAGAATAGGACTTTGGTTTGCGGAATTGTTGCTTCATGGCATCCTTAATATCCTGAATGGAGGCGGTTCCATTCTGGGCAACATATCGCATATGACGGTCCAGAGCTCTATCTTCGAATGCTAAAGACAGTTGCGCCCTTTTCATTGTATTGCTTGCCACGTTCTGCGCAGTCCAAAAAGAGTCTGCAATGAACCAAAATCAATCCATTTCCTCATCTCCTACCCCCTTGAAGGTAGGTAGTTTTAGATGCATAACCATATCACTATCCAGGGACAATGTTATAGGTGAGTTCTTGCCTCTGCATGTCCTAGGTGGTGATGTGGTTGGTTCCTTCACTGGGCTATAGGCGGCCCTTCCTCCGTCAAGGTTGGTCTGATAATACTTACCACTACATGTCGCACTCCCTTTTGGATCCGAGGTCATTCATTCGGTATGGCTACACAGAATGCTCTTCTTGCACAACAACTTCTTGATCAATAAAGGTAACGTCCTCATAAACTTACCCCGGAATCCTTTGAAGAATCGTCGCTCGGCCTCAGAATATGATACAGATTGTTCAATGGAAAACTCTATCACAAAGCCTCCGAGTACACTGTCCACCCAGTGATCCACCGTGCGTGTAATAGTGTTAGTGGTGCTTTCCAGCTGTTCAAGCAGATCTGGAGTCCACTGAGTGACTCGCTCATCCTTCCAGCACTTCTAGAATTCTACCAGCCTAGCCAACCACTCCTGAAGCTCAATTTCAAAGGTTACAAAGAATATTTCATAGCTTTCAGTGACAACGTACCTATTCTTCCACCTTTTCGTGGTCGGTTTTTCACTTCGGTTTTCACTTACTACAAACTCCTGGATCTGCCTTTTGAACCAGTCCTCGATCTCTTTTCTTTTCAACTTCCAGTATTCTCTTGTCATTACTCGATCCCTTTCTCGAATCTGTCTCGGAAACGGAACCATTTTTTGGCTTAAGGGGTCCTGACCCAGGTTTGGTGTGCAAGGTTTGCCAACAAACCCTTATACTACTGGCCCTTTCAGCATTGACCTGCTTGCGCAGGTCACATTCTCACCCGAAGTAGTATGGGTGGGTGTTGGAACCAGGTTTCCGCACCTTGAGAAAGGAAGGGTAATTCAAGCAGGGTTGCGTTCTGTTCAGATTACCTTGTCTCTGCGCAAGGTTAAATATGTATCCAATTGCATCCACGTGCAGTAGTTATATAATTATATGCTTCTCATAACATCAACACAACAGTACATAACCTGAACAGAACAGATCTAGATTTACTTCAATACACAGACTTTCACAGTAGGATATAACCAGAACATAATAGATCTAATCATTCAATATATAGACCTTCACAGCACAAAGACAGAAAATGCATAACACAATAATTATCAGCAATCCATTCAATAGTACTCACAGATTCAAATATAATAATCCAACATATTCATTCATTCATCACCCTTACAATTACCTTCCCCACCTATGCACACAGCTGGACTAGAATCTCCGTGTACACAGCCAATAGGAGTCCATTCCCCAAAACCCAAACAGATCGCTTACACAACATATCGCATCAATAGCTCATCAAATCCTACCTCTTACAATCTGAAATGCCTCTCTATTTATAACAATCTAGCTTTAACATTCCTATGTGTTAGTCATCAGTATTTTTCACCTGTTGATGATGACTAGTTTCTTAAGCCACGTTTTCTAGAAGCTCATCTCCAAACTGTCAAATCTGTCATCTAGAAAACACCCCTAAACAATTATTTTTCTCCTACCCTTCCAGTCAGCCTATGATGATAAAAAACCTAGTTGTCAAGTCTTATCTAGTTTTAGTCATATAATCCTCTCCATGAGCTGTCATAGCTAAAGGTTATCTGTTGTCGTTTACCCTCATTCCCAAGTCATTCATTATCCAATTGTTGATAAAATGTCTGCCACCCTATCTCTGGTCATATGTCATTTTGAGATCTAATCATACCAAATAAAATACTCAAAATCTGTCAAGATCGCGAATCCCTTCCTTGGCAAAAACACCCTGAGCCAAAAGCCTCTGTTCAGTACCAGCCAGCCCTGGATTAGCCCCTAATCTACAAAAAAAAATCTTCATTCATCCATAGGTCATGCCACTAAGAGGTCATTCTATCTCAATCCGGAAGAAATTCTACAAAGATATGAAACAGAAAAAGATAAGTATGATCACTGTCTAAAGGAACATGCTTAAAGTCAAACAAAATCTCCATCAAATCACAAGGAAGTTCTTCAGAGTTAAAATTCATTGTCTTTTACATATCTACAAGGGTATGATTGCATCAATGATCCATGTGTAAAGGAGCAAAAGAACAAAGTCAAAGAGGTCCTGCATACTGAACTAGCTTGTCCTCAGTAAAACAAGTGAAATACAGTAAGTGAGGAGCTACTATGGTTGTAGTCTAAAAGCCAGAGTTATCTAAAGAAACAAAGTGCAGCCTCCAAGTCCTACTAATGAAAAGAGCTAATGTTTGGTTGATCAGCAGTATTCTCAGCACCTCCTCCAAAATGAAATTTCAACTAGCATCTGCAAACACAATCAAGAGAATTCAGTCAACTATGTCTAGCAAGCAAATACTCTGCAAACACAAGTCATGTGTTTTCTGTTCTTAGGGTTCACAAAGATATTTTACAAATAAAACATATCTCATAGCACATCTCATAGAGCAAATTATTGCCTATTTGACATGACACTAAGCAGAGACATGTGATTTGCAGAAAGGTAATGCATTTTGGAAATAGATTAAATGTCTACAGTTTTAAACTCCTTCATTAAAGCAGAATGGTTAAAGGCACAGTAATAACCTCCTCCAAAAAGAGCAGATGGTTGGGCATATATAGAACCTGCTTCAGTTAAAAAGCAGAGGGTTAAGTTTTCCATGTGTTTTCCGAAGTTTTGAGTCACCTCCTTCCAAGAGATGGGCAAAGATACATCAGTTGTTTTCAAAAGATGTGTGAGTAATTCCTTATCAAAATACAAAGGTAAAAATCAGTGGTGTGTAAAAATACTCCCTCCAGGTTATGGATGAAAGAAAAACTTGAAGAATTTACCTTTAAAATCAGTCAAAACAAAGGACAGGTTGACAAATAGTAATAAAACCATAAGGGTTCATAGGTTGAAAAACCTATTTTACATCAAGCAAAAGGATGGCATTTTGATGTTAAAAGTCTCTTTTCCTCTGTTTATAGAGACCTCCTCCAAACTATGATAAAGGTGAAACTTGGGCTAAGGATAGCCTCATCAAAATTTCAAAGAAAATCTACATTGGAAGACAAGGAGAAAGGCCTCACACAAATCGGAAAGGCCATTTGTAAGGACTGCCCCAATGGTTTCATGACAAATTTCCCATTGAGGACTAATATGAGAAAAACACAGTTTTATAGTCTTTCTATATCAAATCAAAATGCTATACTCACATCTTTGCAAGATTAGCCAAAAAACCTCTCGATGTCAAAAGGCCTCCTCCTCAAATGAGCAGAGGATCCACCAGTGTCTGAAAACATTCAAAGGGACAAGTGAAAAAGGAGGTTTTCAAATTTTAAAAAAAGGTTTTAAAATTTTAAAAGGAGGAGAAAGGTCATTTAAAATTCCCTCATAAAATTTCAAAACACGAAGCATGCATTCATTAGCTCCCCCACAACAGAAGGAAGCATTCCTCGGGCAAGTCTTTGAAGTTTTCGAGCCTAAAACTCTGTGCGGCGTGCCTGCAAACCTGCACGGCGCACCTGTAGGTGCCCGAAAATAGGATTTGCACTGAGGCATGGCGCACTTGTAGCTGTGCACAGCACGCCTGTGCCTGCGGTCAAAAGGCGCCCAAAGTCGACCCGACATCATTCTGTGCGGCATTCTCTCCTGTCAACAACCTGCTCATCTTTGGTTTTGAAATGCTTTCGACCACTGGGCCAACACTCAAAAGGCGGCAAAGATTCATTTTTTGGAAAGGTATTTATCCCTCTTAAACCTGTTGTTTGATTTTAAAGAGGGGTTTAAAAAATCAGAGCACCATGTTTACAAAATCAAAGAAAAACAGTGGGTCTTTTTAAAACATGGATATTACCTCACAAAGATCTAAGGTTGAGATGGAAATTTGCTAAAGATTCACACAGCAGAGATTTCAAAAAATATAGTGTTCTAAGGTGAAGAGCCTTGTGCTAAAAACAAAGATGGACTTCTTTTGAAAAGAAACCACTAATAAGCCCTATAAAAAACCTCATTTCTCTCACACAGCACTGAAGAAGTGAAATTGTCTTCGTTCAGATAATATTTGATTTCCAAACACAAAAGAAAACTATGATCATCTAAGGGGAAAGAGTTTGTTAGGAGGCTTACTGCTCAGTAAAAAAAGGCTGTCTTTTGTTTTGAAAAATAATAACCATCACAGAAACAGCATTTTTATTCAAAATCAGAACAAATGTTTCCTGAGGGGTATAACCTTTGTTTTTAATCAATCCCTTGAAAAAACAGTGATCATTTAAGAGGGGACAATTCTTGTTAGGAGGCTTGATATTCAGTGACAAAATAGTTGTCTTTTGTTGTGGAAAGAAATTAATCATCCAACAGAGAAGCAGTCTTATTCAAAAAGCAGGAACAGTGTTTTCTAAAGAGAATAGTCTGTGTTTATCAGTCCATTAGAACAATGCTACCCAAAGAGGCATTGTTTTCCAAAAGGACATATTTTTCTTGTTTAAACCTCAGAACACAGTCAGTTGAAGAAAAGGAGTTCCTATTGTCAAGATCAAAGGAGTAGCTTCATTTGAACCAGTTGGTTAGCTAGCTAAGGACAGACTTGTTTTTTCTCAAAGAGTAAAGGGTGTTGATTGAAGATTGATCACAGTGAACATTTGAGACAGTTTTCCTTGGAGAATCAGCCAAAGATCTCAAAAGAAAAATGCCTCCCAGGAAAGATAGCAGAAGTGGTCCTCACAAAAGGTATGAACCTTTTTCAACTGAGGAACTGAATGCCCATCCTTCAGTACTTTTTAACTTTCATGAAGTAGGATGTTTGGAGTTTTTTCAAAAGGTTCAGGAGGTAAAAAATTATCTTCCCTTAACACATCTATTTTCTTTAAGGCTGCAAGGGAAACATGTTCATCTAGCAGGCTTATACTTCAAGCTCTCTCCTAGATCTATTTCCAAAGCTACCAAAATTCCATATGTCGGAGAAAAATGGTTTAAGAAGAGCTACCTAGATTCAAATCAATACAAACCCTTCTTGAAACCAGAGCATCGGGATGCATGCCCATCTATCTTTCCTTTTTCCTATTTTTTGACCAGCTATGCTCCCCTCATGAAGATAATCATGAAATATTTCACGTGCGAAGGGAGGTTTTTCCTGGTTTATGCTTACCATATCAGGCTACTCATGCACTTCACAAGAGCCCAATTGCTAAACCTATCATTTTTCCTGTATAGAATTATTGAAAAGATGGCTTCTACTGTTCAAAAGAAGCCTTCCTCTCAGCAACAAGTTTGTTTTTTCCATCATTCCCTTATCAAGATTGTCATTCTCCATCAACTTGAGAAAAAGGGATTTTCTTGGGACTCTTTAATTTCACATCCCGATTTCGCCACTTATTCTTCATCCCATGTGCCTCCCTCACCATCCACTCATCAGGTTTCTCCTTCTTCTATCAAACCCACTCCTAAGAAGCAAAAATCTCCTATAATTGAAAGTGAAAAGGGGAAAAGTGAGACAGAGAAAAACAATGAGAAAGAAGAGCACAATGAGAAAGAGCGGCACAGTGATGAATAAGAGTATAGTGATAAAGAGAAAAACAGTGAAGAGGATCAAAGTGGAAGGAAGCAAAGTGAAGAAGAGCACAATGAAGAAGAGCACAGTGATAAAGAGAAAAACAGTGAAGAGGGGAATGATGAAGAAATGGAACAGTTTGATGAGGAACACAACAGTCACAAAGAGGAAAATATTGGCAGCCCACACAGTAGTGATCATAATGAGGATGAAGCACAAAACATTGAGGATACAGAGCCTAAAAGTCCTGAAGAAAGCAGGGAAAAAAGTGAACAAGGAAACCCTCAAGGAGACATGCAAGGTGACAGTCAAGGCATTCATGAGGAGAGTCAAAACAGTCCTCAAAGAGACACTTTTGATGAAAGAAAGGAAATCCCACCAGCCATCAAGGATGATGATGGGAGTAGCAAAGGCAAAGACCAAATAGAGCATGTGCTAGCTGCCTCTCCTAGGCAAGGGGCCATGCTTTCTTCTCCAAAGGTAACAAAGCTCCAAACATCAAGAAAGAAAGTGGCTCAAATTGTAACTTGAAATGTTACTAGAGCACTCTGAAGCAAAGTTCAGTTGCCCAAGCAATCCATTGTTGAATTACCAAAGAGGAGGAGGACCAAGAAGGCCACCCAAAGCAAGGGAAAAGAGAAGGAGGAAAGTAGCCATGAGAAAGAGAGGGATTTTGACATAATTCAGATAAACAGTGATGATAGTGACAATGAGGCCAGAATCCTAGAGTCTCTATTGCTAAATATAGAAGAACAAATTCATCATCTAAGAGCGGATATAGAGAGGTCTAAAAACCTCATTCATTTTCTGCAAACACAAAACAAACAAATGAGTGTGCACATGGCATTTTATGAGACACGGGCTATCAAGTACCAAAAAGAAGCCTCCAAAGCGCAAATTAAGTTGGAAGAACTCATGGGAAAATTCAATGACAGTGAAGAAGAATATCAGCCAAGGAGGAAGAGGCCAAGGACTATGGGACTCAAAAGAGCTTTGGAGAAGCAAAAAGAGGAAGAGGCTGCCCTTTTCCAATATTTTCCTCTTACTACTTTATTCATCCAAGAGATAGAAAAAAATAGAGAAGCATGGCTTGAAAGGGTGAATGAACACTTGGAGAATAAGTTGGAAAAGGCCAATAGAGACTTAAACCTTCAAAGAAAAATGACCGGGCACTATAAGAAGCTTAATCAATTCGCCCGAAGGAAATTGAAGGCTACACAAGAAAAGCTCAATGAGGCCCGAAAGAGGCGCCCGGCACAAAAAGTAAAGAAAGGCATATCAAGGCTTGAAATTTTGGCTTCTGCTTCTCAACATGCTTCTGAAAACCCATGAGGGTCATGCTCACCAAAATTGGGCATAATTCGACAAGTTTTTTTTTTTTGACATTTTTGGGCTTTTTGAAAAAAATCATGGGCATCACCATTTTAGTTTGAAGCATCCTCAAAGGTTGAAAATGGTATCATTGGATGCCATAATTTCAGGGGCATCTACTCATAAAATTTCAGATCAATTGAAGATGTTTTGGTCCCCCAAAGTGGCGAAAAACAGTCATTTTTTCAACACTCTGCCCCGCATATCAGCAAAGGCTAATTTCTGGGTTTTTTCACATAGGTCAGATTTTCATAGAGTTTAATTTCCCATTATGGGAAAAACAAAGTATTTTCAGAAACGAGACATTCAGGGCTTTCCAACGAGCCATCACGAGCCTCATTTTGACATCGGAAAGGGCTCCAAACGTTGCCCACAAGACAGGGGATTTTCTGCTGCTATATTTCTAAAGTATTTTTGTAAAAAATGCAGTTTTCTGAAGTGGCTTTTCCAAATGTGCGTTTAGCCTTTTTTGGCCATTGTCAGTGGGAAAAAGTCAATTTAATTTCCTTTTTTATCATTTTTAGGCTATTTTTATAGATATTTTTTGCCTTGGGCTTTGCAAAGCCTCAAGGACAAAATCAGATATTTTTGATGGGCCAATGAGCTTGCTAGTGTTGGCAATATGATGCTAAATGTTGTCCTTGATGGCAACCCACTTGATGAAGATGATCGCAACCTCTTATTAAAGATGTTCTTGATGCTTGATTAGTTTATTAATGATGTAAATCTGATGTTCTACAAGTAGCTCAGAAGTACCAGAGAAGGAAATATCAGTGAGGGCCAAAGCAATGATGAAAAATGTGTGTTACAAGGCATACGCGGTTTTGTCAAGGAGAAAGTGTGTATGCACGCGGAAAAGTGCGTGCCAAGTTGTGTATGGTATTTTGCGCTCCAAAATTAGAATACCAAGGGGCATTACCATGGTATTGACCCATTGTATTGAGCGCTGGATTGTCTATTTGATCTCGTCCAGGAAAACCATCGGAAGTAATGTGGTTTTGACTCATGGTATTGAAAAAAGGCTAAATCTATATAAGGAGAAGAATTTAATTGTGCAAAGGGTGTGCATGTGTCTGGGCTTTAATGAATACTTCACTCTGAAGTATATTTGCATGGTTGAACTCTGCTCTTTAATTGATCTGATTCTATGATGCATCTATGAACATAATGAAGGTTCAAGATCTCTAGATCTTGAAATGGTGAATCTCGTGGATGATCTGAAAAGAAGTGATGAAGACCTGGCGCAAATCTGTTGAAGAAGTTGAAGAAATCTGATAAGTTCATTGATCTGGTCTGATCTGCAAAATTTAGCTTTTATAGATCTATACGCAGGTTCGTTTCGTGAGAAGCACGTGTATACGTGGCTCTATTCAGACAAAAGCGCGTATGGGCTATTAGGGTTTTTCTAATAAGCTGCACAAATGTATACGCGGGTTCGCTTTAGTAAAATCACGTGTATACATGGGTCTGTTTAAAGAAAAGCGCGTATGGTATTTGAGTTGATGGTTGCTCAAAAGATAATTGAGGTTCTGCATATCTGTTCTGAAGTCTAGGCTATTTCTGATATTCTGGTTACAGTGGTTTCACTGTTCTGACTGATGAAATGAAAAGGGATGTTTGTTGATAAGTGAAGAATTGTGTTGAAGCTGTTTGATCCAATGTGAAAATTAATGAAACGTGGTCTGTAGTGGATCTGAGGGTTGAAGCCTTCAGTCTAATAGTAGAAGCTTTCTGTCAGCGGAGGCTGGTGCTAATATCAGGGGGTAGTAGCTCCCTTCCAGGTGAGGCTGGTAAACGAGAGTAGGGGGTTGTAGCTCCCTTCCAGGTGAGGCTGGTAAATTAGAGAAAGTTGTAGCCTTCTGCAGGTGGGTGCCTGCGTGCTGGTATAAGTGTGCACCAGTACATGATTGTAAGAAGTTTTTCTTTATAATAAATATTGAATACTGAAACGACGGCAGCGGTGGTTTTCTCCCGAATTGGGTTTCCACCTAAAAATCCTGGTGTTCATGTGTGTTTCCTATGTGTGATGATTATTCTGTTCTTTCTGCACCTATTTATTGTTTCCTGAAGTATCTGATAAATGAATAATGCAATGATCTGAGTTAAGAATTGAATGGATAATTAGATCTCTGTGCATACGCGAGTTCTGTAAAGGATATCCACGTATATACGCTAGTTGGCTTCTGAAAAGTCGCGTATGGGTTTTTAGAAAGGAAAAGTAAAAAAAAAAATTGTCTACATTAAATACTGATTCACCCCCCCCCTCTCTCAGTATTTTTCCAACAATTGGTATCAGAGCAAGTCCTTCTGAAAAAGCTTAGCCGCTAGAAGGAAGATCAAGCAAGATGAGCAATCATGAAGGAACAGCATCTATCAAGCCCCCGCTCTTCAATGGAAGCAATTTAATCTTCTGGAAAATGAGGATGAGATCCTATCTTCAGTCTATGGGAGCTGATGTATGGGCCATTGTTGAACAAGGATATCAATATCCAGCTGCTACACCAACAGATCCAACTGAAAGGAAGAATTATGAATCAAATGCAAAAGCGGTCAATGCTATAATAGGAAGTCTAACTGAACCAGAATTTGTCAAAGTCATGCAGCTGAATACAGCAAAGGAAATATGGGACAAAATCATTCTAAGTTATGAAGGCGATGCAAAGGTAAAAAGTGCAAAACTCCAAACTCTCATAATTGAATATGAAAATTTAAAGATGCATAGTGATGAGAGTATTGCCATTTTATTTTTACGTATTGATGATGTTGTAAATCGTATGAGAAATATGGGTGAAACAATATCTGACACTACTTTGGTTGAGAAAATTTTACGATCACTAACGGCAAAATTTGAATCAAAAGTTTCTGCCCTTGAAGAAAAACAAGATATTCAAAATATTTCCGTGACTTCATGGCATACTGACTGCATATGAAATGAGAAGAGGAGGGCCGTCTGAAGTCAAAGAAGCTGTTTTTAGAGCTTCTACAAAAGGGAAAGAAGTGCAAGAAGCAGAAGGATCAGGATATATTTCGGAAGAAGATGAGGCAAATTTTGTAAAGAAACTTCAACTTGGTACAGGACGGTTTAGAGGTAAGCTTCCTTTCAAATGTTTTAATTGTGGAAGAGTTGGTCATTATGCTGCTAAGTGTCCTTACAAAGAAACACCTGCAAAATGAAAGGAAGTAGCTAGAAATAAGAACCGGTCTAGCACTAGAAGAAGTTACTATACTCATGATGACAGTGATGGAGTATCTGATAGTGAGGAAGAATGTGAACAAGATCTTAGACTTCTCATGGCATTTGAATCTAAATAAGAATAGGATACTTTTGTGGATGCTCTAGAGGACAATGATTTTCTTGAAGAGAACAACCAACTCAAAAGACTCTTATAAGAAAGAAAAATTTTCTTAGAAGAAAGAAAAATAACCATCGAGACTCTGGAAAAGCAGGTTTAAGAAGCAAAGAAACACAATGAGAAATTATAATGTGAAGTGGTAAGTGTAAGAAAAGAATTTGAGAAAGTAAAGACTCTGAATTTTAGATTTGCTAAAGGATCTGAAACCTTAGATGATATTATCAAGGTTCAACGTTCTCCTCTTATAAAGACAGTTCTTGGATACACTGGAGAGTCCTCTCAAGCTTCAGCACCAAATTATCTAAAAGCAGCTACAACTGGTTTACAAAATTCTGCCACTCAGCCAGGGAATAAAGAATATTTACAGGTAAAGCATGATCATCCTAATGCAAGGAATATCTTTCAAAAAGGCACCAATAAACAGGTAAATTCAAATAGAAGATTTCATGATCGCAGAAATTTCTTCTTCAATGGACAATGTTTCTCATGTCACAATTTTGGTCATAATGCTGCTCAATGTGTTGCATATAAAACCATCATGAAAAGAGAAGCAAGAAAGAAAAGGATTGATGTTGAAACAAAGAAGAATACCTATAAAAACTTTTCTCCTCTTCTAAATGAAGTTGAATGTGCTTATTGCAATAACTTTGGCCATGAAGATTCTGAGTGCAGGAGCAAATTATAGCCAAGAGAGCATCTTCCTTCAAAATCCAAAATATGGAAAAAGAAGGAACCACAGGTTGAAAATTGTGGCATAGCGTTATTTGCGGAAGGTGAAGAAAATCAATGGTACATTGATAGCAGATGCTCAAGACACATGACAGGTGATAAACACAAACTTCATGCATATAGTGCTCTAGAAAAGGAAAAGAAAGTTACTTTTGGAAATGATACTCCTACTGTAATTAAAGGAAAAGGGTCTATGTTTCTAAAAGAAAAGGTGAAGGCTAATGATGTCATGTATGTGGATGGATTAAGGCATAACCTGTTAAGTGTAAGTCAAATGTGTGATCAAGGAACTGAAGTTGTCTTTAGTTCAAAAGAATGTGTGGTTCGTGATCTTGATACAGGTAAAACAATTATAAAAGGAAAAAGAACTCCAAGCAATCTGTATGTATTGAAGAATTGCAAAGAACAATGTTACTTGAGTAAATATTCAGAAAACTGGCTATGGCATAGAAGGTTGGGGCATCTAAGCTTCTCTCAAATCAACAAATCTAGCAGACTTAATGCTGTTCATGGTCTTCCCAATATTACTCTGCCTAAAAGTATCATATGCAAATCTTGTCAATTCGGTAAGCAAACCAGAGTGCAATTTAATGCCAAGGAAGGATCATCAAGTAAGCCTCTTGAACTCATTCATACTAAAATATGTGGACCTATGAGGAAAAATTCACCACGGGGTGAAGAATACCATATCTTGTTTATTGATGATTTCTCTAGAATGTGTTGGATTGGGTTGATCAAACACAAAGATGAAGCATTTGAAAATTTTCAGATCTTCAAAGCACTGGTGGAAAATGAATTAGATCTAAAAATCAAGTGTCTTGGATCTGATCGAGGAGGAGAATATACATCAAATGAATTCTTTGAATTTTGTGAACAACATGGCATAAAAAGACAGTTTTCTATAGCAGGCACTCCACAACAAAATGGCGTAGCAGAAAGAATGAATAGAACGATTCAACAAATGGCTAGAGCTATGCTTGATGATTCCGGAACACCTGACACTTTTTGGGGAGAAGCAGCTCACACATCAGCAAATATTTTTAACAAGGCACATGTTCGAGTAAATAGTGATAAAACTCCGTATGAACTATGGTATGGTAATCCTCCTTCTGTGAAGCATTTTAGAGTTTTTGGAAGTAAATTCTTTATAAAAAATAATGATGAAAATCTTGGCAAGTTTGAACCCAGATTAGATGAAGGAATATTTCTTGGTTACTCATCTACAAGAAGAGCATACAAATGTTACAATAAAAGGCTTCGGAAGATTGTTGAATGTATTGATGTTGTTATTGATGAGTTTCCTGCAGCTCCTAAAGAAGAAAAACACACAACAGATGAAGATGATGGTGACTTTTGTCCTTCTGCGTCAAATAGAAATGATATAGACAATGGATCCAATGAAGAACCAGAAGATGATTTATCTGAAAAGGCTGCATCCAAATATGTTCAAAAGAATCATCCTGAATCTCAAATTTTGGGAAATAAGGAATCAGGAGTACAAACAAGGAGGACTCTTGTGGGATCTTCTAGCTATCTGGCATTTCTATCCACAATTGAACCACACAATGTCAATCAAGCTAGCAAATATGAATGTTGGATTCAAGCCATGAATGAAGAGATTGACCAAATTGAAAAGAATGACACTTGGGAATTGGTACCAAGACCACATGATAAAAATGTCATTGGAACTAAATGGATATTCAAGAACAATTTAAATGAGAATGGGGATGTTATAAGAAAAAAAGCTAGACTTGTTTGCAAGGGGTATACTCAACAAGAAGGTATAGATTTTGAAGAAACTTTTGCTCCTGTAGCTAGACTTGAAGCCATAAGAATGTTTCTTGCTTTTTCAAGTTTTCAACAAATCAAAGTTTATCAAATGGATGTCAAATTTGCATTCCTCAATGGTGATCTAGAAGAAGAAGTTTATATAGAACAACCAGAAGGATTCATTTTGGGAAATGATGAAAATCTTGTTTGTAGACTTAAAAAGGCTCTATATGGTCTCAAACAAGCTCCAAGGGCATGGTATTATCGTCTTGACAAATATCTTCATCAACAAGGATTTTCAAAGGGGTCTGCTGATAGCAACTTATACACAAAAATTGAAAATAATAAACTACTGATTGTGGTGGTTTATGTTGATGATATCATTTTTGGGAGTAATGAAGAATCTATGAGTCAGAAATTTGCTTCTGTCATGCAGCAAGAATTTGAAATGTCCTTACTTGGGGAACTAACATTCTTTCTTGGCTTGCAAGTGCATCAAACTACAGATATATTCCTATCACAAGCAAAATATCTTAAGCAAATTTTGAAGAAGTATGGCATGGAAGAATGCAAACCTGTAAGTACACCAATGATAACTAGATGCAATCTCAGTTCTCATGATGATTCTCCCATGGTGAATCAACCAGAATACAGATCAATGATAGGAAGTCTAATTTATCTCACTGGGACTAGACCGGACATTATGCATGCAGTTGGGATTTTTGGACGATTCCAAGCTAATCCAAAAGAGTCTCACCTTCAGGCTGTCAAAATAATATTCAAATATCTACAAGGAACTCAAGATTTTGGACTATGGTATCCAAAGAATGCTGATCTTACTCTTCATGCTTACACTGATGCAGATTGGGCTGGAAATGTTGATGATCGGAAAAGCACTAGTGGTGGTGCATTCTATATGGGGCCCCGGTTGGTATCTTGGTTTAGCAAGAAGCAAAATTCTATTGCTTTATCTACAGCAGAAGCAGAATATGTAGTTGTCGCATCATGTTGCACTCAACTTCTTTGGATGATGCAAACTTTACAAGACTTTCAAATCAAATGTTCACCTCCTATCTCCATTATGTGTGATAATACAAGCGCCATCAGTATCTCAAAGAATCCTGTTATGCATTCGAAGACCAAGCACATTCCCATCAAGTATCACTTCCTACGTGAACAAGTGCTTGAACAAAAGGTGAAGTTGGAGTATGTTCCCTCCAAGGAACAAATTGCTGATATATTTACCAAACCTCTGCCCAGGGAAACGTTCGAATATCTCAGGCAGAAGTTGGGTGTTGTCTCTGCCTCTCAGAAGATCAGATCTGATTAAATTCAGAAGATTAAATTGGATACGTGGGTTTCCTGAAAAACAGTCGCCTATATACGTGAGTTTAAACACATAAAGCCGCGTATGGTTGGTTGCTGGAAATTTCTGTTTGGGGTCAGCATTTTTTAGCACAACTACAGTGTTGTTTGGTATCTTTGATGTTGTTTGGAGTCACTGGTGGTATTTCAGCTCATATATTTCTATTTCATTCTCTATTTTTGGGTGAAGATGCCTTGATGATTTGTTGTTGAAAGTATTTAGGATGCACAAGCAAAGGGGGAGCTTTTGTCATATAGAAAGGATGCATTGGATGCATAGTTTCAGGGGGAGCAGTAGTCTTGCTACGTATAATGCATTGTTGGCATTATGATGGTTCTGAAATGTGATCTCTCTTGAGGTCCTTCTGGTATTGGTCATGAAAAGTCATTTTTGTAATTTGATGAAAAGGTAATGTTGAGACCCATGATGTAAAAATTGTAATATTTAGTCATGTAAGGACTTGTTCAAATTTGTAAACCCACTTGGTTGGGTAGTTGAGTCAAAATGTGTAAACCCACTTGGTTGGGTACTTGAGTCACTTATGTAAATCCACTTGGTTGGATCAATTGATGTAAGTATGAGTCCTTGGTGATAGGAAGGTCATAGAGTCATGTACTTCATTAAAAAAAAAAAAAAAAAGATGTTTGAGCATTCAGCATGAACTCAGGGGGAGCATGATATCTTCAGTGCACATCATATCTACAGCGCTCTTCTTTCTACATAAGGAGAAAAACCTTGTGTTGGTTTTGATCCGCCCTTTGCCCTTGATGTCAAAGGGGGAGAGTGACATGGTGTTTGAATAGGGGGAGAATATCATTCTGCTTAATGTATTTATCTGTTTTGGTGATCAAACACCATCATGGTTGCCATCAAGTCCAAAGGGGGAGATTGTTGGCAATATGATGCTAAATGTTGTCCTTGATGGAAACCCACTTGATGAAGATGATGGCAACCTCTTATTAAAGATGTTCTTGATGCTTGATGAGTTTATTAATGATTTAAATGTGATGTTCTACAAGTAGCTCAAAAGTACCAGAGAAGGAAATATCAGTGAGGGCCAAAGCAATGATGAAAAATGTGTGTTACAAGGCATACGTGGGTTTGTCAAGGAGAAAGCGCATATGCAGGTGGAAAAGTACATGCCAAGTCGTGTATGGTCTTTTGTGCTCCAAAATTAGAATACCAAGGGGCATTACCATGGTATTGACCCATTGTATTGAGCGTTGAATTGTGTATTTGATCTCGTCTAGGAAAACCATCGGAAGTAATGTGGTTTTGACTCATGGTATTGAAAAAGGCTAAATCTATATAAGGAGAAGAATTTTATTGTGCAAAGGGTGTGCATGTGTCTGGGCTTTAATGAATACTTCACTCTGAAGTATATCTGCATGGTTGAACTTTGCTCTTTAATTGATCTAATTCTATGATGCATCTATGAACATAATGAAGGTTCAAGATCTCTAGATCTTGAAATGGTGAATCTCGTGGATGATCTGAAAATAAGTGATGAAGACCTGGCGCAAATATATTGAAGAAGTTGAAGAAATATGGTAAGTTCATGGATTTGGTCTGATCTGCAAAATTTATCTTTTATAAATCTATACGCAGGTTCGTCTCGTGAAAAGCGCGTGTATACGCAGCTCTATTCAGACAAAAGCGTGTATGGGCTGTTAGGGTTTTTCTAATAAGTTGCACAAATGTATACGCGGGTTCACTTCAGTAAAAGCGCGTGTATACGCGGGTCTGTTTAAAGAAAAGTGCGTATGGTATTTGAGTTGATGGTTGCTCAAAAGATAATTGAGGTTCTGCATATCTGTTCTGAAGTCTGGGCTATTTCTGATATTCTGGTTACAGTGGTTTCACTGTTCTGACTGATGAAATGAAAAGGGATGTTTGTTGATAAGTGAAGAATTGTGTTGAAGTTGTTTGATCCAGTGTGAAAATTAATGAAACGTGGTCTGCAGTGGATCTAAAGGTTGAAGCCTTCAGTTTGATAAGTAGAAGCTTTCTGTCAGCAAAGGCTGGTGCTAATATCAGGGGGTAGTAGCTCCCTTCCAGGTGAGGCTGGTAAACGAGAGCAGGGGGTTGTAGCTCCCTTCCAGGTGAGGCTGGTAAACGAGAGAAGGTTGTAGCCTTCTGCAGGTGGGTGCCTGCGTGTTGGTATAAGTCTGCACTAGTACATGATTGTAAGAAGTTTTTCTTTATAATAAATATTGAAGACTGAAACGACAGCAGTGGTGGTTTTCTCCCGAATTGGGTTTCCACCTAAAAATCCTGGTGTTCATGTGTGTTGCCTATGTGTGATGATTATTCTGTTATTTCTGCACCTATTTACTATTTCCTGAAATATCTGATAAATGAATAATGCAATGATCTGAGTTAAGAATTGAATGGATAATTAGATCTCTGTGCATACGCGAGTTCTGTAAAGGATATCCGCGTATATACGCTAGTTGGCTTCTGAAAAGTCGCGTATGGGTTTTTAGACAGGAAAAGTAAAAAGTTTTTTTGTCTGCATCAAATACTGATTCACCCCCCCCCCCCCCCTCCCCCTCTCAGTATTTTTCCAACAGCTAGTTGCACTAGGAGGTTCTCCTTCATCTTAGCCTATATATTCCGATAGACTTCGTTGTAAATAAGGTGGAACTTCATGATATAGAGCAATATATGGTTATACAATCTTCGAAGAAATACTTGTCTCATGCATTGGATAGCTTCTTGAATGTTTTGGATGATGAAAGAGGACTGATATTGGATTCCTTGACTTGGTAAAATGGTATAGTGTCCCTCTCTGTTATGTTTCTTAGTTTTCATATATATTTCATTTTCTTGCTTGATGTAAGACAGTAGAGAATAGATTTGAGACATGCCCATGGAGACACCTCAGATTTCCTAATTCATTACAGCTTCTATGTTTTCTTCCTTCTTAGTCATATCAAAGAATTCTTAACTGCTCTTTGATCACTGAAGAACTTGTTTGCTTGTTTCATTTATGGTTGTTATGCATGCTAAGTATGATTCATGGTACGCCCTGATTACTCATGGCTAGTCAAAGATCCACCTCTGAAACCTTTCTTTGAATGTTTGATTGTCCTAGTTGAACCAAAGAGGTCTTGTATTGATCTTCCCCTTTGCCTAAAACTCTGCAATCTTAGTTCAAAGTGCCTGATAACCCAAAATAATATGTCTAGGAGTTCCCTCTTAGTAGCTTGAGTTATTTGTTTGTCTTAATTGTTTTTCCCCAAAGTCTGATAGCGATTTTCCTAAATTTAGAGAGTCATATATCTCTATGTATCGCTTGAATGTTATTTTATGCACCTATCAGTTTGAAGTTACATTTATCATGATTAATGGTTAGCCCTACCATATAAATGTCTGATATTGAACTATTTATGTTTGAAAGCCTTTGTCCTTCACAAACTTAGTGTCCATCCCACTTCATTTTACCTAAAGATCCATTTTACCTTGATCAAATTGGCCCTTCAATATACCTTGTATCACCATCTGAGGCTTTCTCGACCTTTTCGACCCCATAGCCCAGTTGATCTAACAATATTTTTATCTATTTATTCTTTGATCAGTTCCTCCCTCAAAAAACCTAAAAACAAAACCAAAAACCTACTTCATAACTAGCCTAAAATCAAAAACACAAGAAGCAAACAACTATACATCCCTTACACAAATAGAGAGAGCCCTCTCTGAGTCCAGGAAGGTTAGGTCCTTGGGCTCCAAAGATTGGTTTGATATTACCCTGTCACTTAGCTTGCCAATCAGCCAAATCAAGGGACCCCAACATAATGGTGATCATGGTGGGACTAACTGAGTACCTAACAGTCTAGCAAACTCTTGTAGATTCATTAGTATTTCAAATTTTAAAACAGGCGAGCAGCCCATAGAATCATTTAGAGTAAATTTTTTTTTCTTTCACCACCCTAGCAAAGTGATGAATCAGGTTTAGAACACTCTAAAAAACTAGAAGCTGCACATAAAGACTCATAAAACCCCAAAAAACATCCCTATATTGGCTTTTCCAGTTATTGGTGGTGGACCATAAGTACCTCTCTATAAAAACAACTAAAAATCCACCTGGTGACTCCACTAGCCTGCAGTAGGCCTAAAACTCCATAAAAACTAAAAATTTCATAAACCATACTATTATGTTAACTCATCTTTTCGAAAACTAAAAATTCATGGTGAAACCTCTGAAATCAGTGACAAACTAAGTATACCTTAGCGATTCAGAAAACTTCACCTAAACATAGGAAATAAGCAGAATAAACTTGCAAATAGAACCATAGCTTTCCCAACAGTCTAGCAAACTGTTGAAACTAAGTGTTAAGTCTTTCTTGCAAGTCTCCACATCAAATTTTGCTAGAAAACTTTTTCCCAAAAGCATATTTGACAGTATTGGTGGTGGACCATAGATATCAAAGAAATCCACCTGGAAACTCCACTAGCCTTCATTTTTGTTTTGACCATTCTTCACATTAGCGAAACCCCTAGAGAGGTCATTCTGTCCAAAACATTCACAACTATCATCCTCTCTAAACTTCGACTTTGAAATCTGGCTTCACGAAGAATCAATACTAGACCTCATCCAGACCCAAATACCCCTATCATAGTTGATAACCCAGAGAAGATTTTGTGGCAAACTTCCGAAACTGGTGACTTAACTACCAATAGGTCCATCCGTAAAGAAAGCTTTGTACCTTAAAATCTTACATCCTTGCAAGATTCCCAGTTTAACTTAAAATCAATAGAAACCCTTTTTAGAAGCAATTCACAAAGTAAAATCAACTTTGTCGATCTTGAGCCCTTAGATTTTCAATAGAGTCCTAGTAGAGAAGCCTCACCTACTACACCTCCTAAATTTCAGCTTCTCCACCACTTTGGCTCTTACCACCCCAAATCTGCTCAAAACCAGTTCATAAGTCCCAGTACCTCTGCCACACCCATTCAAACCACCATTGTTCAAATCACCTCATCTCATCCCACAAACACTCATACTGTAAATCAACCATTAGCTCCCGCTATGGAAGCTTGGTATGCACCCTTGGTATTACCATAGCCTTTAGCACCTTTACAACATGACTACCAATCAAAAATCCCGCACTTCACTGGAGTTGAGGCTACTACCGCCCAACAACATGTAGATAGAATTAGTGATGCCTTTGAATACATGGAAATAGAATACGAGACCATTAAATGAGGATGTTCGCCCAAAGCATGGGCAGAGAACCCAAGAAATGGTTTAAGAGCTTAACTCCTAACAATATAGCCGATCTCCCATCACTCTACCAAAATTTCATAAATAGGTGGGAAATCAGAAAAAACCCCATTCAAATCCTTTCTGAGTATAACAATCTTAAAAGGGATAATGGGGAAAGTGTCTGGGACTACTGCACTAGGTTCAACAGTGTTTATAATTCCCTCCCATCTCACTTCAAACCTCCACTTGGATCAGCCTTAGCAAAGTTTCCCGAAGGTTTCGACCTAGACATGACATATCAACTAAGAGACAAGGACCCCGCAACTTTAGAGGAAATGCAAAAAGTGGCTATGAGTGCAGAAGCCAACTTAGCTGAAAAGAGAGCTAGGATGAGATCAGAGAAGAAAGTCACATACCGTGACGAGGTTGCCCCTTCAGTCTCTTCCTCAGATCCTAGAATAGATGACTTGGTTAGATCCATGGTGAAAATATGGGAAAAGATAAGTGAAAATGCACCTCTTAGGGACAACCAGCCAAACCCCCAAAACAGGAACTAGAACCAAAACTTTAGAAGAGACTAGCCTCAAAATAAACCAAGGGAAAATGACCAACAAATCAGGCCACCTTTCAATGAAAACTATGTTGATGAGGAAGAGTGAGATACATAACCAATTGATGAACTTCATTTAAACCTAATAGGTTCTTATAACGAGGGTGAGTTTTTCCTCACAGAAGAAGTACAAGTTTTTTTCTCCCCGAATCAAAATGAAACCAACTATGAGGACCCTGAAGATCCTGCTATAGGATTTCAGAACGCCATAATAGAAGCTCATAGGTAGTATGATCTTAGTAGTAAGAAAAACCAGGACAACTCTAATAAAAATAGCTCAGACACTGTTGTTACTAAAACCCCTGATACCATCCTTAAAAGAGTAGTGGATAGTAACAAAATCATGGCCAAGAAAACTGACGAAAACAAAGATAAAGCTATTCAAACAAGCCTTGGCCCAGATTGCCCTAGTACCTCTACAACGATTCCCGAGATGGCTGTGTTGAACAAAATCCCGTACCAAAGTAAGCAAATTAAGAACATAGAGAAAGTCATGGCTGAAAAAACTGAAGCAAATCTATCTAAACTACAAGCACCCTTCAGTTTTGAAGGGAAAATCGCCAAAATAAAGATCACCATGCCTCTCACTGAACTTCTCGCCCAAAGCTCTTACAAATCCCAAGTGCTAACGGTCCTAAACATAGGAAATTATGCAGACACCCTACATCTAGCTGATGATACCCCTGAAGTTTTGTTTGGTCCAAAAATAGAAGGGAAATTCCAAGAAGGAACCACTCTTCCCTTTTACATTAGTCTGAATATACATGACCAAATTCTACATAATGCCATGCTGGATTCCTGGGCCTCGCACGATCTCATGCCAAAAGTTGTGATGGAAATATTAGGCCTAGAAAAAACAAAACCTTATAAAGACTTATATTCATTTGATTCAAGCAGATTCAACTGTCTAGGCCTGATCAAAGATCTTCATTTCAGTTTGGCCCAAATACATGCAAAACACCTGATCATGGACATAGAGGTAGCAGACATCCCTCCCAAGTACGGAATGATTTTATCCAGAACATGGGGGGCCAAGCTTCAGGGAAATATTCAACTTGATATGTCCTATGCCACTATTCCTGTGTTTAACCAAACTAGAATACTCTATCGGGAATCACACATGAATATATGGTCAGCAGCCAAGAAAGGCCAGATAACATCCCGATGTACTCCTTGCATTCAAATCTGAATTCCTTCATTTTACACACTGATGAAAACATTGAGGAACAGTTAGGAGAATTTGAAACAAATTTAGGCGCACCACATCAGCCACCCCAGGTTCTCTATGATGAGCTGGACACTCAAAATTATCATGACCCTGAGCAGTTATGTCTTGAGGAAAGAGAATTCGATTTTCCAGAAATATAATTAGAGAAGAAAGCAGAAAACATTATATACCATCAAGAAAATTGCTCAAACCATAGACAAACATCAACAGTAACATTAGGAGACTTTTTTCAGAATAGAGGCACTAAAAGACTTGCATATTACAAACCTTTTTGGAAATCAGGGGCAGGGGAGCTTAATGTTCTTACCATACCTGAATGATTTATCATCTCATAACTTTACCCCCTCAAATGAAACCTTGACTATAGCCATAATAGCTAAAGATCCAGGAAAAATGCCTGATAAACTTATTATGAAAGGATATGGTGACTGCAGTCCAAATATACCTGAGTTGTTTGAACTAGCTAACATTCTACTACTCCACCAAAGACTTAGAACTGCTAGAATTTGCAAGATTGTTCAAGATACTACCGCATGTAGGGAAAATAGTGAGAAGCACTATGACACTGCCATCACTTCAAGAAACAACTTTGACAAAAGAAAATACAAAAATCTTGACCAAACATTAATAATCAAAGACAAGACAATTGGACATAGGATCTGTGTTGATTTTAGAAACACAAATACACACCCTTGGGACAGAAATTATATCCTTCCTGCCCAAGACCATACTATACAAATGACAAGTGCTTCTAATAATGTGTCTTTACAAAGTGATGTTTCAAGACATCACCAATCAATTCCTTTGCAAAGCGAACAGCTCAAAGAATTTTTCAAGTATGCTGGAACTAGTTCCATTTTCAAACCCAGAATTTCAAAACCACCAGACACCAAAGACATGCTCCTGAAAGCCATGTTTCCAGTTCTAAATTTCTACATTCTGATGTACCTTGATAATGCCATCATATACTTCAAAAATGACAAAATATATGCATTATTTGAAAAATATGTACAACAAAAGGAGAAGTGGAGATAAAAGGTATAAAGACGTACAGCGGGAAAACATGGGGTTGTTTAGAGATTCATGCATGAATCCTTATGTTATGCTTGAAAGAGAAAATTTTCTAAACTTTTCTTTTCAAGAGCTGAGTGGACCAAGAGCGTTAGGAGATCCTTATGAAGATAATATGCTCAAGTTTCACCATTTTCAGGATTTCTAGTTCCAGATTTTTCAATCATTGTATGTATCATTGTTTGAAGAAATAAATCAAAAAATAGAAAATTCAAAAAACAATAGAAAAGTAGAAAAAGAGGGCAGTTTGGAAAACATCAAGAAAGCCCCATGTTCAAAAAATAGTCATTCCAAAAGTGCGCAAGTCTAAATGCCGCTACTAGTGCTCAAAATGTCTTGTTTAGTTATCTAGCCTTATCATAACTGAACATGTTTTAAATTTATTTGTTGATAAGTTAGCAAGAGAAGAGATAATCAAATTGTCTAAGCTTGACTTGTCAAAGAAAATAGATTAGGAAAAGATACTGGTTCCACATTCTCAAAACAGAACCAAAGAGGAAAACATGGATGAAATACAAACTTTGTATCCTAGCCCTAATTTTTCTAAATTTCATTTTCATGCAAAATAATATTTGTGTGCAGCTTGCCTTTCATGCCACAAGTACATGACAAATTAGACTGTCTAATCCTGATTTGGTCATTTTTCAATTTCATGTTTTATATTAGAGAATAAAATCCTGTCAAACAGCTTAATCTTGACAGGAAATCTAGCATAGGTAGAGAAACAAAGGAGTTCATCAGTTTAATATGAACTCCCGGAAAACATAAGTGTAGAATTAGATAGTGTCATTTTTCAAAAATATTATGCCAAAGGGTTGCTAGTCCAAATGCACCCGAAAGAAGAAGAAATGTTAGGAAATGTAGCTGGGTAGGTAGAAATGACTTTGATGCTAATCATGTTGTCAATTTTCAGAAATAGCATCAAGGAAGAAAGAAATTTGCGCAAATGGATAAAGGCACTGGTTTTCAAAAGCCAAAGATCTGAAATTTTGGACACCTATTGAAAAGGAGCTGCCCTCCCCAAATGGAGCCACTGTTGGTCATCAGTATTTTTCACCTCTTGATGATGACTAGTTTCTTAAGCTAAGTTTTCTAGAAGCTGATCTCCAAACCGTCAAATCTGTCATCTAGAAAACACCCCTTAACAATTTTTGTCCTCCTACCCCTTCCAGTCAGCCTATGATGAGAAAAACCTATTTGCCAAGTCCTATCTAGTTTCAGCCATATAATCTTGTCCATGAGCTATCATAGCTAAAGGTTATCTGTTGTCATTTACACTTATGCCCCAAGTCATTCGTTATCCAACTGTTGATAAAATGTCTGCAACCCTATATTTGGTCATATGTCATTTATAGATCTAATCATACCAAAGAAAAACACTCATAATCTGTCAAGATCACCCCTAAGTTAGATAGTGGCGCTTTAGAGAATCCTTTCCTTGGAAAAAACATCCTGAGCCAAAAGCCTATGTTCAGTACCAGCCAGCCCTGGATTAGCGCATAATATGCAAAAAAAATCTTCATTCATCCATAGGTCATGCCACTAAGAGGCCATTCTATCTCAGTCCGGAAGAAATTCTACAAAGATCCAATACAGAAAAAGATAAGTATGTTCACTGTCTAAAAGAACATGCTTAAGGTCAAACAAAATCTCCATCAGATCCCAAGGAAGTTCTTCAGAGTTAAATTTCATTGATTGTTACATCTCTGCAGGGGTGTTATTACATCAATGATCAATCTGCAAATAGAGTCAAAGGTGTCTAGCAAGAAAGTACTCTACATATTCAAATCACATGGTTTCTAGTCTAAGGGTTCACAAGGATGTTTTACAAAGGATATATATCTCAGACCATGTTTCATAAAGAAAATTGCCAATTTTAACCTTCTTGCCCATTTGATACAATACCAAGCAGACATGTGATTTACAGAAAGGTAATACATTTTGGAAAAATATGAAATGTCATACCTACAGTGCTAACCTCCTCCAAAAAAGAGCAGATGGTTGGGAACATGATAAGAACCTCCTCCTTTAAAAAGAGCAGATGGTTAAGAAGCATAGTTTAACCTCCTTCATTAAAAGCAGATGGTTAAGAGCTCATTATAGAACCTCCTTCATTCAAAAAGCAAAGGGTTAAGTTGTCAAAGTGATTTCAGAAATTGTCAATCACCTCCTTCCAAGAGATGGGCAAAAGATACATCAGTGTTGTTTTCAAAAGATGTATGAGCAATTTCCTTATCAAAAATATGAAGGTAAAAATCAGTGGTGTGTAAAAAGACTCCCTCCAGGTTATGGATGAAAGCAAAACTTGAAGAAGTTACCTTTAAAATCAGTCAAAGACAAAGGACAGGTTGACAAACAGTGATAAAACCATAAGGGTTCATAGGTTGAAAAACCTATTTTACATCAAGAAAAAGGATGGCATTCTAAGTGTTAAAAAGTCTTTGTTTCCTCTGTTTATAGAGGCTTCCTTCAAACTGTAATGAGGGTGAAAATTTGGCCAAAAACATTCATCTAAATTACCAAAGAAAGAGAGAGCTAGCTGGGTTTGACAGTAGTTTATGCATATGCATACAAAGAAGACAGTAAAGGTAAGAAAAATACATAATCTTCAGAAAGTTACTTTAGTGGTTTTAAGGGTCACTTCCTTGATGAATGGTAGTGAGAAAGATCTTGTTTAAAGGAGGCCTCCTTACTTCAAAGTACGATGGAGTTATGGTGTTTTCAAAGGACTTGCCATAGTATTGTTTCTATGAAAGGTCTTTATGGTGTTATAAAAAGTGATACAATATTGAAGACAATAATTGGTGTTTTTATAAAAAAGCTTTTCAAAAAAGCATAAAACCCTTCTAGAATGACTGCAAAGGAATTAGAGATTTTTCAAATTTTAAAGGAGGAGAAGGTCGTTAAAGGGCCCTCATCAAAGTTTAAACACTTGAAACAAACATTTGATAGCCTCCTCACCTAAGAAAGAAGTAATTTCCAGGCGATTTTGTAATTTCCGGGCTCAAGGCTCTACGTGGCGCGCCTGTACATCTGTGTGGCACGCTTGTAGGTGCCCGACCACACAGTTTTCACTGAGGCACGACATGCCTGTAGTTAAGCGCAACACGTCTGTGCCGGTTGTCACCGGGCACCCAAGGCCGACCCGACACCTCCTCTGCGCGACATTTTCTACTTTCAACGACCCGTTCATTCACCTGTCTTTAACATGATCCCTTGAACACTGCACCAACGATCAAAAAGATCCAAAGACTCGTGTTTAAAGGTATTCCTCACCCCTTGTGGGAGTTTGAGTTCAAGGAGGGGTTTTAAGTCATAAATTATCACAGAAAAGGGGTTTTTCTCATGCTGTAAAATAGAGAAGCCTTGTGTCAGTTTAGAAGGGTTTTTCTTGCTGTAAGTTAAAACAAAAATAGTGATCATCTAAGGGGAAAAATTTTGTTAGGAGGCTTACTGTTCAGTAACAAAAGGGTTATCTTTTGTTTTGGAAAAACAATAACCATCACAGAACAATAGTTTTATTCAAAATCATAACAAAATTTTTCCTGAGGGGTATAACCTTGGTTTTTAATCAATCCCTTGAAAAAACATTGATCATTTAAGAGGAGACAAAGTTTGTTAGGAGGTTTTTTATTCAGTGACAAAGGGTTGTATTTTTCTATGGAGAGACATTATTCATCACAGGAGGGCAGTTTTGTTTTCAAAACAGAACACATTGTTTGCTAAAGGGTACAGTCTGTGTTTTAAGTCAGTGCCTTGAATCAGCTATACTAGAGGAGACAGTGGTTTCAAAGGGCCTTTTCCTCACAACCACATAACACAGTCAGTTAAAGGAAAGTGATTTCATATTTTCAAAATCAAAAGAGTTGTTTCATGTGAACAAGTATGTTAGCTAGCTAAGGACAGACTTGCTTTTTCTCAAAGGGTAAAAGGTGTGTTGATTGAAGATTTATCTCAGTGAACATTTGAGACATTTTATCTTGGTGACTCAGCCAAGAATCTCAGAAGTAGAATTTAGCAGAACTGGTCCTCACAAAAGGTATGAACCTTTTTCAACTGAGGAAGTGAATGCCTCTCCTTCAATACTTTTTAACTTTCATGAAGTAGGATGTTTGGAGTTTTGTCAAAAGGTTCAAGAGGTGAAAAGTTAGATTCCCTTGACACATCTATTTGCTTTAAGGCTGCAAGGGAAACATGTTCATCTAGCATGTTTATACTTCACGCTCTCTCCTAGATCTATCTCCAGAGCTACCAAAATTCCATATGTCGGAGAAAAATGGTTTAAGCAGAGCTACCTAGATTCAGATCAATACAAAACCTTCTTGAAACCAGAGCATCGGGATGCATGCCCATCTATCTTTCCTTTTTCCTATTTTTTGACCAACTATGCTCCTCTCATGAAGATCATCATGAAGTATTTCACATGCGAAAGGAGGTTTTCCCTGGTTTATGCTTACCATATCAGGCTACTCATGCACTTCATAAGAACCCAATTGCTAAACCTACCCTTTTTCCTCTATAGAAGTATTGAAAATATGGCTTCCACTGTTCAAAAGAAGCCTTCCTCTCAGCAGCAAGATGTCATTTTCATCATTCCCTTGTCAAGATCGTCATCCTCCATCAACTTGAGAAAAAGGGAATTTCTTGGGACTCTTTCATTTCACATCCCGATTTCGCCTCTGCTTTTTCATCCCATGCATCTCCTTCACCATCCACTCATCATCTTTCTCCTTCTTCCAGTAATTCTACTCCTAAAAATCAAACATATCCTATAATTGAAAGTGAAAAGGAGCACAATGAAGAAGAGCATAGTGAGAAAGAGCAGCACAGTGATGAAGAAGAGCACAGTGAGAAAGAGAAACACAGTGATGAAGAAGAGCACAGTGAGACAGAGCAGCACAGTGATGAAGAAGAGCACAGTGAGAAAGAGCAAAACAGTGAAGAAGAGAAAAGTGATAAGGAGGAACAAAATGAAGAATCCAAGCACATCAGTGAGCATGAATAGGGAAATGATGAAGAACTGGAACAGGTTGATGAGGAACACAACAGTCACAAAGAGGAAAATATTGGCAGCCCACACAGCAGTAGGCATGATGATGATGAGGCACAACACATTGAGGGTACAGAGCCTAACAGTCTTGAAGAAATCAGGGACAAGAGTGAACAAGGAAACCTTCAAAAGGAGGAAAATAGTGTAAAGGATGATGAGGGGAGTAGCAAAAGAAAAAACCAAATAGAGCATGTGCTAGTTGCCTCTCCTAGGCAAGGGGCCATGCTTTCTTCTCCAAAGGTAACAAAGCCCCGAACATCAAGAAAGAAAGTGGCTCAAATTGTAACTCCAAATGTTACTAGAGCACTCTGAAGCAAAGGCAAGTTTCCCAAGAAATCCATTGTTGAATTACCAAAGAGGAGGAGGACCAAGAAGGCCACCCAAAGCAAGGGAAAAGAGAAGGAGGAAAGTAGCCATGAGAAAGAAAGGGATTTTGATATAATTCAGATAGAAAATGATGATAGTGACAATGAGGCCAGAATTATAAAGTCCCTCTTGCTAAATAGAGAAGAACAAATTCATGATCTAAGAGTGGATCTAGAGAGGTCTAAGAACCTCATTCATTTTCTGCAAACACAAAACAAGAAACTGAATGTCCACATGGCAGTTTATGAGACACGGGCTATCAAGTACCAAAAAGAAGCCTCCAAAGCATAAATTAAGTTGGAAGAACTCATGGGTGAATTCAATAACAGTGAAGAAGATAATCAGCCAAGGAGGAAGAGGCCAAGGACTATGGGACTCAAAAGAGCTTTGGAGAAACAAAAAGAGGAAGAGGCTGCCATTTTCCAATATTTTCCTCTTACTACTTTATTCACCTAAGAGATAGAAAAAAATAGAGAAGCATGGCTTGAAAGGGTGAATAAACACTTGGAGAATAAGTTGGAAAAATCCAATAGAGACTTAAACCTTCAAAGAAAAATGACCGGGCACTATAAGAAGCTTAATCAATTCGCCCGAAGCAAATTGAAGGTTACACAAGAAAAGCTCAAGGACGCCCAAAAGAGGCGCCTAGCACAAAAAATGAAGAAAGGCATATCAAGGCTTGAAATTTTGGCCTCCGCTTCTCAGCATGCTTCTAAAAACCCATGAGGGTCATGCTCGCCAAAATTAGTTATAATTCGACAAGTTTTTGTTTTTTGACATTTTTGGGCTTTTTGCAGAAAATCATGGGCATCACCATTTTAGTTTGAGGCATCCTCAAAGGTTGAAAATGGTATCATTGGATGCCATAATTTTAGGGGCATCTACTCAATAAATTTTAGATCAATTGAAGATGTTTTGGTCCCCCAAAGTGGCGAAAAACAGTCACTTTTTCAACACTCTGTCTCGCATATCAGCAAAGGCTAATTTCTCTATTTTTCCACACAGGTCATATTTTTACAAGCTTCCAGTGATCTGTTTGGGGAAAACAAAGTATTTTCAGAAACTATACATTCAAGGCTTTCCAACAAGCCATCACAGGCCTCGTTTTGACATCGGGAAGTCCTCCAAAAGTTGCCCGCAAGACAGGGGATTTTCTGCTGCTATATTTTTGAAGTATTTTTGTGAAAAATGCAGTTTTCTGAAGTGGCTTTTCCAAATGTGCGTTTAGCCTTTTTTGGCCATTTTAAGTTGGAAAAAGTCAATTTAATTTCCTTTTTTAGCATTTTTAGGATATTTTTATAGATATTTTGTGCCTTGGACTTTGCAAAGCCTCAAGGACAAAATCATATATTTTTTATGGGCTAATGAGCTTGCTAGTTGCACTAGGAGGTTCTCCTTCATCTTGGCCTATATATTCCAAGAGATTTCATTGTAAAAAAGGTTGAACTTGATGATATAGAGCAATATATGGTTATACAAGCTTGGAAGAAATACTTGTCTCATGCATTGGATAGTTTCTTGAATGTTTTGGATGATGAAAGAGGACTGTTGTTGGATTCCTTGACTTGGTAAAATGGTATAGTGTTCCTCTCTGTTATGTTTCCTTAGTTTTCATACAAATTTCATGCTCTTTGCTTGCTGGAAGACAGTAGAGAATAGATTTGAGACATGCCCATGGAGGCACCTCAGATTTCCTGTTTCATTACAGCTTCTATGTTTTCTTCCTTCTTAGTCACATCAAAGAATTCTTAACTGCTCTTTGATCACTGAAGAATTTGTTTGCTTGTTTCATTTATGGTTGTTATGCATGCTAAGTATGATTCACAGTACACCCTGCTTACTCATGGCTAGTCAAAGCTCCACCTCTGAAACCTTTCTTTGAATGCTTGATTGTCCTAGTTGAACCAAAGAGGTCTTGTATCGATCTTTCCCTTTGCCTAAAACTCTGCAATCTTAGTTCAAAGTGCCCGATAACCCAAAATACTATGTCTAGGAGTTCCCTCTTAGTATTTTGAGTTATTTGTTTGTCTTAATTATTTATCTCCAAATTCTGATAGTGATTTTCCTAAAGTTAGAGATTCATATATCTCTATGTATCGCTTGAATGTTTATTTCTATGCATCTATCAGTTTGAAGTTACATTTATCATGATTAATGGTTAACCCTACCATATAAATGTTTTTTATTGAACTATTTATGTTTGAAAGCCTTTGTCCTTCAAAAAATTAGTGTCCATCCCACTTCATTTTACCTAAAGATCCGTTTTACCTTGATCAAATCGGCCCTTCAATATACCTTGTATCACCATCTGAGGCTTTCTCAACCTTTTCGACCCCATAGCCCAGTTGATCTAACAATATTTTTATCTATTTAGTCTTTGATCAGTTCCTCCCTTAAAAACATAAAAACAAAACCCAAAAACCTACTTCACAACTAGCCTAAAATCAAAAACATAAGAAGCAAAATACATAGATATCCCTTACACAAATAGAGAGAGCCCTCTCTGAGTCCAGGAAGGCTAGGTCCTTGGGCTCCAAAGTTGGTTTGATGTTACCTTGTCACTTGGCTTGCCAATCAGCCAAATCATGGGACCCTAACACTATGGTCCGCAACCCATGGTTTTCGGACCCCTAGTTTATCCTTTAACCCCATTACAATGCTTTCAAGGTTTTGACCCACCCCAATGTTAGGAATATGTATTTTTAGCAGATTGGTGAGACTAAAACTGCAGAAGAAACATTATTTCAACCAACTTTGGGATTCTAGGATCTAGCCTTCCTGAATCCAGAGAGGGATCTCTCTATGAATGGGTTCAAAAGATGTGATCTTTAATAGCTGAAATTGTGATATTAGGCTAGTTATGAAGAGAGTGGGTTTTGTTTTGTTTGTTTTGGTTGGGCAAAGACATGATGAAGGTGAAGGCAGTTTCAAAATGAAGGGTGAAGGTGTCTACAGTTGAAGGAATGATTTGGCTGACAGAAAGGAAAAGACAGTTTTAACCCATTGGGCTATGGAGTCATAGGAGGATTTTAATTGAATAGCAAGGTTCAAGCAGGATCCATGGGGCAAGTCACTTATGTCAAAGGATCTCTTAAGGTGATTTATGGAATGAAACAGATAGGAAATGAAGAACAAACAAATGAAGAAAAAGTGAAACAGCCTAAGATCAAGTAAGTTATTTTAAACTATCTTGCTTCAGCATGTACTTAAAGAAAAACATAAGAGTATTCTGAGATCAGGTTAGTACCTTTAAACTAGCCTGCATTGAAGTACTTTCAGTTAGAAAACATTAAAAAATAGTTGAACAACTTAAGATCAGGTAAGTGCCTTTAAACTACCCTACTTTCAGCATATTCAAATAAGAAAAACATAATATTATTCTGATATCAGGTTAGTGCCTTTAAACTAGCCTGCATTGAAGTACTTTAAGTTAGAAAACATTAAAAAATAGTTGAACAACTTAAGATCAGGTAAGTTCCTTTAAACTACCTTGCTTTCAGCATATTCAAATAATAAAACCACAGATAACAGTGACAAAGAGAAATTTAGATCAGGAAAGTGCCTTTAAACCAACCTGCATTGATGTACTCTTCAAAGAGAACGTTCAAATGAAGAAAACATAGACAATAAATATTTCAGTAAGAGTAGGGTACTATTGAGAGTAAATCCTAACTCTATGTTTGCTGCTCTTTATCAGAGAAAGTGAACAGAGTGAAAACATTAAGCAAAATAATAATTGACAGTGAGGAACACATCACCATTGACATAAATCAGGATCCCATAAATCAGCAGCTTGTATTTGATGTTTCGAACCAGTTACAATCAGCAACCCCGGTGGGTCTCTACAACTTCAAACTTCCCATATCGGCTTTTGTATCTTCAAGTTGCAAACAGGGCATCAGTAGCTTCAGAAACTATTACATGCGTTCAGATGTCCAGAGACCAACATTCACTCATCTTCTACAGAAGTATTTATAGAAGAATGAGGAGGTGGGATCTGATAAAAGATCTCCTGGGTCAATTAATACAGATGGATGACTCTTCGGCCTATGAAGGGCTTGATGAAGTAATTTACAGATAATCTGTCTATATTAAATTGATGTACATTTATGAATTGAGTTCGGTGGGAGCCTTTGTTGACTTTTGAGGCTCGGTGTCATGTTTGAAGTAACTCTGTTGCTACTTCCTGAGGTCTAATGATCGAAAAGATTAGCTTCCGAGCTTCTTTTAATCTTTAAAAAAAATTTGCCGACAATTAGAGATAAGATCCTTGAGTAATATTAATTGTTCGGCTGTCTTTAGGAAAAACACCTCTTGTTTGTAATAATGAATAAGCCTTCTTTAATTACCATGAGGCTGCAGTTTCCCTTTCGGAGCTGGAGGGGTTTATTTACTTTAGTTCAGTGTTTTCGATCTTCTGTTCTGGAAAGAACTGATACTCTTTTAACTGTGATTTTAAAAACACAGTGTCTTGTTGATGTGCAGGCTGCGCAGGGGAAATATGGATCTTAAACCCTGCGAACGACTTTCCCTTGATACAGCAATGGTATGGGAATCGTCATTCCCAGCCCTCGGCCCTTTCTTTCAACATAATGGAAAACCTTCATTACCTGCAAAATTCAACAAATATATCATAAAATCCTGCGTTTTTGGGTTTACTGCTTCAGAGGTGTGGGATGAGAGCAGATTCGTTAGATGGCATCATCCGATGGTGGAGATTAGCCGAGAGGAGGTTTAAAAGGGGCGTAAGGAAGAATTGAACAGAATCGTTAATCGCGTGATGATCGACGGTGAAGATCGGTCTTGAAAACCCCTTGGTGAAAGGTGGAGGGCGATAGTATGAAGAGAGATTAGATCTGGGCCGTCCGATCTGGACACATGGATGGTCCAGATCCAATCGGAGGATCGCAATCGGCGGGAGAAAAATAAGGGTGCGGTGAAAATCTCTGATGCGATTGCGCGATCGGGAGGGCCAATGTGATTGAGCGATGACCGTTGATCTGAGGATCAGATCAATGGCGAGGAATGAATCGGAGGGATGGGCGATCGGGGGGACAAAAAAATGTATGTGATTGAAACATTGCAATGTGATTAAAACTTTGCGATGCGATTGAAACTTTGCGACGCGATTTGCGCGGGCCGTTGATCAGCTTTAGATCAACAGTCAATATCTTTTGATTTTTTGCACCGACGGAAACCCTTATACTTTATAAAAAAACCCAATTCTTCACATAATAAAAAGTTTTGGTAAGTCGGGTGGAATATATATATATATATATATGATTGGCACCCGATTGCAGGGCCATTGGATATATGGCATATGATGGGCCCGGGGCTTAATATAACAAAGGGCCAATCGCATCGGAAATGTCGGGCCTGGTCTTTCAATCAACCCATTCGAAACTTGCGATGCGATTGAGTGCCTTGGGACTTCAAAACTTGGTCCCGGGGTGTATTTTGTATGGAATGAAAGTGAAGGGGGTGGGGTTTATATAACAAAAAGGCCAATCACATCGGAACTTCGGAGTAAAGATTTTCAATCAACCCATTGTAAAGAATCCCCAATGCGATTAAGTGCTTCAGGACTTCAACACTTGGTCCCGGGGTGTAAGTTATATGGGATCAAAGCGAAGGGGGTGGGATTTATATATATGACCCAATCGCATCGAAACTTTTGATGCAGGTCTTTCAATCAACCCATTTGCAAATTCCTCCAATGCGATTGTGCAATCGGTCTTTCAATCTAACCATTTTATATTTACCACATGACTTTAACACATTAGATCAAAACTTTGGAAAACAGGGTTTTTGGATTTATGAAGGAAATAATCGGATCGGAGATGGATTTTCAAAAGGTTTAGTGCCCGATTGCGGGCGCAAAGGTTTATATAAGGTAAAAATCATGATCGGGGGCTGCAAGACATAGGGCCAATCGCATCGAAACTTTTTTGTCAACACAACGAAAACAGACTTGCGCGCTTTTGATTATTGCGATGCGATTAGCGCCGAAAGGTTTTAGCGCTTGGTCTTAGCACCATGGGCACACAGTGGGGAAGTGGTTGAGACTTGGCCCAAAGGGGCTTAAACCCTTAATACAAAAATGGTTTTGTTCATGATTTTCAATGGTTTTCAAAGGGTTTTGGGGCTTTCGCTATAGTTTAAAAAGGGGTTTTAAACTATGCAACAATGAGTTTCATGGATGGAAGAAGGGGAAAACATAAAAAAGAGGAATATTACGGAGGAAAAGGGAAACGAATGAATGTTAGTTTCTGAATGGAGTAAGGGGAGGGAGGGGATTTCACAACAGTCTTTCTCATATAATTTTCAGCAGAATTTTTGAGTTCTTGAGGGAATCAGCAGTGAAGACCTTTAGAGATGAGCATGAGATCTTCCAAAGGCTTCAAGAGATAAAATTTTGGCCATGAAAGTGTTTCTTGAAGACTGAACAATGTTTTGCACACCTTTTGATAGAACAAATTTTATAGGTGGCCAACAGTGGCTCCACTTGGGGATGGTGCCTTCTTGAAGGCATCAAGAAATTCAGACCTGCATTCTCTGGGAGGTTGACCTGTGCCACATCCATTATGTTCTCTGGGAGGCTAACCTATGCCTGATCCATTGGGCTTCCCTTCCTTTGCTGGGATGATCTTCTCTGAAAACATATTAGCAGCTATGAAAACAATGGACCTTCATCAATACAAACTTTCTACCTACCCAATCCTACTGATCTAGAATTTTTTCTTCATCAGAGTGCACTTGGATTGGAAAACTCTTTTCACAACATTTTATTCTTTTGAAATCAAGAAATCTAATCTATTTCTACTCCTTATTTCTCCATGGACTCAGATTAAACAGTTGAGCCCATATGCTTCTCTACCTATTCTATCAATCTGTTAGGATTAAACAGTCTAACAAATTTTTTATTCTCTAAATTCTACATCAAAAATTTAAAAAGAATTCAAGTCAGGATTAAATAGTCTAACTTGATGCTGTTCTATGGCATAAGAACAAGTTGCACATAGACATTTATTTTGCAGAAAATTTAAAACAAAATGGAAGGCTTAAGATCTGAAAATTTCTCATCATGGCCTTCTCTTTTTACAACTCTGTTTAACTCTCATTTGAGTTGTTTCTTCCTTGCTTTTTGGTTCATATTTTGAGCTAATTAAAACCAGAGTTACATCTTTTTTTACTCAAAAAATAAAACAGATTTGAGTCATCTCCCTTTGAAATTTTAGGTTCAGATTTTGAGCATGTTTGAACCTTTAATTTCTATCCTAAACTATCTACTGATAAGCCAAGATTAAACAGTTTGGAAAATCTAATTCACTATCCTATTCAGCAGAAAATTTAAAGCTAATTAGTCAAGATTAGACAGTTTGACTAACTAGAAGTGTGTTATTCAGGAGTGGCATTTGAGCTTGCACACTTTCAGATTTGTTTCTCTTTTTTGGTATGGGGCTATACCTTTATTGTCTTTTACAATCTGCCCTCTTTTCTTTTTCTTTTTTATTGTTTTTGTAATTTTTCTTTTATGATACTGAATAAAGCAAATGGTATTTATAATGGGAATGAAAGCTTTAAAATCGAACTCAGCAGTAGTAATGATTAAGGACCCTGCCATTGACAAGACCCCCAAACAGATCTGTGCCATCTAACTCTTGTAGAAAAAAGGCATTTGGACCAATGGTGGACTGAATGATGTAAGGACCTTGCCATAAACTGTCAAATTTTCCATGTTTACCCTTATCCTCTCTTTTGGAATCCCATTTGAGTACCTTATCTCCAATTTTGAAAACACAAGCCTTTGTTCTTTTGTCAAACAACTTCTTTATGTTTTCTTGCACCTTTTGAGCCCTATTGTAAGCCTCTTCCCTTGTTTGCTGGAGATGTATTGTACGAAGCCAGTCCTCCTATTGTGGTAAACACATTTAATTATTGACTTGTTCACTTCAAATAATGGGGACCCTTTTTATAAAATTTTGGCTAAACACCTTTTAGGATTGTTATTTTAGTTGATTATCCTACGCTTTTGTTAATTTTTCATTTTCTTTGGATTCTTGTTTTGATTGAATCAATTTTTTATAAGCCTCCCATTGACGCTTGTTTCGCCTCATTTGGTCAACTGGTTTAAAAATGGTACTCCTTTGAAGTACCATCATTTTTCTAGTCTGGGTTAAAAATGCTATTTTTTATTCTTTTTCGGAGTGGCTGTAGTTTAGAAAATTTCATAGCTAAACTAAACATCATTAACATAAAACAAAAATTAAAAATTAAAAAAATAAAAATAAAAAATTATTACATCATCGGATCCGTCGCAGATCGCAGATCGCAAATTTCAGATTCATCGCAGATCGCAAATTTCAGATTCGTCGCAGATCGCAGATCGCAAATTTCAGATTCATCGCAGATCGCAGATCGCAAATTTCAGATCCATCGCAGATCGCAAATCGCAAATTCGAATCCGTCGCAGATCGCAGATCGCAAATTTCAGATTCATCGCAGATCGCAGATCGCAAATTTCAGATCCATCGCAGATCGCAAATCGCAAATTCGAATCCGTCGCAGATCGCAGATCGCAAATTTCAGATCCATCGCAGATCGCAAATCGCAAATTCGAATCCGTCACAGATCGCAGATCGCAAATTTCAGATTCATCGCAGATCGCAGATCGCAAATTTCGGATCCATCGCATATCGCAATATCGCAATATCGCAATTTCGGATCCATCGCAATTTTTAGAACATGCACATTTAAAAAACCCCGATCCAAGGTTCTTGCGATATGCGATGTGTTAAAAATTTTTAATATAAAGTTTTTGTTTCACCTCACGTCACCCTCACCTCACACTCCACTCACCATATCCCTCCATAATCTCACGTGGTTGAATTAATGGGTTTAGACTGATTTCAATGGTTTGTTTAATAGATAATGGGTATGGATTGATTCCAATGGTTTGTAAATTTATTTTTATATTTTTATATTATAATAATTATATTATAATTATAATGTTTATTATAATTTTAATATAATTTGAATTATAATATTAATTATATTTAAATTAACTTTTTCGAATCATTTGTATATTAATTTAATTTTGTAACTTAATTAATTTCTAAATTAGATGATAATTAATTAGAATTAATTGTATATATTAGTTAGTTAATAATTAATTTAGAATTAATTATTAGATAATTAGAATCTAATTTATGATTAAATTTCTAATTAAAAATTCTGATTTTTAGCCCAGCAACAGAATTTCCAGAATTATGCCAGATTTGACTCATCAACTTTGGAAGCTCATAGAATGAGTTTTACTTGGCCAAATGAGGCCCAGGACAGCTCATTGGAAAGATAAAATCAAGGAGAACATTTCTGAGGAGGTTCCACTAATAGATTTGGTCATTAATTGGGTCAAAAATCATGCAGAAAATTAAGCTCCGAATTTCTAAAGCAAAATCAATTTTCTGATTTATTTTCTGCATTTTCATTTGTCCAAGCCTCTTCTAATTGTAGATTCGCTCATCAATGATATCTTTGGCCAATTAAACTATCCTAGGCATCAATAGAGAGCTTATATTTTATTTTCAATGATTTATTTAAATTAAATTTGATTGGATTTGTTTTAATGCCAGAAATGGTATTTTGATTTTATTGTTACATTTTAATTCATTTTGATTTCTTTTTGCAGGAAAACAGTAGAAGAGATATGAAGAAAAGATCTTAATCAATGAGAATGCTCCAGCAATTAAAAGATTGGAATTTTTGAGCAAATAAAAGTGATTGGGCAGATTTTCTTCAACAAACTTTCATCTCAAGAATTTTTTGCAAATATTATAAATAGCAGATTGCAGAATGGAATAAGGGCTGCTCTCCTCTGCAATTCCAGACTTCTAAAAGCATTTTTGTTATAGGAATTTAGAGTTGTAGATGGGGAGGAGAGAAAGTTTCAGATCTGAACATTAATGAGGTTTTATTCTTTATATCTTGAATTATGCATGATGGGCAGAGTTTGCATTTCTGCAGCTCTAGTCTTGAAAGCAGAAATTCAAGTAATGTAAAGTACTGTTAGAGACCAGGATCAGAGAAGCAGATTCAATTAACTGGTATTTTTGGCATTTCTGTATCAAATACCGGTTTCATTTTTATTTTAATAAAATTGTTGTTTCATTTATTCATGTTTTGGCATTTCTGTTGATATGGATAATTTGTCTCAAATTGTTAAGTATCTCTGCTCTTATGAATTAAACTTTGATTTCTGAGTAACCATTACTCAGAAATTTGTCTTATAACACTGATTTATTAAATAGTAATGTGTTGTGAATTTCTTCCACATGTTATTGTTTAATTATTAGTTTGATTGATATGATAATCGATATCATTTTTGTGAATTTCTTCCGGAGTGTTGTTGATTTATTATTTTAGTCAAATGGTCTCAATAGAATGTGTTTTGGTACTCACAAATGTGAGCTAATTGAATTTCTTCGTTAGTTTGACATTAATTAAAAGCCAGACATATTTTAATTCTCATCACTTAATTATCTTGCTCTTAATTGGGTTAGATTTTCATCTACCTGATTGAGATAGGATTTAGATTAGTTTCTTTTTTGCTTGCATTATAGAATAAGTTTGCAATTAGATTAAATTTACATTCTTTTAAGTCCTCTTTTCAAAGAGGCAAAATCTTAGTTGTGGTTTGGCTGAACCCAAATCAGCTTAAGGGTCATTCTCTTGCCTGATCAGCAAGAAGAATTGATCTGATATCCCTGTCTATTGGTAGTTAACGATACATCGTAAACCAATAGTGATAGGGAAAAGGTAACTGGACCTAGTTAAACCAGTCGGAGCCACTATCATAAACGGAAAAGGAGCTGTATTAAGGTCCAGACCGGGTGGTTATCCCCCAATGTTGTAGCAGCGATTTTCGAGGCTTCAACATTTTTGGCGCTAGAAGGAGGGCCTGAAACTTGTTGTCTGTTGGAGTCTTTTCAATTTTAACATTTTATTTAATCATGATGGCTCCTTTTAAACTTCCAATTTGGAGTTGTATCCATGGACGTGCATCTTCCAATACTCCACCCGAAGTGGTAAGACTCTTGTCTCAGGTAAAGTTTAATGGTGAGAGAAATTCTTCTGCTTTTAATCATGTCCTTCAATTTATTCAAAATATTTCAAATTATGATTTTCAAGGAATTGATGAAGGCATTTTATGCAGAATTTTTACTCTCACATTTGCGGCAAAAGCCAGAAACTGGTGTAGAACTCTTCCAGTTGCCTCAATTCACAGTTGGGATCAATTTGTTACAATTTTCATTTGTAAATTTGACCACTATGATTATGATCAGGTATGTGATGAAATTGAATATCTTCGAAATGAAAATGAGTCTGTTAGAGATTTTAATATTCGACTTCATTTAAATTGTTTAAAATTTGATGTCAAAGATCAACCTATGAAAGAAGAATCACTAGATTGGTTTGAACATAATTATTCTCTTCCTCCTATTCCCGATCCATATGAAATTAGTTCAAGCTTTGTTCCATCCCCTTCCAATATAAATGAGAATTCCAATATGGATGCGCAAATAAATTGTGATGAAGAGGTTTCACAAAGCTTGGAAAATATTTCTAATCAAATGCAAGAAAACAACAACAGCAATTTTGGAGAAAGACCTGCATTGGAATCTGAAAGTTTCTCTGCATTAAATTCAGAAAATCAGATTGCAAATCAGCAAGTGCAAGCAACAATCAAAGTAAATAATAAAATGCAAACTGCTGTACAAATTTCTGAATCTTTTCATGATGAACAAATGCTGAAATCAGAGCAGCAAAGCAATCTTCTTCAAAAAAGCATGAGTACGCAAAGGAATGATTTAGAATCTGAAATTTACAATGAGCATAATGTACAAGAATTCTCAAACAAAAACATTTTTAACTGCATTATTTTAGATTCACATTTTTCCCTTTATCCTGATATTTTTAATGATGGTAATTTTTCCCCTCTTGGTGTTAATGATATTTCAGAAAATACAGAGGCTGATCTAAATGAATTACCATTAAGTTTTTATCAAGATAGAGAAGAAATTAATGATCATTCTTTTGCCATTAATGAACATGAAATTCTTGTTCCTCCGTGTTTGGATATATTGGATAAGATTGAAGGGAATTCTAGAGAATATTGTGAAGTCATTTATGATAATTACTCTGACATTGAGGATGTTGATTTCTATTTTTCTCAAGAGAATCCTCATGATAAAATTCAAATAACATCTGAGAATGAGGAACATTTCAATTTAGAAATTATTCCAACCAATCCTCATTCTAAAGCAGCAAATTATCTTCATGATTTCACTATTCAAGAAAATATTCCAATTTATGATTCATATCATGATCAAGCTTTCATTCCTATTCATAATCATAAATCTCTTTTTAATTCACAAGTTGGAATTCGAAATTACTCAAATTCCATAATTCTGGCCAATCCTTGTGAAAAAAAAATTATTTCAAAACGATCCCAATGGTGCTGTAACATTAGTTGTAACAATAGTGATTTCATTTTATTTTTGTTTCCTCACTTATTTTGTATAAAATCAGATTTACTTCCATATTTTATTTTTCATATTTTTGATACATTACGATGGCATATTGAGCACTATACTGTCAAACATTCAATTGATGCATTGTCCTATTGGAAAATTGAAGTTTTATATTATAATCAAGAGCATCAAAAGCTATTTCAATTTCAATTTCAATCGATGTTAATGTCTTATCAAAAGCTTCTATCTTCTCAAAGGCAATATCAACAAGAGAATGTATTTTTAGAAATCTTCCAGCAATCCAATTTAATTAATAATTTTCCATTTCATTTGAAAGATTTCCATCCATTTTTCATTAATTCATTTGAAAAATATTTGGAAAGTTTTCCTTCATGGAATATTGTCAATAGCTTAACATTTACACATAACACTAACAGTTTTTTCCAAGCCTTTGAATCTAAAAGCTCACATCTACAATCTGGCATGTTATCTCTTTCTTTGAATATTTCCCAATCCTTAAAAGAAATTCATCCGGATTTCTATGATCCAATTGGTATTCAATTGGAAAGAAAATTTCATGAGAAGGAGATTTTAGATAAGCTTCTAACAATAGTTGTACATTCTACTTACAGATTTAATTTTCTTAATTCAATTAGATTTCTATTTTTATTACTAACATTTGAACTGTACATATATGCAGGAATAAAAATGAGAGAATGGTTACACTGGAAATATGACTATACCTAGTCATTTTCATGTATATGGTTAGAATAGGAGTAGAATTAATTTAGTTAGTTTGTTTTATGTAGTTAATTTATTTTCAACAGTTCTGTAGATTAAAAATAAAACAAAGCAATCAGCCATTTTCATACATGTTGAGTAAAAACATTTTATTCCTATCAGAAAATTTTAATTCTTGTTTTCATTTTTAAAGTTTTACAGCAATACCTCTACTCTGTCTATTTTGAATAATCTTTTGATTAAATTCAATTGAGGTCGCACTTGGCATCTATCCCATGAAATTTATGACTGTCTATGATAAGTTTAATTCTGACTCAATCATTATTATTCAGTCTAACCTTTCGTGGTAATCACATGAAGTTCATATTATCTTCCTCGAAATTTGCTAAGCTGACCTTAAGGATGCCCATTTTGCTGTGTGCACACATTCAAATCTGTTTTGACATTTTTCCACAATTAGTGGCTTTATCCCATTCAAACCTTTAGTTTATTATTTGATGCTGCAATATGCATCATATTCATTTACTAAAGGCATTATTGAACAGTCACTATAACAATACAGATTTTTCTCAAGTTAATTCGAAATGTGCAGAGGTAATAAATTGTTGTTGCAATTCAAAAAGGAAGCATAGTTTCATATTTATTTCTGGTAAATTTTATATTTCCTGAACATGAATAAACATATCTTATTTAGGTTGATTGCTCACTCCGATTTAGAATAAATAATGAGATGATTTTGAACAAAGTCAAAATTTTGATAAATCGAAGGAAGAATTTGAAGATTCATGAGGTAAAATCTACAAACAATTTCCTTCCAGGTATGCATTTACAAGTTCATTTTCATCTATTATTAGTTTATCTTTTCTTTAGTTTATTTTTGATTCTTTTTCTATTTTAATTGCAGGTTTTCATTTGTTTTCAAAACTTGAAGTAAGCAGCAAACCCATTTCAAATTTGCAACAGGTTCAGGGAAATTTTATTTTGAGAATTTGAGCATTTTTAACTTTGCTTTCAACCATCAGAAAACCCAATTGAAATTTCAAGCAATATCATAGGATTCAACGTGATTTTCATATTGCTGATACTTCGGTGAAAATGTTTGCAATATTCTCAGTCTACTCATCTTCATCAATCATTTCATTCCGATATCACATCATCCACTTCACAACCATTTGTAGCGAAATGTTTCATCGGAAGTAGCTCTTAGCAGTTTTGATAACAAATTGTTCATAAAAGATCTCCGATGTATTACTTCACTCATATGCCATATCGCATTTCGCATATCCGAGGTTTGTAGTTGAAGTATACTTCCATTATCATGAATTTCCTTTGCTAATATTGCGACGACCACATAATTATGGACCCGATATGAAATTCAAATCAAGTTTATAAAATATCGCGTCCATTCAATCGCAAATAATGGTAGGAGCATAACTTTAAAAGGGTCGATGTCTCAGATCCGATATGTTATTAAATTTTCATCATAAAGCTATCGGGTCCACTCTTCATCGCATATCGGCATCGCAAGAATCATATTGTATTACATCGGGTACCAAAACGTTCACCAATCGCCAATTAGAAATCGCCGATATCGCAATCGCTTCATCGCATTTTTAATTATGCTCACATCACAATTCAGAATCTGCGATGTGCGATGTGCAATATGGGAAACACAATGTCAATATTCCCCGATCCCCAATATAATATATCTTTAATGATGTGATCGCTTCATTTCATTGCACATGTCCTCATTACATGTTTTCATATCGGCAATTTTCCATTGCAATCTCTGATGTGATAGCTTTCAATGCATGCCTCTGAGCCATTAACATTTAATCAATATATGGCATAGCAACAAAGGTGAAGTCTTGCAAATTAAAATTAAAGCATGGTGAAGAAACATGTGATGTGATCATCCAATACGGCGATGTGTTATTTTAAAAGCGAGCTTGGATAACCACTATGGTAATAAAGCTGTTAATGACAAATTTGCAGCATATTCAAATCATTTTGATTTCTCATATATTTCAATTTTAAATATATAATTCCATAATTAAAAATAAATTCAAGACCTCTCTGTCTTCACATTTAAATTTTATTATCTTGGATGTGGTCTTGATTCTGGAAAATTTATAAAATCATGGAGTTTATATGAAATTTATAATATTTTGAGAAACAGTCATTACTGCAAATTTTCATTCTCATGCATTTGTTTTCCCTCGAACATTAAGCATTCCATTTTTTTTATTTTACTGCTTGCTTTAGTTTAGATAAAATAAATAATGATTTTGGGTTATAGGATTTTGGTTAGTTTGACTTCTTCAAGTTTTTAATGTTAATTAAAATAAGAAGTTAGCTAGTTTGGAGAAATTGATACCTTTCAGGTAAGATCAAAAGCAATTATCCAATGGTAAGATTCATGTACCCACTTTCATTGATTTCCATTTCGTTACTTTAGTTTAAGTTTTGTTGTTCTGATACATAAATTTGTTTTGCAGCTCTTCATAAAAACTTCCAATCCTTCGCCAGATCATATTTTCGAAGTCCATACTCTTCTCCTGGCTTAATTTCAAGAAGCAACGATAATCCTCGTTGAAACAGCTACGCTAGGAAGTTTCTGAACCTTTAATCTGTTTCTTTAAGCATTCCTTTTTATTAGAAAATGATTAAGATGATGCTTGGAAACAAAAAGATTGATATCAGACAAAAAGTATTCATTGTGGCTGAATTTTATCGTCATTGCTATCTAAAAAGCCTAAAACACTACAACCCTGCAAGGTATGATTTTTCTAAATCTCTACATAAGAAGGATTGATTACACGATTATTTCTTTTTTCATATTTTTGAGACATTGTTATAAACATTCTTGTTTGAGTTTATCTTGCGAAACTTGAATTTTCCTTTCCACTTTTAAATTTCTTCATTTTTATTTTTGTTCATTAGTTTCTTTCTTATTTTAGAATAAGAATTCTTTTCCTTTGATTCTCAGTTTTGATTTTGGTGACTTTGCCATGATTTATATGGAAGGCCTTCTTGTTACCTAACTATGGTCAGTATACATGGAGAAAAAATTGTTAATAATCATCTATTAACTTTTTCTTAAATCTCTTTTTAAAGTTTGATTTTCTTATTATAAAGGTAGACATACTTAAGGAAGAGATTACCAATTTAGAAAAGTTGACAAAGTATCATAAAATCTGGAGAAATTTCTTTTTCATCAAAATTGTAATCATTTTGAGATTTCAATATTTTATTAAGATCTTTCAAAGTTCGATTATCAGTCAAGAAAAGTTATTTTTAACCAAGTAAAGACACTTTACAGCAAAGCACCTTTTAACTTTGAAATTGTCATTCTTAACTCTTAAGGAGTCAATGATTCTCCCTGTCTCGAAGAGTCTTATTTTTCTAGAGTATAATCCAGAGATATATTTAAACTTAAAAGATAAGAGGTCTCATCATGAGCATGCTTACCATAATCATAGGGGAAAAATAGGCTGACATTACCAACACTGTTAAACAAACCAAGGTAATGGCTTATGATTGCAAACAATTATAAGACAAGGGGTCTCATCACGAGCCAGCTTGTTCAGTCCAATTATAACCAGTGAATGGCATTGTCAACTATCTGGCTACCAAACCAGGACAATGACTTTTAAGATTTATAATATTAAAAAAAATAAATAAAAATAAAAATAAAAATAATATAAATGGTTTATCTCTAGGTCAATAATTCTTAAAGAGATGGGATTCTGAATCATTGGTGATTAAAAGGTAACCCTGTCGAGACTATAGATGTTCGCTGGCAGCAGTGGCTTTACCTGTGACAAATGAGTATATTTTAAAAGCTAAGCTGTAAAGTGACCCCTGCTTTATCTCTACAACTAATTAAGGACTGATATAGAAGTTTTGAAATATTTTTAATTTATGAGGAATTTTAAGAAAAATTACAGTTAGATGATTCTTTCTTTTATTCAGACTAATGAACCTAGTCAAGCATTTTAAGTATAATTCTCTTTTCTTTAATTATTTTTACTTGAATTTTAGGAAAATCTCATTCATATCAAATAGAGATAACTGGTTCTTCTCCCGTGTGTCGCCATTGTTGTGGTAAAACACAACCCCCCCATTTTTGACTTGTTCACTTCAAATAATGGGGACCCTTTCTATAAATTTTTGACTAAACGCCTTTTCATATTTTTATTTTATTTGATTATCCTACGCGATTGTTAATTTTTTATTTTCTTTGGATTCTTGTTTTGATTGCTTTGTTAGAATCAATTTTTTATAAGCTTCCTATTGACGCTTGTTTCGCCTTATTTGGTCAACTAGTTTAAAAATGGTACTCCTTTGAAGTCCCATCATTTTTCTAGTCTGGGTTAAAAATGCTATTTTTATTCTTTTTCGGAGTGGCTGTAGTTTAGAAAATTTCATAGCTAAACTAAACATCACTAAAATAAAAAAAAAATAAAAAAATAAAAAAAAATAAAAAAAATTACATCATCAGATCCGTCGCAGATCGCAAATCGCAAATTCAAATCCGTCGCAGATCGCAAATCACAAATTTGAATCCATCGCAGATCACAGATTGGAAATTCGAATATGTCGCAGATCGCAGATCACAAATTCGAATCCATCGCATATCGCATATCGCAAATATTGGATCCATCGCAATTTTTATAACATGCACATTTGAAAAACCTCGATCCAAAGTTCTTGCGATATGCGATGTGTTAATTTTTTTTTTTTTTTTTTTAATATAAAGTTTTTGTTTCACCTCACAGCACCCTCACCTCACACTCCACTCACCATATCCCTCCATAATCTCACGTGGATGAATTAATGGGTTTGGATTGATTTCAATGGTTTCTTTTATGGATTTTGGGTTTAGATTGATTCCAATGGTTTGTAAATTAATTTTTATAATTTTTATATTATAATTATAATTTTTATTATAATTTTAATATAATTTAAATTATAATATTAATTATATTTAAATTAACTTTTTCAAATCATTTGTATATTAATTTAATTTTGTAACTTAATTAATTTATAAATTAGGTGATAATTAATTAGAATTAATTGTATATATTATTTAGTTAATAATTAATTTATAATTGATTATTAGATAATTAGAATCTAATTTAGGATTAAAATTCTAATTAAAAATTCTGATTTTTAGCCCAGCAAATAGAATTTCCAGATTTATGCTAGATTTCACTCATCAACTTTGGAGGCTCATATAATGAGTTTTAATTGGCCAAATGAGGCCCATGACGGCTTATTGGAAAGATAAAATCAAGGAGAACATTTCTGAGGAGGTTCCACTATTATATTTGGTCATTAATTGGGTCAAAAATCATGCAGAAGATCAAGCTCCGAATTTATAAAAACAAAATCAATTTTCTGATTTATTTTCTGCATTTTTATTTGTCCAAGCCTCTTCTAATTAAAGATTCATTCGTCAATAATATCCTTGGCCAATTAAACCATCCCAGGCATCAATAGAGAGTTTATATTTTATTTTCAATTATTTATTTAAATTAAATTTGATTGGATTTGTTTTAATGCCAGAAATGGTATTTTTTATTTTATTGTTACATCTTAATTCATTTTGATTTATTTTTGCAAGAAAACAGTAGAAGATATATGAATAAAAAGACCTCAATCAATGAGAAAGCTCCAGCAATTAAAATATTGGAATTTTTGAGCAAATAAAAGTGATTGGGCAGATTTTCTTCAACAAACTTTCATCTCAAGAATTCCTTTGCAAATATTATAAATAGCAGATTGCAGAATAGAATAAGGGCTGCTCTCCTCTGCAATTCCAGACCTCTAAAAGCATTTCTATAATAGGAATTTAGAGTTGTAGATGGGGAGGAGAGAAAATTTCGGATCTGAACATTAATGAGGGTTTATTCTTTATATCTTGAATTATGCATGATGGGCAGAGTTTGCATTTCTGCAGCTCTTGTCTTGAAAGCAGAAATTCAAGTAATGTAAAGTACTGTTAGAGGCCAGGATCAGAGAAGCGGATTCAATTAACTGGTATTTTTGGCATTTCTGTATCAAATACCAGTTTCACTTTTATTTTAATAAAATTTTTGTTTCATTTTATTCATGTTTTGGCATTTTTGTTGATATGGATAATTTGTCTCAAATTGTTAAGTATCTCTACTCTTATAGTCACTCTAATTTCTCATGTATTACTCATCCATCTTATATGTAGGTTATTAATAGTATCTAACATGAATTTCTTCCACATGTTATCGTTTAATTATTAGTTTGACTGATATGATAATCGATATCATTTTTTGTGAATTTCTTCTGGAGTGTTGTTGATTTATTATTTCAGTCAAATGGTCTCAATAGAATGTGTTTTGGTACTCATAAATGTGAGTTAATTGAATTTCTTCGTTAGCTTAACATTAATTTAAAACCAGACATATTTTAATTCTCATTATTTAATCATCTTGCTCTTAGTTGGGTTAGATTTTCATCTACCTAATTGAGATAGGATTTAGATTAGTTTCTTTTCGCTTGCATTATAGAATAAGTTTGAAATTAGATTAAATTTACATTCTTTTAAGTCCTCTTTTCAAAGAGGCAAAATCTTAGTTGTGGTTTGGCTGAACCCAAATCAGCTTAAGGGTCATTCTCTTGCCTGATCAGCAAGAAGAATTGATCTGATATCCCTGTCTATTGGTGAGTTGCAGTGTCACGTAAGCTTAATGTGATAAGAAAAGAGTAATAGACTAGTTAAACCATTCAGACCCACTGGACCACTATCATGCTTTGAAGAGCTATGCTAAGGTCGGACAGATCATTCTCTTTAATGTTGCTTGATGATTTTAGAGGCATCAACACCTCTAATCATGATGTCCTCTTCTGATTGTATTTCTTGGATTAATTTTATTACGGGTACACCTAGGCTGGTAGGAAACACTGCATCTACTCCATAAACAAGTTGGTAAGGGGACATTCCAATGGACTTTTTTGTGGTCAATCTGTCTGCCCACAGAGCATGCACCAACTTGTTATGCCATGATTTTTTATTCTCTTCAAGTAGCTTCTTGATGATGGTCACCAAAATTTTATTTGATGATTCTGCTAGCCCATTACCTTGAGGGTAGTAAGCAGTAGAATGACCAAGTGTAATCTGATACCTGTGACAAAAATCAATCATCTTTTTGGAACAAAAAGCAGCAGCATTATCAGTAATAATATTCCTAGGGCATCTGAATCTAGACAAGATATGGTCTTCAAGGAATTTTATAATGATAGAATCTGTGGCATTCCTAGAAGGGATGGCTTCAATCCATTTTGTGAAGTAGTCAGTGGCTGTGAGAATCCATTTGTGTTGGGCAGATGAAGCAGGATGGATTTCCCCTATAAAATCTAGGCCCCACTGTTGAAAAGGAGCTTCAACAGTGATAGGTTGTAATGGTAAAGGAAGAAGTTTTCTTTTGCCTTCAAAAATTTGGCATTTGTGACAGGAAACTATCATTTTATGGACATCCTGGAAGAGGGTGGGCCAGTAATAGCCAGCTCTAAGGATTTTATTGGCTGTGGTTTTCCAGTAAAGATGACCTCCACACTCTCCTTCATGGAATTCATGTTTGATCCTTTCTGCATCAACTTCAGGCAAACATTTAAGCAATAAACCATTATCATTTTTCCAATATAAACATTCATTTAAAATGCAATAGTTCCTAGCTTTCAACTTTAAAAACCTTGCCTTTGTTTTTGATAAATCAGGAGGAGCATTAAGATTTGTAAGCACATACAAGATATCAGTGTACCAAGGTGAGTTTTGAAACTGCTCTTCGACAGTGGGAGCAGGTAATTCTTCATGTTCATCCAAGGCATCTACCATGTTAATGTCAAGGGCTTGTAGATTAGATTCAACCATTAGTTGAGCTAAGCCCTGACCTTTAATAAGTTTGGTTGGTCTGATTTCCAAATCATACTCTAATATAGCTGCAATCCATTTACATCTCTTTCCATCTGGGTCTTGTGACAAGATGTATTTTACCACTATATTAGGTACATAGGCAATGATGTGGGAATGTAGAATATACACCCTGAAGTCCTTTAAGGCCTTTACCAAAGCATAGGCCTATTTTTCCATTATGTTATATTTCAAGGGTGCATCCCTTAAAGCCTTGCTGAAAAAAGCAATGGGCTGTTCCTGTCCCTCTGGGTTTTTCTGCAACAGGACTGCAGCCACAGTATGCTCTGAGGCAAAGGAGAAAATAAGGAACTCTTTTGAAAAGTTTGGGCTGATTAGGACTGGTGCCCGGGTGAGTGCATGTTTTACCAATTCGAAGGATTTTTTGGTTTCTATAGTCCACTTCACTCCTACTTCTTTCTTGAGCATATTAGTCATGTTTCTAAGGAGCTCTGCTAAGTTGGGAATAAACCTCCTCAAGAAGTCAATCTTTCCAATAAAGTACTGCAATTCTTTTATGTTCCTTGGTTGGCTAATCTGTAGTATTCCCTCAACTCTATTTGGATCTATTTTAATCCCTTCTTCTGATATGATATGGCCAAGGAGTTTACCTTCCTGAAGGCCAAACACTGTCTTTTTGGGATTTAAAGATAACCCAAACCTTCTGCACTTTTCAAGGACATTTCTTAAATGTTTCAGGTGCTCTTCATCAGATTTAGAATAAACTGTTATGTCATCAAGGTAATTTACAATGAAGTGCCCTATCTCCTCTGAAAATGCAATGTCCATGGCCCTTTGGAAAGTGGCCCCAGTGTTCATTAATCCAAAAGGAATTTTCACATACATGAAAGTGCCCCAAGGAGTGGTGAAAGTTGTCTTGAGTTGGTCTTCTGGGAGTACTAAAACTTGGTTATACCCTGAAAAACCATCTAAAAAAGAAATCATCTTCGAACCAACTACCCTTTGAAGAATGTGTTCCATTTTGGGTAAAGGGTAATTGTCTTTTAGGGAGGCTCTGTTAAGGTTTCTAAAATCAATGCACAATATGATTTCTCATGTCTTTTTCCTCACGGCTACAAGGTTAGAAACCCAATCTGAAAACCTCACAGGCACAATGATTCCTACCTCATACATTTTCTTGATTTCCTTTTCTACTAGAGGCAGTTGTATTGGATTAATTCTACACAGTTTTTGCTTAAAGGGTTTTTGGTTTTCTTTCAAAGGGATCTTGTGTTGGATGATTTCTGTATCATGGCTTTCAAGTCTTCATAGCTCTAGGAAAACACATCGACAAACTCTTTAAACAGGTCAACATATTTCCTTTTCATGTCTGGTGGCAAGGACCTAGCTAATTTAATCATTTTAGGCTGATCCTCGGTGCCTATGTTGCATTCATCGGCTTCAGACTTTGTGCATTCTACGGTGGGCTTCTTTGCTACGTCGTTAAAATCAAAGAGTTCTTCTAACGGTGCTAGCCCCCTAGGTATGTTCTTGTCCTTTGACGACAATACCTCAATGTCTTAATTTTCTGTGTCCTTGTATTCTTCAGTATGAGTTTCAAGTTTTTTAGTTAACATGTTGATTTCTACGGGACCAGATGGTTTTTCTTTTTTAGGGGACTTTTTGAATAGGCAATTTTCATCGGATTTAGAATCTGAATCAGATAACTCAAATTCGTTCCTGCCAAGTAGAAAATTCTCTATCTGTGTGTCACCCTCAAAGACCTGCCAATATTTTTCATTATCTGGCACAGCTGGTCTAAACTTAATTTGAGTTGTACATTCTTTGGTTTCAAATGGCGTTAAGCATGTTCTATCCACAAAAGCTAAATTGTGGGCAGCAATATTTCTTTTTCTTGGAACAAAAATCAATTTGGACTCCTCAAAGGTTTTTAAAAGGTCCATGACATCGTTTCGGTAAGCCCTAAGTCTGGGATGATTTGTGTTATATTCCCCATTGACTTGCTTGATGACTAGTTTTGAATCCCCATACACATTAATTCTTGTGGCTCCTAACTTTTTTAATAGATGTAAGCCTAAGAGAAGGGATTCATATTCTTCTATGTTATTGGAACACTGAAATTTTAATTTGCAGGAAATGCTTTCTGTGTGATTGTTTTCAGTGTTGGTAATCCAAACCCCTGCAACAGCATTGTTCTTAGTGCATGATCCATCAAAATACATACTCCATAGAGGACTATTTTCGGTTTCATCTTGGTTATTGTCTTCTTCAACCAACGTGCTCAAGGGTTGTTGAGAAATCTCGGCACTTAGTTGTATCTGTTTCACCTCCTCAATTTTTTCGATGTGTTGAAGGTTGTTCTCTTGATTTTAAAGTTTTAAGAGCAATGGACACATGACTCGTAGCTCAAGACCTTTGTTTGGTTTTCTAATGTCTTCAGATGCAGCAAACTATTTTGACACTTCTGAGTTGTGTTTCTCTTCCTCCCTATCGGCCATTAATCCTGTTAAAGTGACTTGTTCACTAAGTGTTTCATCATTATGTTCTATAATAAGATCCACAACATGTTGTGTTGGGTCTCGTTCCTCAGGATTTTCATGGAGTTGAGCGTGAGGGGCAGTCTGTTGTTTGCCATCTTGGCTTTGTTCACTCTGGTCTGTTGTTTCAACGCACTGTTCCAAAATTTCTCTCTCATTTTCTTCCATATCTAGAACTGCATTTATTTCTAGATTTGGGGTCTCTAACTATTTGGCTGAGTCGCTGTCTTCTAGCTCTGGATTATTCGAGGATTCCTCATTGTAAAGGATAAATGAATCCAATTCAATATGGACAGAGTAAATGGGGGAATTTTCAGGCTTTTCAGGGCTACTGACCATGAATTTCAAGTGTGCCTCTCTGTATAGTCTTCTGAGCTGGCTAAAGACATGGATACTGGCATATGTCCCATCCATCTGCATTGTACCTTGCAGCTTGGCACCCCATGACCTTGATAACAACATGCCATACTTAGGAGGCACATCAGCCACCACAACATCCATAACCATGTACTTGGCTAGGATTTGAGTCAAACTTACACAAAGGTCTTTGATTAGGCCAAGGCATTTCACTCTGTTAGAGTCAAAAGAATATAAATCCTTGTAAGGTTTGGTTATTTCTAGCCCTAACCTTTCCATTATCACCTTTGGCATAAGGTTGTGTGAGGCTCCAGAGTCATGCATAGCATTATGCAGGATTTTTTCATGGATATTAAGGCTGACGTAGAACGGAGGTACTATCCCTTCTTGAAATTTCCCTTCAATTTTAGGACCAAAAATGAGTTTGGGTTGGTCATCATTAAAATTGACTGTGTCATTATTATCCTCAATATTTAAATCCTTCAAAATTTGGGCTCTATATACATGCTGGGCAGCTAACTCAGTCAAGGGAACAGAGATTTTGATATTTGAAATTTCCTGCTCGAGGATGAAAGGAATTTGGTTTTTTGAAGAACTTGCCTCAGCCTTACTAGCTACTAGATTATCAGCAACATCAGCTTGTTGATTTGTTCTAATCGTTTTTGACAAAATGGCCTTAACAGGAGTACTAGATGAAGTGGTAGTACTACTAATGTCCGCACTCTGTTTTTCATTGTTTTGAGTGCCTTTCTCTCTATCTCTATCAGAATTCACAGCTACTATTTTATCCTTTTGTTTGACAATTTTAGGCTTGGTTGTAGTGTTTTTTTGTGAATATTTGTCAAAGGTTTTGGTGTTGGGAGTTTGTTGACTGGTTTTGCTTCTAAGGTCATATTCTTTTTGAGACTCTATGATGACATTTTCCATGTCTTGAAAATAATTTTCATTATCATCTTTGTTGTCATCATAAGGGGTATGAAAACCTTGTTCCCTATCATAATGAATCTCAAAGTCATCATTATCTACTCCCAACATGTTGATATCATCTTCCTCTGTTATCTCATCTATTTCCTCAACCTCACTTATATAGTTTTGATGAAAGGGAGGAGTGATATGTTGATCATCTTCCCTAGGTCTGTTTGGAGGTTGGTTTCTTCTAAAATTCTGATTCTGGTTTTTGTTTTGAGGAGAAGTTTGGTTTTGAATTGCTTGTGCTCTCTCAAGGATGCTCATTTTCTTCATCATCTCCTCCATCATTCTTTCCATCTTTTAGTTGGAAGTAGAAGGTGGATTTTCCTCTCTAAAGGACACTCTCTTTTCAATTTTCATTCTTGCTCTCTTCTCCATCAAGTTGACTTCCACAGAAAGAGCACCCTTTTGCATGTCTTTGAGAGTTGAAAAATCTCTCTCTCTCAGCTAATATGCCATCTCAGGGTCAAACCCTTCAGGAAACTTGTTTAAAGCTGAGCCCTGTGGAGGTTTTAGCTCTAGGGAAAGTGCATTATACACACTATTAAATCTAGTGCAATAAGCTTGCACACTTTCCCCAGTGTCTCTATGGAAGTTCTTGTAGTCAGAAAGGACTTGGAGAGGGTTTTTCTTTACTTCCCATTTGTTTAAGAATGTTTGATGGAAGGCTTGGAGATCATTAATACTATGGGGGGTTAAACCTTTAAACCATTTTCTTACTTCTCCCACAAAGCTCTGAGCAAATAATCTAAGCTTGATAGAATCATCATCAATTTCATTTCTGTCAAAGTAGTCATTCATCTTATCCACATGTTGTGGTGCAGTTGTAGCATTGCTAGCATCATATAATGGAATTTTGGACTGATAGTCCTGTGGAAGATTGAAAAATGGTGCAGGAAGGACTAGAGGAGCATACCATGTTGCCATGATATGTGGTGGAGGTGGATTTACAAGAGGTGGATTAACAAAATGGAAAGTGGGCTGAAGTGGAGTGGTTTGGGTAGTGGATGTAGGGTGAGCAGAAGTGGATGGACCAGGGATAGACTACTTAGTTGATTTTGGATGAGAGACACCTAGGTTGTGAAGGAAATGCAAATCAGGAGGTGTTGTTTCTCTTCTACTAGGTTTTTCACTTGTTTCAGGAGATGATAGTGAAGACTCATAATCTAAATGATCTAAATCACCAAGAGACCTAGTCCTAAATGGATTTACCAAGTCAGCTTGTGATTGTTGTAGAGCTGAAAGATTTTCAGGGACTGAATTAGCTCTCAAGGGTGATCTGAAAACAGTTGATAATTTAGTCCTAGGAGACTTCCTAAGGATACTTTCTAGGTTATCAACTATGTCAGGTGGGTTAGGGTCAGGATAGGCTCTAATGTGAATCTTTTTAGGAGCCACTATGTTGTGTTTTTCAGACCCAAATAAACAAGAAAATTTCAACCAGATATGACAATCTTTGAGAGTTTAGCTAATCTTTTTACACAAATTTTAATCCTACAGTCCTCTAACTGAGTGTGACTAATGTTTAAAATGATGAGGGTTCTTCCCAGTGGAGTCTTAAGGTCTGTTTAAGGATTTTGGAGTCGCGAAGTGGAATTTTTTAGCTCTTTTCAGAGGTAAAAGGTTTTATGGTCCACCACCATGTTTATTTGAATTCCAATCTGAAATATTTTTAGGTTTTCTGAGTTATTTTTCAGTTGTGTGGTTTCTAAGAATGTCCTAACTCCGTTTCAAAACTTTTCTAAGGTTATGAGACAAAGAAAGTCCACACTTATGGCTAAGCCAGCTGATTTTTCAAGGTTATATAAAGTCCTAAGAGAATCCTAGGATTTACCTAGTTTGTCACTGATTCAAACAAGTTCTATCATGATTACCATTCCTTGGTAGTGCTTGGAAAGGCTGCTTTTTACTCACAAGGTTTTATGAAGTATTTAAGGGAAGTTTTTCCCCAATGGAGTCACCAGAAATGTTAAGAATCTGTATTTTTAGCAAATTGGTGAGACTAAAACTGCAGAATCAACATTATTTCAACCAACTTTGGGATTCTAGGATCTAGCCTTCCTGAATCCAAAGAGGGATCTCTCTATGAATGGGTTCAAAAGATGTGATCTTTAATAGCTGAAATTGTGATATTAGGCTAGTTATGAAGAGCTTGGGTTTTTTTTTGTTTGTTTTGGTTGGGAAAAGACATGATGAAGGTGAAGGAAATTTCAAAATGAAGGGTGAAGGTGTCTGCAGGTAAAGGAATGATTTGGCTGACAGAAAGGCAAAGACAGTTTTAACCCATTGGGCTATGGAGTCATAGGAGGATTTTAATTGAACAACAAGGTTCAAGCAGGATCCATGGGGCAAGTCACTTATGTCAAAGGATCTCTTAAGGTGATTTTATGGAATGAAACAAATAGGAAATGAAGAACAAACAAATGAAGAAATATTGAAACAACCTAAGATCAAGTAAGTTCTTTTAAAATATCTTGCTTCAGCATGTACTTAAATAAAAACATAAGAGTATTCTGAGATCAGGTTAGTACCTTTAAACTAGCCTACATTGAAGTACTTTCAGTTAGAAAACATTAAAAAACAATTGAACAGCTTAAGATCAGGTAAGTGCCTTTAAACTACCCTACTTTCAGCATATTCAAATAAGAAAAACATAAAAGTATTCTGAGATCAGGTTAGTGCATTGAAGTACTTTCAGTTAGAAAACATTAAAAAATAGTTGAACAGCTTAAGATCAGGTAAGTGCCTTTAAACTACCCTGCTTTCAGCATATTCAAATAAGAAAACCACAGATAACAGTGAAAAAGAGAAATTTAGATCAGGCAAGTGCCTTTAAACTGACCTGCATTGATGTACTCTTCAAAGAGAACATTCAAATGAAGAAAACATAGACAATAAAGCTTTCAGTAAGAGTAGGGTATTGTTGAGAGTAAAACCTAACTCTATGTTTGCTGCTCTTTATCAGAGAAAGTGAACAGAGTGAAAACATTAAGCAAAATAATAATTGACAATGAGGAACACATCACCATTGAAATAAATCAGGAGCCCATAAATCAGCAGCTTGTATTTGATGTTTCGAACCAGTTACAATCAGCAACCCCGGTGGGTCTCTACAACTTCAAACTTCCCATATCAACTTCTGTATCTTCAAGTTGTAAACAGGGCATCAGTAGCTTCAGAAACTATTACATGCATTCAGATGTCCAGAGACCAAGATTCACTCATCTTCTACAGAAGTATTTATAGAAGAATGAGGTGGGATCTGATAAAAGATATCCTGGGTCAATTAATACAGATGGATGATTTTTCGGCCTTTGAAGGGCTTGATGAAGTAATTTACAGATAATCTGTCTGTATTAAATTGATGTACATTTATGAATTTAGTTCGGTGGGAGCATTTGTTGACTTTTGAGGCTCAGTGTCATGTTTGAAGTAACTCTATTGTTTCTTCCCGAGGTCTAATGATTGAAAAGATTAGCTTCCGGGTTGCTTTTAATCTTTAAAATAGTTTTGCTGACAATTAGAGATAGGATCCTGGAGTAATATTAATCGTTCGGTTGTCTTTGGGAAAAACACCTCTTGTTTGTAATAATGACTAAGCCTTCTTTAATTACCATGAGGCTGCAATTTCCCTTTGGGAGCTGGAGGGTTTTATTTACTTTAGTTCAGTGTTTTAGATCTTCTGTTCTGGCAAGAACTGATACTCTTTTAACTGTGATTTTAAAAACACAGTGTCTTGTTGATGTGCAGGCTGCGCAGGGGAAATATGGATCTTAAACCCTGCGAACGACTTTCCCTTAATACAGAAATGGTATGGGAATCGTCATTCCTAGCCCTTGGCCCTTTCTTTCAACATAATGGAAAACCTTCATTACCTGCAAAATTCAACAAATATATCATAAAATCCTGCGTTTTTGGGTTTACTGCTTCAGAGGCGTGGGATGAGAGTAGAGTCGTTGGATGGCATCATCTGACGGTGGAGATTAGCCGAGAGGAGGTTTAAAAGGGGCAGAAGGAAGAATTGAATAGAACAATTAATCGCACGATGATCGACGGTGGAGATCGGTCTTGAAAACCCCTTGGTGAAAGGTGGAGGGCGATAGTATGAAGCGAAATTAGATCTAGGCCATCTGATCTGGACATGTGGACGGTCCAGATCCAATCGGAGGATCGCAATCGGCAGGAGAAAAATAAGGGTGCAATGAAAATATCCGATGCGATTGCGTGATCGGGAGGGCCAATGCGATTGAGCGATGACCGTTGATTTGAGGATCAGATCAACAGCGGGGAATGAATCAAAGGGATGGGCGATCGGGGGGACAAAAAAATGTATGTGATTGAAACATTGTGATACGATTAAAACTTTGCGATGCGATTGAAACTTTGCGACGTGATTTGCACGGGCCGTTGATCAGCTTTAGATCAACGATCAATATCTTTTGATTTTTTTGCACCGGTGGAAACCCTTATACTTTATCAAAAACCCAATTTTTCACATAATACAAAGTTTTGGTCAGTTGGGCGGAATATATATATATATATATTATTGGCACCCGATTGTGGGGCCATTGGATATATGGCATATGATGGGCCCGGGGCATTATATAACAAAGGGCCAATCGCATCGGAAATGTCGGGCCCGGTCTTTCAATCAACCCATTCGAAACTTGCGATGTGATTGAGTGCCTTGGGACTTCAACACTTGGTCACGGGGTGTATTTTGTATGGAATGAAAGTGAAGGGGGTGGGGTTTATATAACAAAAATGCCAATCGCATCGGAACTTCGGAGTAAAGCTTTTCAATCAACCCATTGTAAAGAATCCCCGATGCGATTAAGCGCTTCGGGACTTCAACACTTGGTCCCGGGGTGTAAGTTATCTGGGATGAAAGCGAAGGGGGAGGGATTTATATATATGAGCCAATTGCATCAGAACTTTTGATGCAGGTATTTCAATTAACCCATTTGCGAATTCCTCCGATGTGATTGTGCGATCGGTCTTTCAATCTAACCATTTTATATTTACCACGTGACTTTAACACATTAGATCAAAACTTTGGAAAACAGGGTTTTTGGATTTATGAAGGAAATAATCGGACCGTAGATGGATTTTCAAAAAGGTTTAGCACCCGATTGCAGGCCCAAAGGTTTATATAAGGTAACAATCATGATCGGGGGCTATGACGCACAGGGCCAATCGCATCGGAACTTTTTTGTCAACACAACGAAAACAGACTTGCACGCTTTGGATTATTGCGATGCGATTAGCACCGAAATGTTTTAGTGCTTGGTCTTAGCACCATGGGCACACGGTGGGGAAGTGGTTGAGACTTGGCCCAAAGGGGCTTAAACCGTTAATACAAAAATGGTTTTTTTCATGATTTTCAATGGTTTTCAAAGGGTTTTGGGGATTTCTCTATAGTTTAAAAAGGGGTTTTAAACTATGAAACAATGAGTTTCATGGATGGAAGAATGGTAAAACATAAAAAAGAGGAATCTTACGGAGGAAAAGGGAAACAAATGAAGGTTAGTTTCTGAATGGAGGAAGGGGAAGGAGGGGATTTTGCAGCAGTCTTTCTCATAGAATTTTCAGCAGAATTTTTGAGTTCTGGAGGGAATCAACAGTGAAGACCTTTAGAGATGAGCATGAGATCTTCCAAAGGCTTCAAGAGATAACATTTTTTCCATGAAAGTGTTTCTTGAAGACTGAACAATGTTTTGGACACCTTTTGATAGAGCAAATTTTATAGGTGGCCAACACCCAAAACCCCTGCGCTATACTAAATATAACCAAAATAACCAAAATGGATCGATTTCGTAGCTTTTTCAGAGACCCTGTTCCAACATGACCCAGTGGGATGGCTCCAATATGGTTAACGCCTGGGGGAACTATTCCAGGAGGATAAAGGGGCTCATGAGTACCAGCTGAAGGTGAAGGGCCAGGAGAAGATGGTTCAGAAGGCTAATCAGAGGACATCATGAGAATTTGGTAATCAGGGGAACTAGATGGAAGAGGTTGAGTGGCCACCTAACCTTCAGGTGGTTGGGTAGCCACAAATCCTTGCTGAGGGAAAGGATCTGTAAGTACAGCCAGTTGACTAGGTGCAGGACTGTGAAGAATGGAAGGGACGGCATGTTGTCCTCTCAATGTTTCTTAAGACTCCCATAACTATCGCATCTGTGGCAGAAGAGGAAAATCATGTGTATAATGGCCATAAACACCACAACAAGAACAGGGCTTGTTCGTACGAATAGGCCTATCCTGCTTGGGTTGAGTGCCTTGTTGTTGGTTTGTAATGTTAGGAGCATTACTTTGATTAGTTCTAGGATTACTAGGGACAGCTTGATTTTGAGTGCCTTTCCTCTTCCTTTTTGAGGGAGGAGTATTAGTCGTGCCCTGCTATGCGCACACCTACCCCGGAGGGGGCGGTGGTTGCTGTTGCGGGGGTTGAGAAGGCAAGGGAGGAGGAGGTGCTAATGCTAGACGAGATGGAGCACCAGGCTGTAGATATGGATAATAAGCGGGTTGGGTAATAGTGTGGTAAATAGGAGGTTGGGCAAAAAGATGAGGTATGCCATATCCTGGATACATGCTACCGAGAGGGGGAAAAGTGTCGAAGGTGTTGGCCCCTCCCTGAGGAAAGCCATAGCCCATGGGAGGTTGAGCATACAGATTAAAGAGATCTCCAACGATACCATCAGCAGCATGAGATACCCTCGGTGCGTTGGCACCACCAGGTTTTGGAATATCAGGTAAAACGATATAAACATAACCTGACTGAGCGTAAATCAAGTCATATTTTAACGCAATTTGGAGAGCGGCTTCTTCAGTTTGAGGAAAGTGTGATGTGACATCTTTCTTGATAGGCATCAAAAGAGATCTAAGGAACTAGTCCATGTAGACACAGTCTTTGAAGGTAGGGGCTCAACATAGGCTCTTTCTTCTCCGCCATTCCTGAACATGGTCGGATAGGCAGGTTGCAGACGATTGACAGAAAGAGGTCAAGAGTTTGGTACCAGTGTCGTAACGAAGGGGAAGCTGGAAATAAGACAAAAAATCCTGGGCAAGAGTCATAAAGGTGGTATGGGAGGAATGGGCCTAATCAACATACCACTTAGAAGCTTCACCTGTAAGCATTCATTGGGACAACTGAAGACGGACAGAGTCGTCAGTGATGGAGTTATACGAACACCACATGTGGAAAGATCGAATATGATTTGAAAGATCTTCTCCAGCAAGGCCTTCAAACTTTGGGATGTCTGAAGGGAGCTTTGTTTGCATAGTAGGCCAACTAGCATCATGGTGTATAGGGTCGTTTATCAACTGGTCAAAATCGGAGAGGCTGAGGCCTGCCATGAAAGGGAGCAAGGGTGCAACCGGGGTAGTGTTCATTGCGGTCCCACTAGTGGTATTTCTAGCCTGAGGGCCAAGGTTACCACCAGCAGCGGGTCCTGCACTAGACATGGTGAAGGCGTCAGGAGGAGAACCAAAGGCGGAATGAGAAGGAGAACCCAAATGGCCAGAAGAAGAGTCGGTGTGCGGACTCGGTGGGGGACTAACTCGAACCCTAAGTGGAGGAGTAAGTCTTCCTGCCAGAAACTAAGGATGAAGGCCAAGAAGTCTCCGAGATAAATGCCTTGGTGGCGCAATGGTGATGACACAAACACGGCACAAAGGAAAAAGAGACCGACAAGGGTAGGGAGGTGCAGGATCAAGTGATTACAATGTCGAAACAAGGGCAAAGAGGTGCAGGATCAAATGATTTCAATGTTTTAGAGTCTTTGCTTGGAGGTGTTAACCAAATACTTTTTCGCTCAAGGTGTGTGTGTAAAAGTGTGTAAATTTTAATTTTTAAACCCAGACGTTTGTAGATAAAAATAAAAAGTGTTGTTGTATAGTTGTAAATAAACCTGCAAATGACAGTATATAGGCCTACAAAGACAGAAAATAAACAGGTAAAAATGCAATAATCTAAACCCAAGGAGGTGGTTCTCTCAACAAATAGTCTATAGGTGAGTAAAAAACTAATCAAAACACACTAAAAAAGTTAATAGATCTAGGGTCAAGAGGGACAGGGATCTAAAAGACAAAATCTGCTGGAAAGTGGTGCAGAAAATAGCAACAAATCAGAGGAAAAATTGTTGTAAAAAAGGTGGTGAAAAGCTATCTCCTGGAGGGAAACGGAGTGAACCCTAGAGGAAAACCCAAAAAAAAACTAGATGAGGTGATTTGGATGGATAACAAGCCGATCTGAAGCAGATCTGAAGGTGAGGTATTAGATTTGAAAAAATGGCTGAAGACTGTGAAATTTCAGACAACCTGCAACAGAAAAAACTCTTCCACAAAAAGTGGACGATATTGAAGCCCTAGGGGGCTAGGTTCCCACTTATTTGAGCGAAACAGAACAAGTACAGGTCCAAAACGGGCTGAGACGGAGGTTATAAAACCATGAACAGAGACTCAGACAAACCCAGAAAACTTTCAGAAAAATCCCTGCAAAAAGTCCAAGTCGCAGTTTCTGACCTGTTTTCAGCAGAGGTCGCACTTTTTGGGCTGTAAAGTGCACCCTAAAGGTCCAGGTCATAGGTTTTGGGCCAAAAAGTGCGACCTGCACTTCCAGCACTCTCGGTGGCAGGTTTCAGAAAAAGTTGTCGTCTCAGATGCGGCTGATGTCTGTCACCTGCGCAATAGGTCCGAAAACACACGGAAGTCGGAATTTTTATCATTTTAGGGTTTTATAGGTTAAAACAACATCAAGAAGAGAAAAAACAAGGGGCTGAAGAGAAATCCTAGGGTTTGAAGCAGTTGTATATGCAAGGATCAGAAAAATGACAACGGTCGTAATCGTAAACCCAGTGGAGTCGCCAGTTGTTAGTATGAATCTTAATTCCAAGCGTACGAAAAAAGACCACTTTAGTTGCGCATAACAAACAGCCCTAACAGCAGAAATGACTGCTAATATCTTCAGATCTGCAGTTAGGTGATCAAGATAAATGCTGCAAAAATCTAGATCTATGCATTAGAAGACATTAAACAGTAGAAAAAACAAGATTTACTCCATGCATCCAATAGACAAGACAAGAATATATCAAATGAATTTTGTATTAATGGCACCTAGGAGGAAAACACAAGAGGGTGTTCCCTGTTCTCCTCAATGGGATGGGTTCTTGTAAGTCCTCAGCACTTCATATCTATAATTCCTCTCTCTTGATGGTGTAGAAAACCCAGACAAAAAATCGCAAAATATGGCTATGATGGTGGATCAATAGCCAGACCAAAAGTTTAGATCCAGAGTGATCTTTAAGCAACAAAAGGTGGTAAATGAATGGGAAAACCCTTCTATTTATAACAAAATATTGAGTTGGTCTAGATATTGGTGCATAATTAAAATATTATTAACCAAATCAAGATCCAACTTTTATGGAATATTTTATTATATTTGTTGGAGGGAAAATGAATTTGACCTGGGTCAAATCCCTTTATTTGTAAATAATAAATAAATAAATGATTTATTTATCATTTTAAGGATGTGGTTGAGTAATAATCAAATAAATAATGATTTATTTAATTATTTAAGGGTGAATTCGTCATATTTAACAAAGAACATTATTTAAATAAGATTTAAACAATTATTCTTAGAAAATAATAAAATAAATAATGATTTATCTAATTAATTTCCTTGTTTTGGGTTAAATATAACCATAAATATTAATTAAACTACTATTTAACTAATTATTCCTTGAGGAAAATCAAACAAATTTATATTTATTTAATATTTCCTCATGGGGTTTCCTATTTAGACCATAAACAACTTAATAAAGGTGGTTTACTAAGTTATTTTCATAGTGAAATCAATTTTACTTGGGGTAAAATTGGTCTTACATGGTGTACCTGGGTCCATCTAATGATAATAGGTTAGATGACCAAAAAATGGTGTAACATCCTCCACGCTACTCCTCCTTTTCTTGTTCGAAATACTTCAACTCTATCTCTCCTGAGCTTATCTTTGTTTTTTATTCATGTAGCCATTACACCGTCTCGAACTTGAATACAGAGCACTCTCTGCATTATTCCTCTTATTCCAAAATTCATAATTTTTTCTTTACTTGACTTGTACACAAATCTATTAGCTCCATAAAATAATCACACTGATTCTACCCAGCCATTATGTCCTTTATCACTCAGAAAGACTTATACATTCAATTTGAATTCATTCACTATGGTTTATCACACAGAAACCATAAATTCACAGTTACAGATCACTCAGCAAGTAAAAGGAATGAAACACACATTCACAATGAATTCAATTTCCTCATTCATTAAATAAATGTAAAAATACAAATAAAAACCTGTTTTACAATCTAGTTTTGGCGTAATATTCTTTTAGATGGCCCTTTTCTCTTCCTCTCTCTCTATGCCCATAGGCTTACAATTAAGAGTCTATATCTCTCTCATTTATCACTCTACCGACCTACCTACGTGTGCCTTTGAGGCTTTACAAATATATACAAAAGTTTTTGTAACCAATTTTGGTTCAGATCCATAGGTTACTCAACAAATTTCCTGAATCCTCTAACTCCTTAATTAATTCCTAAAATCTCTTCTTTATCCTTTGAGGATCTCAATATTCAACTAAATCCTAAGAATCCTCTATAAATCATGAACTACTTTCTAATCTAAGTTTTACAATATTTCATAATATCTCAATCCACACCAATCACTCATCAATCACTCATGTTCTCCTACATTCGAGAACATTTACAAATATGCCTCTCAATATTTAATTAAATCCTATTATAAATGTCTCACATAAATCACTCAAAATATTGAAAATTACATTAATTAAATACTTAGGAAACCCACTCTTTCAAAAACCACAAGACCCCCTAGATTCTACTAAATGTACACATTTTTGGAACCATGATGCTCCCGCATCAGACTCCCAAGGTAGAAAATAAGCATGATCTCCAAATCATGTGCTTCCAATCTCTGTCGTCCTAGATCCCATACTTTATTCTTTAGTGATTTCCTTGCTTCTTTCAACTATTTTCCACGTACTCTGTTGTCTTTCCTTACTTCTCCTGGTTTCGAGATCTTCATTTGTAATACTCCATTGAATTTTCCTTCAATGTTTGTTACAGTCCAGCCTTTCATCCAACTAATTATTTGTCTTCTCTGTGTGCAACTCCTTTCCTTATGTTCATTTCTCATCAGCTTCATCAAATTATCTAGTTCTCTATCCAAATTACTTTGCTACTATTGTCCTTCCCTTTGTGTAAGAGTTTTAGAACTCTTGTTGTCTTCCTTTTCTTCTCCATGTCTTTCAAAGATGCATAAGACATTTGAATGTCTTATTCCCTTATTTTCCATGACAGAATTAGTACTGTCACATACCCCAACAATCTTGCATTGCATGAGGTCTTCTTTTTCTGTGTCAATATTCACTTCCATATGATGATTACAATTCCATTCTCCTTCATTGTTATTTTCTTTGAAGACAAAAAACTTGTTCATCCTCATACTACCTTTGAATTTCACTCTCACCTTCAAAAGATAAGATGTCCTCCATCTCTTTTATTATAGTCACGTTGGTATCTTATTCATCACCTGCAAATACATCATAAACTTGATAATTTAAACTCACCTCAGTCTCCTTAGATGTTATACACATCTCTTCTCCTCTGGCTGTAATTTCCTCTTCCATTTTAGGTTCTCTCAACAATTCCTCTAGCACTCTAATCTCTTCCTTACACTTAAAAAGTATAAAGTCATATCTGGCCTTTCTCATAACAGTCTCCAATAGTTGTTCTTATTTTTGGTTGCCCATGACAGTAAAACATCTCACAAGATCTTCATCTTGTCCTTCCTCCACATCTTCACTTTCCTCATCAAAGAAAATACCTTGCTCAGGTTTACAGAAGTAAACTTCTTTTTCTTGCTATTGGCTACCAATATAAGCTAAAATTTCTCTTCTTACTGTTCTATCAGTATGTTGAAAAGAAATATATTCCTTCAACTGTGTATAAGATTCCTCATGAGACCTGACTGGCTCATCCTTCTTCTTTAAAACAGAATTTAGATTCTTTCTCTCCTCTTCTTCTTCTTTGAAAAATCCTAAATATTTTCCATCATCATGTATCACACCAGCAACCATACAACAATTGTTAATTTCAAAATCATAAAGCTTAGTAGCCTCAACTAATGTTTCAGACATCATTGTTCCATCTTCCAGTTCTAAAGGAACTTGTTCATCTCCAGCAACTTTCTTTTGTTGTAACTCAACTCCTTCGAGCTTATTTATCCGCAATTGAACATTCATTATCTACTCAAGCTTCCTCAGCTCCTCTATTAGCTGCATATTCACCTACTACTTTATCTTCTCTTGTAGCCTATGCCACTTCACTTTCTTTCTCATAGTCTAACCATACCTCTGGTTCACCTTATTTCTTTGCAACATCTCCATCAACAATGCAGTTTGTAAATTTATCTCAGCTTTCTCTCTGTCAATCTCTTCTTGACTTATCTTCTCTATGATATTTACCTTGTCATATTTCTCCACTCTCCTTCTGTTGTGGCTTCTCTCTAAACCTATGATATGACTATCAGTAGTCATTCTTTTGTCTCTTGTGAACTGCATATGTTCACTTGTGAATTGAACTAAGCCTCTCCTTCTCATCAAGTCTCCATACATGTTGCAAGTACCTCACCAAGCCTTCTCTCGGTCTTTTGGTAACACTGGTTCTCTATCTCTGGAGCTTCTATTGAGAAACTTCTTTGCTCCTTGGCTTCTACAATTCTACTTTCTTCTTAGAACACTCTAGTCCTCTCTGTCCATCCTTCAACTGGAACATTCAATTTCTTGCCACTTTTCTTCAGAGTATCCACTTTACTCTGCCTTCAAGAGCACAACTGGTTCTTATTTTCTTTACAACTCCTATGTTTTCATTGTTGATATATTTATTCTTTGTCTGCAACTTGCAAAACTCAAATCAGTTTTAAATAAACAATATCTACATGATTTCACAAGCAGTCTTCTTCCACTCTACACGTTCAAATGGAAATCTGTTCTCCTCAAGAAAACAACCATCACTTTGTCATATTTTACTATTTGACTTCTCTGTGCACTTGTCTCCACCTTTCAGATTTATAATCAAACTCCTTCTCCTCTGATTCGCAATCACATTGAATCCCATTCTATTCTACTACCACTGTCTTCTGCATAGTTTAACTCTGTCCTCATCATCAAAACTCTGCTTGTTCTTATTTTCTCCCAAAAGAGCTTTTACTCCGCTCTGATACCAAATTGATGCAACCATAAGGTCTCAATTAAACAAAGAAGCAACACATGCAAGGTTAGCATAATTAACCCCACATTTACCCACCTTAACCTTTCCACTTTATCAATTTTAAATCAACGCATGCAGAATTTTTAACCATGGTTGATAACTCCTTATAATAACCTTTACCTTTATGCATTTTTTCCCCTTCACCTTACCTTATTTCATGCACGGCTTCAACCTTATACAATTACCTCAAACCTGTGGGTTATGGCCCACTTAACTCTTGTATACACGCAGCGAGTTATAACCTCAGAGTTAAATGTAACATACATACTTATGTGATTAAACAACGCATACACTTTAAAACAGAATTCCCATATAACTCAACTATTTCCTTCATATACATAGAACACTCTGATGGAGGGTCCCACATCACGATATCCAATCAGAACTCATCACAGTCGCTTTCCCGCAAGTTGAAAGCTCTACCAATAATAATTAAACCATAAATTCATGTGAAGTGCACTATTGCGCAGTGCTGACAAGTGGCTTCTCCCTTGTCTCATCACATCCTTCCATCCTTCCTGCTTCACATCGCAATCAAAACACTAAACTTTAAAACTGCCACTGTGCGATGTTGCGCAGGGATGACACATGGCCTCCCCTCTTCACATCACAACTTTCAAACTTTACCACATCACAAGTTATCTTATTTACCTTGCGAACTTATTCTTAACCATTCATCTCTCGCACTCGGATCTGCAATCTAATCACAACTGTTTGTTCACCTTCACACAGCTCTTCTTTGCCTCCTCTTCCTGCTTTGATCTCTGCCGTCAATTCTTATATCTTTTGTTCTACGATTCAATCCTCGTCGTCAATTCCTCCTTTGGAATTCTTCTCATTATTCTCTACCTTAGTTGATTTTTTTTCTCTATATTGTCAATGCTCTACAATATAGTCTCCTCCACGCTACTCCTCCTTTTCTTGTTCAGAATATTTCAACTCTATCTATCCTGAGCTTATCTTTGTTTTTTATTCATATAGCCATTACACCATCTCGATCTTTAATACAGAGCGCTCTCTGTATTATTCCTCTTCTTCCAAAATTTGTAATTTTTTCTTTACTTGACCTGTACACACATCTATTAGCTCCAGACTGGAATCACACATATTCTACCCAGCCATTAATTCCTTTATCACTCAGAAAGACTTATACATTCAATTTGAATTCATTCACTATGGTTTATCACACATAAACCATAAATTCACAGTTGTGGATCACTCAGCACGTAAAAGGAATGACACACACATTCACAATGAATTCAATTTCTTCATTCATTAAATAAATGTACAGATACAAATAAAAACTTGTTTTACAATCTAGATTTGGCTTGATCTGCTTTTACATGGCCCTTTTCTCTTCCTCTCTCTCTGTGCCCATAGGCTTACAATTAAGAGTCTATATTTCTCTCTTTTCTCACTCTACCTCCCTACCTACATGTGCCTTTGAGGATTTACAAATATATACAAAAGGTTCTGTAAACAATTTTGGTTCAGATCCATAGGTTACTCAACAAAATCCCTAAATCCTCTAAGTCCTCAATTAATTCCTAAAATCTCTTCTTTATCCCTTGAGGATCTAAATATTCAACTAAATCCTAAGAATCCTCTATAAATCATGAATTACTTTCTAATCTAAGTTTTAGAAAATTTTAAAATATCTCAATCCACACCAAACACTCATCAATCACTCATGTTCTCCTACATTCGAGAACATTTACAAATATGCCGCTCAATATTTAATTAAATCCTACTATAAATGTCTCACATAAATCACTCAAAATATTGAAAATTACATTAATTAATTACTTAGGAAACCCACTCTTTTGAAAACCACAAAACCCCCTATATTCTACTAAATGCACACATTTTTGGAACCATGATGCTCCTGCATCAGAATTACTACCATCTTACTTTGTCGAAGGATCTATAAAGACTTTGTGTTTATTAGTATGGAAATGGAATGAATCATAAAATCCATTGCCAACTAGTGAGGCCTTCTTGTACTTGCCAAGAAGGTCCTCCATATCTATAATCTGAGGATCTGCCATACCTATGGAATAACAAGCCTAGACATGCGGATCATGACTGCAACTTGATGACTATAGAAAATATGTGAATGAAACCAAAACTTAGACTAACAAAAATAATTTGACACTGGACTATATAAAATTACTTGACACGAATCTTGTAATGTTATCACTCCAATAATTCCTAGGGTTGTTATGCTTTTTGTTTAAAGAAATATTAGAGGTAACTATCAACCTAGTTTTGAGATCAGGATCTAGCCTTCCTAATGCTCAGAGAGGGCTCTCTCTTTATCATTTAACGTTTTTTTTTAGTTGATTTTAGGCTAGTTATGTAATATTGATTGGTTTTAATTTTGGTTTGGTTTGGTGGTGTAATTACTAATTCAGATGGATAGGTGCAGGTCTAATTTCCATTGGGATATGGAGTCAATATATCAAGAAACAGGGCATAATCAAGTTCTAAAGGAAGTGTTCACAGGGCAAGGTAGATGAGTAAATTCATATATTTTAGGCTGGATGATGAAATGGTTTTCAATCTGGATCAAGGAGCAGTTAAGCATTCCTCAAGCTGGATAATGAAGGAAGATGACAGAGGTCAATCAAGATGGGAGAGAAATTAAGGATTCTCAGATCCAGAAATTAGAAGAAAACATTAAATTTAATAACATTTTAGAACAAAGTGTACTTAAACAATTTCTATAATAATATTCATGTTATCACATTTAAATTGGAAAACATACAAGTTTATGGAATACTTAAGGAAAAACATGAACATTGAAATATACTTCATTGAAGTGGCTCAACAAATGAATCCTATAATGCAATGCCTTTATTACTCAGTCCTGTTGTTGACTTGAAAATGGTACAATAAACCATCAGGTTTTTAGATCAATTACAACTATAGAAATGTTCCTAAATCCACACTCAATACTTCGAATTATGAGGTATTTATACAAAAACTAAAACAAAATATCCTAAAACTGATTTAGAAATTATTCAAGGAAAATTAAATATCTTCATGCAAGAAGATAGAGACGCCTAGGAGACTAAATTCTAGTTTTCCCTTCTTATTTGGATTTGTTGTTTGTTCTTTGATCTTTTGCTTCTTTATCTCTCTGACTGTTGCTTTACGCTGGCTGCCTTTTTCTGTTGAGTGTCCTTTACATTGCCTTGTAATCGGATTCTCTTTAACTCTGTCTTTAAACTCTGTTAATTATCTTTATATGCATGCTCTGTTACTGCTTTATTTTACTATGACTACTCTGTTTTCACCTTTATCTTGACTAACCTGTTTACTTGTTTTACTCTTTACTGTCACAATAAATCATTAAACTTTTCCCAAGCCTCTTGATCTGGTAATTTCATTTTTACCATTCTTTTGAAAATTTCATCAGCCTCTATGTACTTTTCAAAAGTAGGCTTGTTTATAAAGAGATGATTTACCTCATGCTGGAGGTAAAAGAGATTCTAAAAAGTCTGATGAGTACTTTTCCATTAGGAATTCCTTTCATGGAGGAATTGTTGGATTTTTCCTTGGCCACTTCTCTGATTTTCTTGTCATAGTCTTCCTACTTCATCAATCTATCATTGATCACCAAAGGATTAGGCAGACCTTTCTGCCTCAAAATATCAAATTTCACCATGAATCTGGTTATTGCAAGCTCCATGCTTTGACACTTATCTTCAAGTTGTGTCTTTGAGTTCCTCTTGGAAATTACCTTTATTACCTCAAAGACTGTTTTAATTCTATGACTTATGCCAATTTCTTCCAATTCTTGTTTGTTCTTGGAATTAAGGAACTTAATGATCTTAGTAGCCTCTTCTGGCTTTTTCCCAAGTTCCTCTTTGACTATCTGAATGGCTTCACTTTCTTTCTTGATAAAATCCTTCTACTCAAAGATAACTTGGATATATGGCCAAATATCATTAACAAAGTTAATGATATTGGCCACATCTACTTCTTTGCTTGAGCAAGTGGTTCTTTTAGTGTCAATTCTTTCTCCAACTTCTGTACTCTGCTAGTCAATCTATTGGACTTCTATGTTTCATTCCTATGCATGATTTGAACTTCATCCTATAGACTATTTATTTGTTCTTTAAGTTTATTTATTTCATTTGTTTGTATTGACATGTCTTGCATTGCTTTAATCAGTTTACCTGCTTCATCACTAGGATGAGCTGCTGTTGTTGTTGAATCTGTTGCTGATGTAGTTGTTGAAGTTGAAATTGTTGTAGCCACTAGAACTGTTTTTTCCACTAGAGTTGTTGAAGTAAATGGAACTACTTTAGTAACTGTAGGAATGGCAGTGACAGGGATTGCTTCCATTATGTCCTTTTTCTCCTATACCAATTTATCCATCTCATTCTCCATCTCTTTAAGTTGAGTTGTCAACTGAATGATGAGATTCATCATTTCATCTTTTTTGCCTTCATTATCTAAAACTTATTTTGCCTATGGATGTTCAATAGGAGGAAATTTCAATTGTTTTTTCAATGCAACAATGTCTGCATTCTTTTTCTTGATGAGCTCTTCTGCTAATTTTATGTTTTTGGGATCATATCCTACCTCTATGACCAATTCTTCAAGTGATTTGATTCTTTTTTCCTTAGCTTGTGAAGATGAATTCTCTAGATTTAGCTGTTCTTTGGTGTTTTCTAGAGAATTTTTCATTTTTTGAACACTCATAGCTTTGTTGGTCATTGTGGAGTATATCATTTCTCCAGCTTGCTTATGGAACTCAATTTGATCTATTGGATGTACATATTTGGCTTGAACTTCAAATGTTGTTTTCCTATAGTCTGTTGATGGCTTTAGATACTGCACTGTGGGCTGAAAAAAGGTCATCTGCATCTTCCTGGTCTTGTAATTAATGTTGAACGTAACCTGTTCTGGTCACTAGGTGTCTGTTTCTAATATTTGGCATAATTTACTGCTTTCAATGCCTCATTCCCGAGTTTGATTTCTTTATACTTCTCCATGATATCATGTTTTTTGTCTGCTGGTTTTCTTGATGAAGATACCTCTACACTATGTTTCTTTTGAATGATCTGTGTATTAGAGGTTGAAGGCTGGTGAGGTTCCTCTGAAACTGTTGGAGGTGCATTTTCTTTAACCATTGTGTCTATATCAATGATTTCAATTGTCTCAATTTTTTCTTCTTGTTCAACTACTGGATTCAGCTTGGGATTATTTCTGTACATTAGTTTTAATTTGGTCTCAGTAGTGGTTTGAGCTGAATATGAACCTTCTTCTCTTGCTCTCTTAGAGTCCCTATCTTTTGGGGTTAGAGTTTGCAAGATGGAACTAGTCTTAACTGGTTTCTCCAACTCTTTCAAAGTATTCTCCAACCACTCTGATTGGTTGGAGTAATTTTCAATATTTGGTTTAGACTCATGGACAAAAGGAGCTAATTTAAATTTAAATCTTAGTTTGCTAATAACTCCCAAAGGATCATACTGCCATTTGAAACTCTCACTGAACTTGAACTCCTATAAGTACTTTTCTGCTTGTTAACCAACATTCCTGTTATTGCAAATGAAAGGACCAATCTGGTTTTTAATCTTAAACCGTGTTTTCTTCTTTTCTGACAGGAAAGTAACCTCATCTGAATTTAGGATCTTCTTGATATATTCTAATGCAAATAACCTCATTTGGAGGTATTTGGGTAGCTTGTATGGAGTGAGTTGACATCCATAGACCCTAATTTCAGTGTGTTTCTGGTATAAATACCAATCTCCTATTCTACTGTGTTCAGACAACTACAATACTTTCTTTATTCCTTCATTGACGCTAGGTTCACTGCTACTGCTTATCATATTGACAATTGGATGAATAAATGAATCAATGAATTTGGTGTAGCTAAACTCTATGGAATCTTTCCTTATTAAGGAAGTCCAGAAGACTACTGATTGGGGGTTACCCTTAGTGTCTAGTTTTTGAAGGCTAACTGCAAACCTTTCCAATTGGAAATATAGGAATAAATGAAACAATACTGAAGGATACTTAAACACTCCTTCTTCTAGTAATTTAACTAGTTTCTCATGGGTATCATATGATAAGTATTGAGAAAAGTTAAATGTGAAGGCTGAAAGTTGTCTTGGGCAGAAAATGGATAGAAAACCTAGGATTGAAGCATCTACATATTCATCTATAAAGTATCCTAGAATACAAGACAGCATTGTGACAATCTGTCTGGTTCTTTCTGAGAAAATTGAGGCTGAATAAGGAGGGTTACTCTTTGGGGTTTCAGTTGATGAAGGAAATAACGTTTAGAAGGTCCGAAACCTCTTTGGAAAGTCAAGTTTCAGATATAATTCAGTGATGATTTCAATTGACAAAGGGGCTTCATTAGGATTAGGTTGGATCTGCAACATCTAGTTTATTGATTCTGTAGTAATGGTGAACAAAATTTCTTTTTTATGGGTTACTAGGGTTCTTTCATTGGGCAGATAATTAACTTGACAGAGCCTGATGATTTCTGGGAATTGGAAAGTCTGTGGGAGAATGTACTTGGGTAAATTTGATTCCCAAAGGTAGATATCATCAACCTGGTCCATGGATTTATCATGGCTCCAATAGAGGATGTCCAAGAGATTGAAATCAGTGACTGTGCCACTGATTTTGAAATATGTCTTCAAGGGGGGTATGCTCAAAATCAACAACAGGAGGTTGTAGGGGATTAACAGTTACAATGCCCTAGGAAGCCATATATTTGTTTATTTCAATCAATTTAATTACTTTCTGGCTTAATAAATGGTCTCAGGTACTTAGGAATACCTGTGAAATGGTGTTTTCTTTTTGCAGAACGGGTTCTGGATGCAGCAGAGGCTTACTTGGTCTTTATAAAAGAATGAGTCAGCACTGTCTTCTGGTAGTAAAGGCTTGAATTTTGATGTAATTTTTCCTCAAAATAGGTCGGAAGCGGTTGTTTTATCTTGGAAATAGGTCGGCAAGGCTTCTACTCCGCAATGTTTTAACAGAAATGGTGAAAAAAGGCTTTTAAGGTGGTCTTTATTGTTTTTAACCAATGGTGTTTAAACATTGAGCATGGAGTTGAACTTTCAAACAAAGGAGGTATTCGTCGTAATGGGAAGAAAATAGCCTGGTGGGTTTTGCATGACAAAAAGCGGGTAAATGGTTTCAGGACTGAGGATGTGATATAACGTAGGGGTGCTACATAGCAGGGGAGCGGGGTTACGAAACCACCTATTTCACAACCCCCCATTGATGTTAAACATTAGCTATTTGAGGATGCGAAAAGGCTTATTGGTCATTGGATTTGATGAATGGAGATCTAATGGATGGACGAATAGGAGAGATGCGTCAGGGATTTGATAGGCAAGGCCCAGGTTTTATTATGCGGAGGGGTTTAATATATGCAATGGGTTAGGAATATACAATAGGCGGGGTTAATATAGCATAGTAAATATGTGGCTTCGGGAACTATAATATAGCATTGCATTACATTGCATTGCATTAGACCCGGGGTTATTATAATGGGAGGGATTTTAATAAAACAAAAACTATATAATAAACTTACATAAAGGGTCTGGGGAAATATATTTAAGCGGGAGTTAATATAATATGGGGCAAAGGTATAAAACAAGGATTTAATATAATAATGTGGGTTAATAAAATACGAATGTGAGATGTTAAAAATGCACTAGGGGTGAGTTAAAATAACATCGGGGAGGGATTTTTCAATGGGGCCTGACATTATTTAAAACTTAGAATAAGTGGATTTTAGTGTGTTTTAAATAAAAAAAGGTAATTAGTAAAGAGAATTTTCCTTTTCAAAGGAAAATATGTATTTAAACTAGGGAAAGGGCTTTTAAGGAGGGAAAAATGAGTGAAATAAGGGGAAAAGGTCAATATGAAAGGAAAGTGATATTTTTACAAAGGAAAATGTCTTTTAAGAATGGAAATGGGATTTTAAGCAAGGGGATTAGTGATATGAAATTACCAATTGATGCCCTCCATTACTTGTGAAAGTAATCTACCTACCCATCATTTACCCTAACATTTTTCTTCATTATTTGGGTGCATTTGAGCTTGCTAACCCTTTTTTTTTTTTCTTTTATAAGCAAAATATCTAATTCTAACCTTATGACTTCCAATGGCTCAGATTAAACTGATGAGCTCATTTTTATTCTCTACCTAACTACTGATCTGCCAAGATTAAATAGTTTGGCTATATCTTTATTTTCTAACTATCAACATGAAATTTAAAGCATGAATGAATCAAGATTAAACTATTTGATCTTCATGGATTGTGGCATTTTGGACAAGCTGCACACAATTTTTATTTACAAATTAAATTAAAAGTAGTGGCATTTGAATTTGCAGCACTTTCAGGATCTATTTTTATCTCTTTTTGGTGGGGTTCATACTTTATATTCTTTTTTTAATCTTTTTTTCTTTTAGTCCTTTGATTTTTCTTTTAGGAATTACCCTCTTTACATTTTTTAATATGGGAAAACATTTGTAGAAAGCAAAGTATGTACAATATTACAAGACTAAACATAGTCAATTCAAAATTATGAACCCTATTATTATAGAACCATAACAGTGGCTCCACTTGGGGATGGCATTTCTTGGTGAAATGTTAAGAACTTTAATATCAGTGGCCTTATAATTTTGACTGTGCTTGCCTTGAAATGATTTTCTGAACTTTGCTTTATTCATACATATGATATTATGTCCTTCAAAGCTTACGGTCTTCTCTTCGGGCTTCAACTTTGCAAGAAAAACATCCAATCCAATCTATGCTTTGCAATGGTATTTACAATGAGCAAAGTAAACAAAGTGAACTAATGGCTAATCTGGAGAAAAGTAATGCTTCAACATCCTACCATTGAATGTCCACCTAGTAGATCTGATCCATCTAATTCCTTCAAGATAAATGCATTATTACCTTTGTAACCATAAATGATGTATGGGCCTTTCCAAAGAAAATAAAATTTACCATGTTTCCCTTTATCTTCTCTTCTAGAATCTCATTTGAGTACTTTATCACCTATGTAAAAATCATCTTCTTTTGTTTTCTTGTCAAATATCTTTTTTACTTTGTCGTGGATAACTTGTGATTTGACATAGACTTCTTCCCTGGTTTGCTGCAAATGTATTGTTTGATTTATCCTCCTTTGGATATCATTTGGTTCTACCTGTAGCTCTTGGATCATCTTCATCACTGGCAATCCTAAAGAGGATGGAAAAACAACATCCATCACATATACTAGTTGATAGGGAGATGAACCAATTGACTTCTTTGTAGTTAGTCTATCTGCCCATAAGGCATTAACCAACCTTTTGTTCCAGGTATTCTTATTGTCTTCTAACAGTTTTTTGATGATATTAACTAGGATTTTTTTTGAGAATTTTGCAATTCCATTACCTTGAAGGTAATAGGCAGTGGAATGGCCAAGTTTGATGTGGTATTTGTTACAAAATTAAATCATTTTCTTGGATTTGAAGGCGGCTGCATTATCAGTAATGAACTTTTGAGGTCATCCAAATCTAGAAAGGATATTATTTTCAAGGAATGAGATAATGACAGAATCATTGGCTTTTCTAGAAATAATGGCTTCTATCCACTTGGTAAAGTAATCAGTGGTTGTCAAAATCCATTTATGTTGGGCTGAGGAGGGTGGGTGAATTTCACCAATGAAGTCTAGACCCCATTACTGAAATGGAATTTCTATACAAATGGGTTTGAGGGGTAAAGGTAATAGTTTTTTCTTCCCTTCAAATATCTGGCATTTGTGACAAGAGGTCACATACTTTTGTCACATACTTAAATTTCAAAAAGAATGGGCCAAGAAACTCGCCTCTCAAGATTTTATCGCACGATTTTTTGTAAAGGTGTCCTCCACAGTCACCTGCATGAAACTCTTGCATAAATTTCTCAGCTTCATCTTTCAATAAACAGTTTAATAAAATGCCACCATGATCTTTCCAAAACAAAGCATTGTCTATGATACAATATCTGTTGTGTAACCAGCTCCAAAGAGAGAAGAAAAGAGATATTCACGCCTTAGAAATGAGCCACTTCGAGGGGGCAACCTCCAATACATTACATGAATGAACAATTCTTGGATGATTCAATTTACAAAACCTCCTTTCTATATATAGGAGTCCATGGGGCCATAATGTAATCGTAGTGGGCCACAATGTAATCCTAGCCGACCTAACAATAATAATTTAAGGGCACAATAATAACAAAATGGGGGTTACAAGGGTACAATAATAAAAATAAAGGGGTTACACTAACAACAATAAGGTACTATACTAGTAATATAGGGACCTAACATGCCCCTCTCCTTCAAAAAAGCGTTGTCCTCAACGCTTGAGTAGCTCTGGGTGCTTCTGTATAAATTTTTCATCCTCCCATGTAGAATCTTCACTGTATAAATTCTTCCACTTGATGAGATACTCTGAAATTGATCGATTCCGTAGTTGTCGAGTTCTTGTTTCCATGACCGCTTCTGGTTCCAATATGATTTTTCCTTCCTCATCAAGTTCTGGCAATATTGTTTGAACTGGAAGATTTTCTCCCATAACCTTCTTTAAGCATGAAACATGGAAAACTGGATGTACTCGCGAAGAAGCAGGAAGCTCCAATTTGTATGCCATAGTACCAATCTTTTGCAACACCTTGTAAGGACCATAGCACTTTGGCGATAATTTATTATCCTTCTTTGCTTGCTTGAGGGACATTTGTTTGTATGGTTGTAGCCGTAAAAATACCCAATCTCCTACATCAAAACTTCTCTCGCTACGATGTTGATCTGCCTGTTGTTTCATTCGATTTTGTGCCAAATTCAGATTATCCTTTAAGAGTTGGAGAACTTCTTGCTGATGCTCGATGTGATCTTCCACTGCTTGAACCTTCGAATTTTCCCTTAAAGATGATGTGATCGATGGTGGATGATATCCGTAAAGTGCCATAAATGGGGTCATTTTTGCTGCAGTATGGAAGGAAGTGTTATACCACCATTCAGCGAGAGGTAACCACTTGACCCATTGTGTTTGTTTATCAGATACAAAACAACGAAGATATCCTTCCAAACATTTATTTACTACCTCAGTTTGACCATCAGATTGAGGATGATAAGATGAGCTATGAGCTAATTTAGTATCCAAACAAGAAAATAACTCTGTCCAAAAATTTCCCGTAAAAATGGGATCTCTGTCGCTCACAATAATCCTTGGGCTTCCATGTAGCTTTTGAATTCTGTCCACAAATGTAGTAGCAACTGTACTTGCTTTAAATGGATGAGATAATGCACAAAAGTGTGCATACTTGGTAAGTCTATCAACTACCACCATGATGACATTCTTTTCTTCGGACTTAGGTAAACCTGTGATAAAATCCATTGAAATCTCCTCCCAACGTTGACTTGGAATGGATAAAGGTTGTAGAAGTCCCGGGGTCTTAATTATCTCCACTTTATTCTGCTGGCAAACCAAACATTCTGCCACAAACTTTTGAATATCAGATTTAAGGCCATCCCAAAAAAATTCTTTCTTCACCCTGTGGTAAGTTTTTAAAAATCCTGAGTGTCCTCCTAAAGGAGAAGTGTGCAATTCGAGAAGAATCTTTTGTTTTAGTTGGGAATTCTTACAAAGATATAAGCGATCTTTGTACCATAAGGAATCATTTTTCCAACTAAATGTATCAGATGTACTAGGATCTTGCTGCAACTTCTGAATGAGTGTCCATACATCTTTGTCCTTCTTCCATTCATCTCTTGCTTCGGTTATCCAATACGGTTGGATAATAGAAATGGCACAAAGCAATGCTTCCACCTCTTCATTCTTTCTTGAGAGTGCATCTGCAACAACATTAAGCTTTCCTTTTTTTGTAGATTATTTCAAAGTCATAACCCAACATCTTTGTGACCCATTTTTGCTGCTCTTCTGAAGATAGTCTTTGTTCCAAAAAGTGTTTGAGACTATCATGATCAGTTTTTACCTTGAAGTGTCTTCCCATTAGGTAAGTTCTCCATTTCTTTAGTGCATGCGGTATTGCTAACATTTCCTTCTCATAAATAGGTTTCTGTAAATACTTTCCTTTGATTGGAAGACTTTCAAAAGCAATGGGTCTTCCTTCCTGCATTAAAACAACACCAATTCCATTTCCTGAGGCATCACATTCCATGATAAAGGTTTTTGTGAAGTCTGGTGTAGCTAAGACCCATGCTAGGCACATTGCCTCTTTAATATGTTCAAAGGCCTTAGTTGCTTCAGGAGTCCATGAAAATGCATCTTTCTTCAATAATGTTGTTAGAGTTGCTGCTATTCTTCCATAATTCTTAACAAACTTACGATAATAGCCTGTTAACCCGAGAAATCCTCGCAACTGCTTTATTGTCTTAGGGACTTTCCATTCCTTAATGGCTTTAATTTTGTTAGGGTCTGCTTTAACACCCTCGTGGGATATAATATGACCCAGATATTCCACCTCTTGCACTCCAAAGAAACATTTGGATGCTTTTGCATATAATTGTTTCTCTTGCAATAGTTTGAGCACCCTGTCAACATGCTCAACATGATCCTTCCAAGACTTGCTATAGATTACTATATCATCAAAAAATACTAGCACAAATTTTCTAAGGAAGGGTTTGAAAATGGAATTCATCAACCCTTGAAATGTAGAAGGTGCATTGGTAAGGCCAAAAGGCATGACCAAAAATTCATAATGACCCTCATGAGTTCGAAATGTTGTTTTTGGAATATCTTCGATCTTCATTCTAATTTGATGATATCCTGAACGAAGATCCAACTTGGTAAAATAAATTGCTCCATGTAATTCATCCAATAATTCATCAATCACAGGAATGGGAAATTTGTCTTTAATGGTGAGCTTATTGAGCTCCCTATAATACGGACACATTCGCCATGATCCATCCTTCTTGTGTACCAATACTACAGGAGCAGAGAAAGAACTTTGACTAGGTTGAATTATACCCGCCTCTAACATTTCTGCAATCATACGTTCAATTTCGCTCTTTTGGACGTAAGGATATATATAAGGCCTGATGTTTGGAGGAACACTTCTGGAATCAAATGAATAGCATGATCATGATCACGAATAGGTGGGAGTCCTTTGGGAGTTTCAAACACCTTGGAATGATTGTCCAAGACTTGTTGGAGATCTGCAGAAATAGATGATTTTGATGTTGGAACTTCTAGTGAGAATAATTGTGCAATTACGCCTCGTTGTTCTTTCTTTAGAAGCTTTTTCATGCCATTAGAGCTTATTATCCTTCCTGGCTTCCCTTCAATACCCCGTAGTTCGACTTCCTTTCCTTCTGAAAATAATTTCAAGAAAAGTTCTTGAAAATTAAAAGCTACCGTCCCCAAAGATTGTAACCATTGTACTCCTAGTACAACATCAACACCTCCCATAGGAATGGAAAGCATTGGACTAGTCAACACATATTCCCCCATGGTTATCTTGATGTTATGGCATTTTCCAGAGCAATTTATAGTTCCTCCATTTGCAACCATCACTTGACATTCTGGTGCTGGGTATAGGAAACAATTTAATTCCTTGGCTATCTTACAATGAATAAAATTATGGGTGCTACCTGAATCAATCAACACTATTACCTTTTTCTTCTTGATTTGTCCTTGTATCTTGAGAGTTTGAGGAGTGGTAATTCCTGCCAGTGCATTACACGATATGGTCGGATTCATTTCTTCCTCTTCTAGGGTTGGTTCCTGGTGTATATCCTCTTCTTGTTCATTTTCTTCTTCCTCTTCACAATCTATGTAAATAATTTCTTCTCAGCACACTTATGACCTTTAGTGTATTTTCTATCACAACTGTAGCAAAGCCCTTTTGCTCTTTTTTCTTCCAATTGTTGTGGTGTCAACCTTTTAGGTTGTGGAAATCTAGGCGTAGCAACACTTCCTTCTTTATAAAATTGAGTGGTAGGCTTCCTTGTCGCCATAATTTTACATTCAACTTTTCTTGCCAACTTGAATGCCTTCTCCAATGAATCAGGTTCCAAAACACGAACTTCATGTTGGATGTTATCCTTTAGAGTACCTAAGAAGAGATCAATCATGTGTTCCTCTGGAATATTAGTTACCCTTATATTCAATTTTTGGAAGTCCTCAATGTGCTGCCCCACTAAGCCCTTTTGTTTGAGATTTATCAATTGGCTAAAGAAGGTGTTGCTCTTTGTATCCTCATAATGTGCTATCATTTCCTCCGTAAAAATTGACCAAGTGACAATTTTTTTACGAGAGCAAAACCATCGATACCATACAAATGTATTTTGTTCTAAATGTAAAGTTGCAATGCGTACCTTTTGTGTGTTTTGCACATTATGGAGATCAAAATATTGCTCCATCTGTAGTATCCATGTTACAGGATACTTTCCATCAAACTTCCTCATATCCATTTTTGGAATATGGTGGTTCTTCCCACCAAAATTCGAGTTTATGAAATCATGATTAACATTTATTTTGTTCTCATCATGAGGTTCTTCTCCTATATTTCCGCCATTAGGAATCATTTCTGGTTTTAAGCTTGTCATCAGGCCTTCCATGTATGCTTTTAGATCATTCTTCATGTTTTATATGTTGTCTTTCATGTCATCCATCTTAGCTTCCATGCCCACTTCCATGCCATCCATCTTAGCTTCCATGCCATTCATCTTAGCTTCCACGCCATCCATCTTAGCTTGCACACCATCCATTTTAGCTTCCACGCCTTTCTTCAAACCTTCCATCTTTACTTCCACGCCATCCATCTTAGCTTCCATGCCTTTCTTCAAACCATCCATCTTCACTTCCTCACCTTTCTTCAAAACTTCCATTTCATTTTTTGCTGCTCTTTGCGAGAGTGAAATTTGTTGCACTTGTTCTTGTAATTTTGATAGATCATGTTGCAATTCTTCATCTTCATGAGTCATGGTAGAGCCTTCTGAAGGCTTGATGGGTGTTTAATTCTTTTTAGGGGCCATTTTAGAATCCAATATTGATATCTATTCTACAAGATGCCCTTGGAATCAATTCAACTTGATTCTTCAAACAAGACTTATGCAATTCGGAAAAAAATACACACCTTTTACTAGCTTTCAGGAGCTCGATATTGAAATTGTATTATCTCTGTTATTTGTTGAAAATCTTCCGATATCTCACCTTCAGCCTGTAGTAGCCCTCCGAAGCTTCTTTCAAATGCCACAGGTCTGACCTGATTTTGATTCTCCAAGACAAAGTTGTGTCCAATCTCCCACAATGACCTAATTCTGGACTGGTTTAGTAGAGCGAACTTGTACGACTTGCCACGTGTCACTGTTTTGTCCTTTGTCTCTGAAATTGATAGCCCAGAAACTTTAGTCTGTGTACTTGCGACCAATTTTTACGGCACTTCAATCCAATGCCCAGATAGAGAGTTATTGAAGTTTTCCCACGATCACCTCTTTGAGATGCAATTCAGGAGCCTGAAAAAGCACTACCTTCCACAGATCATATCTCCAAAAATATTGCGAACCAAGTTCTGAAATTTTTTGACGAATTTCCTCAGGATTTCAGCTTCACACCATATGAATTTCAGACTCTGACCCTTCGTACAAAAAAAATTTATAGCGCAAATGCCACGATGACCTGTTTATGAGCCTGAAAAAATACCTAACTTCCACAGATGATATCTCCTCAAATATTGCGAACCAAGATCTGAAATTTTTAGACACCCTTCCTCAAGATTTCAGCTTCGCACCCTAGAAATTTCAGCTTCTGAAGCTTCGTAGAAAAAACGTTATAGCGAAAATGCCACGATGACCTGTTTGGAGCAGCGAAACCCTAGAATCCCAAAGCTCCGATACCAAATGTTGTGTAACCAGCTCCAAAGAGAGAAGAAAAGAGATATTCACGCCTTAGAAATGAGCCACTTCGAGGGGGCAACCTCCAATACATTACATGAATGAACAATTCTTGGATGATTCAATTTACAAAACCTCCTTTCTATATATAGGAGTCCATGGGGCCATAATGTAATCCCGGTGGGCCACAATGTAATCCTAGCCGACCTAACAATAATAATTTAGGGGCACAATAATAACAGAATGGGGGTTACAAGGGTACAATAATAACAATAAAGGGGTTACACTAACAACAATAAGGTACTATACTAGTAATATAGGGACCTAACAATATTTCATTGCTTTTAACTTTAAGAATCTACCTTTAGTTCTAGACAAACCAGGAGGAGCTTGTAGGTTAAGTAAAACAAATATGATATCTACATACCAAGGTGAATCTAAAAAAGCTTCACTAATCTGTGGAGTCGTCATCTCTTCTTGATCAACTAATTGAGCAATAAAATTTATATCTAAGGCATGACAATTTGTTTCAGCCATGGGTTTGGCTAAACCTTGGCCTTTAATAAATTTAGTAGGCTTTATTTCAATATCATATTCCAATATAGTGGCAATCTATTTGCCTCTCTTTCCATCAGGCCCATTCTGAATCAGAATGTCCTTTACTATTGAATTTGGAACATATGCAATTATGTGTGAGTATAAAATATACACTATGAAATCTTTAATAGCCTTCACTAAAGTAAGTGCTTGTTTTTCCATTATGTTGTACTTTAGTGTTGCATCTCTTAAGGATTTGCTAAAAAAATCAATGGTTTGTTCATAACCCTAATCATTCTTTTGCAACAAGACTACTACAATGGTATAATCTAAAGCAAAAGAAAAAATTATAAAATATTTTTTGAAATCAAGATTTATTACTATTAGGAAGGTGTTTTTGTAAGAGCTTGCTTAATTGCTTCAAAAGATTGTTTAGCTTCTACTGTCCATTTAAGTGTTGAATCTTTCTTTAACATGTTATTCAATTCTCTGATTAGTTCTGATAAATTAGAAATGAATCTTCTAAGAAATTTTATTTTACCTAAGAATCCATGTAATTCCTTGATGTTTCTAGGATGACTTATGTTTAAAATCACTTCTATTCTAGTTGGATCTGTCCTAATTCCCTCTTTTGAGATTATGTGTCCTAAGAGCTTACCTTCTTCCAATCCAAAGAGTGTCTTTTTGGGATTCAAGGAAATACCAAATTTTCTGCATTTAATAAAAACTCTTCTCAAATGATCTAGATGTTCATTGTCTATTTTGGAAAATACAGTTATATCATCTAGATAAATGACTAGAAAGTCATGGATTTCTTTGGAAAAATCTATGTCCATAGCTCTTTGGAATGTAGCTCTTGCATTCATCAATCCAAAGGGCATTTTAAAATACATGAAAGTTCCCCAAGGAGTGGTAAATGATGTCTTTGTTTGATCTTCTAGTTGAACTAAGATTTGATTGTATCCAGAGAATCTATCAAGCAATGAAATTATGGATGATCCTACCACTCTCTGTAAAATATGTTCTATTTTGGGGAGAGGATAGTTATATTTTAGTGACACTTTGTTTAAGTTTCGAAAATCAACACAAAGTCTGATTTCCCCTGTTTTATTCCTAGTGGGAACTAAGTTTGAGACCCAATTAGAATATCTAATGGGTGCTATGATTTGTGCCTCATACATCCTTTTTACTTCTTTTTCAATCAAATGCATAAGAATAGGATTGATTCTCCTAAGATTTTGTTTAAAGGTTTCTGATTTTCTTTGATAAGTATTTTATGTTGTATGATGTTGGTGTCATAAGACTTGAGATCTTCATAACTCCAGGCAAAGACATTTTGAAATTCTGTAAACAAACTTATGTATTTTAGCTTTTCTTTTGGAGGTAATGCTTTGGATAATTTGATGAGCTTAGGTTTTTGTTTTTTTCCTATGTTACATTCTTCTATGTCTAATCTTAATGGTTCCATTTTTTGTTTTCTAGCTATATTATTGGAATCAAAAAGATTTTCTAATGGGGCTAATCTCTTAGGCAAAAAATTATCTTTAAGGTTCAAAATCTCTAATTCATCATTAGTTATTTCTTCTATTTCTACAGTTTCTAATTTATCTATTTCTACTTTAGTAAATCTAGTTGGTTCATTTTTATCTAAATAATTTACATCTAACTCACTATTTATTGTGTAATCTACTGTAAAATCAGTTTCTATATTACAATTTTGGAATTCCCCTTTAGCATTCATAAAATTATAGATTTGAGAATCTTGTGAAAATATCTGCCAATATTTCAAATTGTCTGGTATAGTTGGCCTGTGTCTTACCTCTGTAGTGTACTGGTGATTTTCCTGAAAAGGAAATCTACATGTACTGGCAAAAGAAGCCAAATTTTGTGCCTGCATGTTCTGTTTCCTTGAAATAACAGCAAATTCAGTTTCAAGCAACTCTTTAATCAGATCTAGAACGGTTTCTCTGTATTGGCTTAGTCTAGGATTATTCACAAAATACTCTCCTTTGATTTTTTTATGATTAATTATGAGTCTCCCGTGATAGAAACTCTCTTGGTTCTGTTGAAGCCTAGAAAATCTCTGCTTCAAACATTGGGGAAAACCACCCGGTCGGGACCTTAAGGCAGCTCCTTTTCCGTTTGGTATGGTGGCTCCGACTGGATTTAAAGGACCAGTTTCCTTGTAACTAAATGGATTGGATTGGATGGGTGGAAATGAGACTAAACTAACTGAAATAAAACTATCTAATCTAAGCTAAATACTGATAAACAAATTCTAATACTAACCCGGGTGGCTATATGTGAATACAACTTAAGATTGTTCCAATTCAACAATAACCATGAAAATGTATTATTAATCAAATTGAAATGTGCAGAAACAAATAAAGATAACTCTGTTTAAGAAATTAAACAGAGTTATATAAACATATTTCATTCATCATTGTATATCATTTACATGTAACTATGAAAAATAACGTTTCAATTATACTCAGAAATGATATATAAAAGGAAGCGTTGTTAAAGCAAATATACATATAAATGATAGCAATTTTAAAACGAATATCATAAAACAAAAGAGATCAACAGTAAATAGATAGAAATACCTTGCTCATCTTGATGACTTCAAATGCAATCTGATACTCTATCCAGTAACTATAATGCAAAACCAAATTCCAAGGTACAGAAATGCAACACTTCAAAGATAATTTCGCATGAAAATCACCAGATGTGATCCTTTTTCAAAAAATATATAAGACAATGGAGTACATAAATGCAATCTCCAAGTCCAAAAATATTAAGATCCAGGACCCCTCTCTAAATGCATGAGAGGGGTTTAAATACTACTTAACTAACTCTAAAAATAGTTTATTACAAAAATAAGGATTCGGTTCAATGACCGTCCTTTTCCTAGGCTAAAATACAGTGGAATTAAAACTAAATCTATCTATCTATGAAATTGATCTTTGCTCTTGCAGGCATCTAGCATAGTTTTGAGAAGATGCGGTTGACCGACTTCAGAATTCAGCTGTCCTGAAAAGACAGAGTCGGCAAGCGTAGGAGCAATCTTCTCTGTAGTATTGATAATACACTGTGCTGACTGTGTGGCTTTACCAAGTACATCCAGTATGAGTCCCAATTCAATCTTGTCAGCCCTTGGATGGATTTTGCTCTTTCTTCTGCCTTTTGCCTCCATTCTGCTTGCAATTGATTTTCCTGTGGGAGATAACCTGGAATAGTTTCAGAAATCAAGTTAGCTTTGTGTAAATTGTCATTTACACAATCAATGAGAGTGTTTGCCGCTGTAGATGCCTCCTCTGCTGCCCTTTCTGCACTTCTGATTTGTGCATCCCAATTACTGAACAGTATTTCTTTGTGGTTTTCATTAATGATGGGTGCACCAGCTTTTCTTCCTTCTTCTGTCTTTTGCCATGCTAAATAATCATTTATCTTTTCATTAATCAAATCATAATCATTTCGTAGATCTACGACATGACTTGTGATTTTATCGCTTTCTTGGCACAAAGAATTCCATTGCAATATTTTTTGGCAGAAAACTTCCTCTTGTTGCAGTAGTTGATTGTTCAAAGAGATGGTTTCTGAAATGAATTATGGAAGCTTAGGATCATCCTTATGCTGTTCTTGGATTTCTTGAAGTTGTTGTTGTAACTCTTCAAGTTTTAATTGTGCTTCCTTATTGGCCTGTACCTGTTGCAATTGCTGTTGCAGAGCCTTTATTTGTTCTTCTTTTTCATCCAACAAAAGTTGTATCTCAACTGCTTTATCAATTGTTGCAGAAGCATAAGCTCCTGTTATTTGAGATAATTTAGTGAGATTATGAGTAGGCTCTGTAGCAGGATCTTTCCACAAAACATCTACTTTCTCTGGTTCAGTAGCAATTTCACTTTCTATTTTTCTCTTTTTCCTTTGTCTCTTTACTACTGCTTTGTATTTTGGGCTGTAAAATACATCTAGAGGAGGAATGCCCTCTACATTAAGTACAATTTTAGAGGAGGGTGTGATTGGAATGTGCTCTGTTACTGCGGATGTGCTGCTTGTTCCTGCATTCAAAACTTTGGTTGTTTGGACAGGGGTCTGTACATTCTGTCCCTCTACATTAATCAATTGATTAAAGGTTTCCCATTCTTTATCTAACTCCATGGTGACTGGTTGTTGCTGTACATTGGGTGAAGGAGGATTTGTTTGTTGAGAAATCAAAATTTGTTGTTGAGCGAGCTCTTTAGATTGTGCAGAATCTTTGATGGGTTCTTCCATTTTATCTTCCATTTCTTTGGATGTATTGGAGTGTTTAGAATCTCTGTCAGATTTTGATTTGGATTTACCTGTGCTTGAACTGTTGTTAAGACTAACACTAGGAGTTTGCTCCTTTGCAGGCTCTATGCGTAGATTATCCAAAGGAATAGGAATTAGTCTCCTTTCTCTGTACAACTTGAATTCCTGAAAATCCCCTGGAGATAGCTGCTCTCTAGCTGAATTCAAAACCTCTTTAAATGAATTTCTTGCCTGGAACATATCATCAAAAAGATCTTGTTCTACGACAAATTCCTTTACTTTGATTGCATTGGTAAAATTCTTAACAATATCATTTTGGTAAAATAACCTTCTTGAGAATTTGAACAGTTGTAGGCATGTAATATTGCCTATCTCATGAAATGCATGACCAATATCCAACAGTGAAAATGTTCCACATTTTATGGGAAATTGTGGCCAAATGCCCTTTTTCTTGTCTTTTAAATCTTTTTTTATACCTCCCTGGCCATAGGTCTGATAAGCAATTTCCCGGGCTACAAGTCTATCTGGAACATATAAGGGTAAAACATGGGGAGAAGCATAACTTCCAAAAACCCTAATATAGGTGAAAAATTCCTCCCCAAACCATCTTGCGACGGGGAGAATATCAACCTCTGTTTCTGAGGATAACCTCGGGGGATCCTTATTATACAATGTTTTGTACAATGGCAGCATGATTCCATGACAAATTTGGTAAAAATGGGGAACAAATTTAGATTCCCACAGTTCTTTATGGTACACATGAATGGGCAAAGGGTCTTGGATAGTCCATTTCCAGCCCATTATAGGGAATTTAGAGACATAGCAGATGGCGTCCATGACATAAGCAGATAAATAAAAAGGCGGATAAACCCGCTGGGAAACATTTCGTTTAGTCCGGTATTGAAAAATAGCAGTGGTCATAGTATTAGATAGGATTTTGGCCCAGTCTACAATTGTAGAATTAACGACCGCATTCAACAAAGGAAGCCATTCGGGTAAAATCATATTTATGTCAGGCTTTCCAAAAAGCCTGCATAACATGGCAGCAGTAAAACAATAAGGAGAGGTAAGCGAACCCGTGCTGTACATACCTTGTTTGTTTTTCTTCAATGGTTCACTTCTTTTAGTCCACTCCTTTGTGCATTCTTCCAAATTCGCGTGTTCTCTGGCAAAATCTTCCATGAATTTTTTGTTGTAAGTCGCCTGTGGTTCTGGCAGCTTATACATTAATCTCACATATTCTATGGTAAATGACCCAATTAGCTCTTCAGATGGAGTCTTGAATTGCCTGTCTGAAATATCAGCGCTGTCCAGGACCCATCTCACCATGTCTGTGTATGGGAGAATCCTTGGCCTTGCTGCTATTCTATGCAGAAATGAGCAAGCCAAGTCTCTAAGATTTGCTTCAGACGAATCTTTGGAACCTGCTGTAGCTACAACTTTTATCACCACGGGGTTTTCATCTTCTAACAGATTGTACATTCCTTCCCAAGTGGATATGCCGGCATCCTTGTTACAGGCGGTGTCTGCGTATAGCGAAGCCATTTCTTTGTTCTCAGAATTTGAGCTCTTCTCCTTCTTACCCATAGTGTATATCAGAAGCTTTGTATAGTAATTCGCTCCTTCGTGCCTGCTTTTTACGAATAAATGAGAGTAATGATTTTAGAAAGGTGATGAGACTGTTTTGAATATGAATGCGGATGAAATATAATATTTTAATTGTGAAACGACTTTCACTCTAAACACAATCTCATTTCACATTAATAATCAATCCAATCATTTAATATAATCATTAAAGCGCATAACGGATTTGACATATGGAAAGATTTCCTTGGGATAGCGCGCCTACATGAATCTGCGACATTGCGATTTGCGATTTGCTGCACAATATCGCAATATCGCAATGTCGCAATATCACAATATGAAGTCATCACAGTCATAAAAAAATAGCGCAAAAACGGGAATTGCGCAATAGCGCAAAGCGCATATCGCAAAAATCACAAAAGCGCAATATCGCGAAATCGCATGATCGCATATTTGAAAAGAGCGCATAACGCAAAATCGCAAAAGCGCATATTTGAAGAGCGCAAAATATATTCATTAACCAATTCTGTTTTCTGTGCTATGCGATCTGCGACCAATGCGTTTTATCAAAGGTATATATTATTTATGGATGCGCTATCTTGTTCAAAGAGCAGTTTTATTTAAAATCTATCATAAACTTAAGATTTTCGCAATATTCTTTCAAAGGGATTTTTATAGGTTTATGATAGAAAATTTTATTTTCTAAGGCAAACAAATCCTAATTGTTTTTTTTTGGATTTTTAACTAAGGGTCCCCATTTTATTTAGTATTATTACTAAAATAAAAAGGGGGGTTGTTGCTAGCCACAACAGGTTCCTAGTTTTATAACAATCTGCAGTCCTAATATTAAAGCTTCATACTCTACCATGTTATTTGTGCACTTAAAGTTTAACCTAAAGGCATGACTTTCATATTGATTATTTTCCATGTTATGAATCCAAACTGCTGCTCCTGCTCCTAATCTATTCACAGAACCATCGAAATCTAAGTGTCACATAGATTCATGAAATATATTGTCACTGTCAACTTCTTTATGTTTCTATTGTAATGTTGTGTTTTTATCTGTGCCAATATCTTAATTACATAACATGAAATAATTCATATCATAATGTACGGAATAAATAGGATAATTCTGTGGTTTTTCTGCACTACTGACCATGTATTTCATTAAATTTTCTCTGTAAAGCTTTTTGGGCTGACCAAATACTGAAATTGTGGCATAGGACATGTCTAACTATAGTGATCCCTATAAATTTTCTCCCCTTGAGCAAGATAATATCATTCCATACTTTGGAGGGATATCAGCAACTACAATATCCATGACAATACTCTTAGCTGGGTATTGGATTAAAGTAACACAAAAGTATTTTATCAAGCCAAGGCATTTAACTTTACTAGAATCAAAAGAGAAAAAATCTTTGTATGGTCTAGTGATATCTAGATTCAATGTTTCCATCATAGCTTTTGGCATTAAGTTGTGGTATGCTCTAGAATCTAACATAGCATTGTGTAAAATATTATCATGAAAACTCAAGCTAATGTAGAATGGAGGAACACCACCTTCTTGATTTTTACCATTTACCTCAGGACCAAATAGTAATTCTGGATGGTCATCATTCAGATTAACATAATCTTCTCCTTCACTTATGTTCAGTGTTTCAGTGATTTGGGCTTTGTATAAATCATTTTTCACCAACTCTGTTAAAGGAACTGATATTTTCAATTTGGTTATTTAAGTTTGGATGTTAAATGGTATTTGATTTTTTCCTAATTGAATGATTTCCTCTTTACCAATTATAGTTTGAGTGTTCTTATCTTTTCTATCAGCACTTGGTATTTCAGTCTGTGTTTCCATTGTTTTACTTTCATTTTTCTTATCTAGAACAATTTTAGTTGCAGTTGTAACTTTGGTAGCAGTTGGTTTTTTATTATCAACAGATGTTTTAGCGGCAGTTGATGTTTGAGGATCAGCTAGAGTTTTAGCAGTAGTTTGAGTATCAGTAGGTGTAATATCTACAATTTTTGGACTAGGTGCAATTTTTGAAGTGGAAGTTTTCTGATTTGGACTAGGATTTTTCTGAGTTGAACTAGAATTTTGTTGATTTTCTCTAGGGAAAATTTTTAACACCTTGGACATGGGAGCTTCAAATATATTCTTGGTCTGAGTTTGAAATATTTTCTTAGTAGGAGCTTTTGTGTTTTTCTTACTTCTAAGGTTATACTTCTTGTGAACTTCATTAATTGCAAATTCATAACCTTGTTTATAATCAAAAGAATCCCCAGATGCTAACTGTAATTGTTGTAGCATGTATAATTCATGTTCTTCTTGGGTAAGAAAAATATTATTATCATCATTTATTCCCATTAAGTTAATCTGAGTGTCCTGATCATCATCATTTTGTTAGGAACTCTCTGCATAGTTTTCTTGGAAAGGTGGTTTAATCAATTGATCAGGTGTTGTTTCTCTTGATTTACTAGTATTAATGTTCTTCCTAAAGTTGGGATTTCTTATTTGAGGACCTTGTTGTTGATTATCCCACTGTGGTTTTCTTTCCATATTTTCTAATCTATCCATTATTCTTTCCATACTTTTTGCTAAGCTATCTATCTTACTGTCTTATGTGGATGGTTCATCCTTAATGGTTACTCTTCTTCCATTTCTCATTCTGGCACTTTTAGCTAACGAATTAGCTTCTACACTAACTGCATTTCTTTGCATTTTTTATAATGTTTCAGGATTTCTTTCTCTCAATTGGTATGACATATCAGTATCAAAACCATCTGGAAATTTGATTAAAGCTAGATCTGGTGAGGGTTTGGTGTTAGCTGGAATTGCATTATCGATGCTATTAAACCTAGTACAATATTCCTGAACAGGTTCATTAGGATATCTTCTAATGTTCTCATATTCAGACAATTTTTATAAATGGTTTTTCTTTCTTTCCCATCTATTAGTAAATAATTGATGAAAAACAACTAAATAAACTATATGATTAGCAGGAAAAGCTTTAAACCATTTCTTTACATCTCCTACTAATGTTTGGGCAAACAATCTCATTTGAACATCAGCGTCATCAATTTCATGCAATTCAAAGTAATCGGTCATTTTATTAACATGTTGTGAAGTGTATTGACTAGCACCATCAAATTGAAAGTTTTTACTTTGATAAGCTTGGGGCATGGCATGTAATTGAGTTGGTAAGACCAAAGGGGCATATCTGGCTGCCATGGCTAAGATTCTAGCTTGGCTAGGAGGTAAATTTGTGGTGCTTGGTGATAAGGTTGAAGTACTTGCAGATGAGCTTGGGACACTAGAAGATGTACTTGGAAATGAGGTTGAATTATTAGAAAATGTAGCAGAAGTGCTAGAAGATGAACTTGAAGTGTTTGGAGATGGAAATAAAACTCTAGGTTGAAGAGGAACTTTGGGGATGAATGATTCAGTGGAATGAAGTGTAGTGGAAATAATAGGTGAGGTGGTATTAAATAAAGATGAATTTATAGACTCTGAAGGAATGGTAGAAGGCTTAGGGGTATAAGCAAATAAAGCAGCTAATTCAACATAATGTTGAAAGTAAGCTTTATCAATATCCTTAATCAAAGTTGCAGTCAAAGAATCAAGTTTATCAAAAGGTTCTAGAGTTTGTTGATCTGAATCAAGTGAAATAGTCTCCTTTGTTTCAATAAATTGAATGAAATTAGGATCTATTAAACTATCATAGATTGAATTTTCAGATTTAGTTCTAAACAAAGAGTATTTAAATGATAAATCAAATTCAATATCTTGTATACTTGATAATTCTTTAGGAGTGAATTTGTTTTGATTAATTGAATTGTACTTCCTAGAATTTCTACTTTTTTGGTTTTTCTTAAAATTCTGTCAGGATCATCAATAATTATAACAGGTTGTGGATCGGGATGAGCCCTGGTATAGTATGTTCTCTTGGAAGCCGGAATTTTAATTTTCAATAAAAAAATTATCTAACAACCCTAAAACAATCTTAAGGTGAAAAGATAATAAAAAGTATTTCTTTTAAGGTTTATTTTAAACTGAGGACTAATTTCCCCAATATGGTCACCAGTATGTTATCACTCCAATAATTCCTAAGGTTGTTATGCTTTTTGTTTAAAGAAATATTAGAGGTAATTAACAACCTAATTTTGAGATCAGGATCTAGCCTTCCTAATGCTCAGAGAGGGCTCTCTCTTTATGATTTAAATTTTTTGTTTTTAGTTGATTTTAGGCTAGTTATGTAAGATTGATTAGTTTTAATTTTGGTTTGGTTTGGTGGTGGAATTACTGATTTATATGGATAGGTGAAGGTCTATTTTCCATTGGGCTATGGATTCAATGTATCAAGCAACAAGGCAGAATCAAGTTCTAAAGGAAGTGTTCACAAGGCAAGGTAGTTGAGTAAATTCAAATCTTTTAGGATGGATGATGAAATGGTTTTCAATCGGGATCAACGAGCAGTTAAGGATTCATCAAGCCGGATAATGAAGGAAGATGACAGAGGTCAATCAGGATGGGAGAGAAATTAAGGATTCTCAGATCCGGACATTAGAAGAAAACATTAAAATGAATAACAGTTCAGAACAAAGTATACTTAAACAATTTCTACAAGAATATTCATGTTATAACATTTAAATTGGAAAACATACAATTTTATGGAGTACTTAAGGAAAAACATGAACAATTGAAAGATACTTCATTGAAGCGGCTCAGCACATGAATCCTGTAATGCAATGCATTTATTATTCATTTTTGTCGTTGACTTGAAAATGGTACAATAAACCATCAGGTTTTTAGATCAATTACAACTATAAAAATGTTCAGAAATCCACACTCAATACTTTGAATTATGAAGTATTTATACAAAAACTATTACAAAATATCCTAAAATTGATTTAGGAATTATTCAAGGAAAAATAAATATCTTCATGCAAGAAGATAGAGACACCTAGGAGACTAAATGCTAGATGTCCCTGATTATTTGGATTTGTTGTTTGTTCTTTGATCTTTTGTTTCTTTATCTCTCAGACTGTTACTTTACGTTAGCTCCCATTTTATGTTGAGTGTCCTTTATGATGCCTTGTAATATGATTATCTTTAACTCTGTCTTTAAACTCTGTGAATTTTATTTATCTACATGCTATGTTACTGCTTTATTTTACTATGACTGCTCTATTATCACCTTTATCTTGACTGATTTGTTTACCTGTTTTACTCTTTACTGTCACAGTAAATCATTAAACTTTTCCCAAGCCTCTTGATCTGGTAATTTTATTTTTACCATTCTTCCGAAAATTTCATCATCTTTTGTGTACTTGAAAAAGTAGTCTTGTTTATAAAGAGATGATTTACCTCATGCTAGAGGTAAAAGAGATTCTCAAAAGTCGGATAGATTAATTTTCGAGTAGGAATTCCTTTCGTGGAGGATTTTTTATATTGTTCCTTGGCCACTTCTCTGATTTTCTTGTCATAGTCTTCCTACTCCATCAATTTTTCATTGATCACCAACGGATTAGGCAGACCTTTCTGCCTCAAAACATCAAATTTCACCATGAATCTGGTTATTGCAAGCTCCATGTTTTGACACTTATCTTCAAGTTGTGTCATCAAGTTCCTCTTGGAAATTACCATTATTACCTCAATGATTGTTTCAGTTCTGTCATTTATGTCAATTTCTTCCAATTCCTATTTGTTCTTGGAATTAAGAAACATAATGATCTCAATAGCCTCTTCTAGCTTTTTCCCAAGTTCCTCTTTGAATTTATGAATTGCTTCGCTTGTTTTCTTGATCAAATCATTCTGCTCAAAGATAACTTGGATATATGGCCAAATATCATCAACAGAGTTAATGATATTGGCCCACAGTTGCTGCTTTGCTTGAGCAAGTGGTTCTTTTAGTGTTAATTATTTCTCCAACTTCTGTACTCTGCCATTCAATCTATTGGACTTTTGTGTTTCATTCTTATGCATGATTCGAACTAACTTCTTTTCATCCTCTAGACTTTTTTTTTGTTCTTTAAGTTTATTTATTTCATTTGTTTGTATTGACATGTCTCGCATTACTTTAATCAGTTTACCTGCTTCATCACTAGGATGAGCTGTTGTTGTTGTTGAATATGTTGTTGTTGTAGTTGTTGATGCTCAAATTGATGTAGCCACTAGAACTGTTGTTGCCACTGGAGCTGTAGAATTAGATGGAGTTGTTGTAGTAACTATAGGAATGCCAGCGACAGGGATTGCTTCCATGCTGGCCTATTTCTCCTGCACCAATTTATCCATTTCAATCTCCATCTCTTTCAGTTGAGTTGTCAATTGAATGATGAGATTCATCATTTCATCTTTTTGGCCTTCATTCTCTAGAACTTATTTTGCTTGTGGATGTTCAGTACAAGGAAATTTCAATTTTTTTTTCAATGCAACAATGTCTGCATTCTTTTTCTTGATGAGCTCTTCTGCTACTTTGATGTTTTTGGGATCATATCCTACCTCTATGACCAATTCTTCAAGTGATTTGATTCTGTTGTCCTTAGCTTGTGAAGATGCCTTCTCTAGATTTAGTTGTGCTTTGATGTTTTCTAGAGAATTTTGCAGTTTTTGAACACTCATAGCTTTGTTGGTCATTGTGAATTATATCATTTCTCCAGCTTGCTTATGGAACTCAATTTGATCTATTGGATGTACATATTTGGCTTGAACTTCAAATGATGTTTTCCTGTAGTCTGTCGATGACTTTGGATACTACACTGTGGGCTGCAAAAAGGTCATCTGCATCTTCTTGGTCTTGTAATCAAATGCTAAAAGTAACCTGTTCTGGTCACTAGGTGTCTACTTCCAATATTGGGCATAAGTGACTTCTTTTAATGCCTCATTCCTGAGTTTTATTTCTTTATACTTCTCCATGATATCCTGTTATTTTTTTGTTGGTTTTCTTGGTGAAGATACCTCTACACTATGTTTCTTTTGAATGATCTGTGTATTAGAGGTTGAAGGCTGGTGAGTTTCCTCTAAAACTACTGGAGGTGCATTTTCTTTAACCACTATGTCTGTATCAATGATTTCAATTTTCTCAACTGTTTCTTCTTGTTCAACTACTGGATTCAGCTTGGGATTTTTTCTGTACATTAGTTTGAATTTGGTCTTAGTAGTGGTTTGAGCTGAATATGAACCTTCTTCTCTTGCTCTCTTAGAGTTCCTATCTTTTGGGGATGGATTTTGCAAGATGGAACTAGTCTCAACTTGTTTCTCCAACTCTTTCAAAGTATTCCCCAACCACTCTGACTGGTTGGAGTACTTTTCAATATTTGGTTTAGACTCATGGACAAAAGGAGTTAATTTAGATTTAACTCTTAGTTTGCTGATAACTCCCAAAGGATTATACTTCCATTTGAAACTCTCACTGAACTTGAATTCCTGTAAGTACTTTTCTTCTTGTTGACCAGCATTCATGCTATTGCAAATGAAAGGATCAATCTGGTTTTTAATATTAAATTGTGTTTTCTTCTTTGATAATAGAAAATTAACCTCATTTGAATTTAGGATCTGCCTGATATATTCTAATGCAAATAACCTCATTGGGAGGTATTTGGGAAGCTTGTATGGAGTGAGTTGACATCCATATACCCTAATTTCAGTGTGGTTCTGGTATAAATACTAGTCTCCTGTTCTACTGTGTTCAGACAACTACAATACTTTCTTTATTTCTTCATTGAACCTAGGTTCACTACTACTTCTTAGCATATTGACAATTGGATGAACAAATGAATCAATGAAGTTGTTGTAGGTAAACTCTGTGGAATATTTCCTGATTAAGGAAGTCCATAAGACTACTGATTAGGGATTACCCTCAATGTCCTGTTTTTGAAGGCTAATTGTAAACCTTTCAGATTGGAAATATAGGAATAAATGAAACAATACTAAAGAATACTTAAACACTCATTCTTCTGGTAATTTAATATATGCAATGGGTGAGGAATATACAATAGGCGGGGTTAATATAGCATGGTATATATGTGGGTTCAGGAACTATAATATAGCATTGCATTGCATTAGACCCGAGGTTATTATAATGGGAGGGTTTTTAATAAAACAAAAACTATATATTAAACTTACATAAAGGGTCTGGGGAAATATATTTAAGTGGGAGTTAATAGAATACGAGGTAAAGGTATAAAACAAGGATTTAATATAATAATGTGGGTTAATAAAATACGAATGTGGGATGTTAAAAATGCACTAGGGATGAGTTAAAATAACATCGGGGAGGGATTTTTCAATGGGGCCGAGATTATTTAAAACTTAGGATAAGTGAATTTTAGTGTGTTTTAAATGAAAAAAGGAATTAGAAAAGGGAATTTTCATTTTCAAAGAAAAATATGTATTCAAACCAGGGAAAGGGGTTTTAAGGAGGGAAAATGGGTGAAATAAGGGGAAAAGGTAAATATGAAAGGAAAGGGATATTTTCACAAGGGAAAATGACTTTTGATAATGGCAATGGGATTTTAAGCAAGGGGAAGGGGATCTTGGGTGATATTAGTGATATGAATTGACCAATTGATGCCCTCCATTACTTGTGAAAGTAATTTACCTAACCATCATTTACGCTAGCATTTTTCTTCATTATTTGGGTGCATTTGAGCTTGCTAACCCTTTTTATTTTTCTTTTATAAGCAAACTATCTAATTCTAACTTTATGACTTCCAATGGCTCAGATTAAACTGGCGAGCTCATTTTTATTCTCTACCTAACTACTGATCTGCCAAGATTAAATAGTTTGGCTAGATTTGTATTCCCTAACTATCAAGATGAAATTTAAAGCATGAATGAATCAAGATTAAATTGTTTGATATTCATGGATTGTGGCATTTTGGAAAAGCTACACACAATTTTTATTTGCAAAATAAAGTAAAATTAGTGGCATTTGAATTTGCAACACTTTCATGATCTATTTTTATCTCTTTTTGGTGGGGTTCATACTTTATATTCTTTTTTTAATCTTTTTTTCTTTTATTCATTTGATTTTTATTTTAGGGCTTTCCCACTTTACATTTTTTAATATGGGAAAACATTTGAAGAAAGCAAAGTATGTACAATTTTACAAGACTAAACATAGTCAATTCAAAATTATGATCACTATTATTATAGGACCCTAACATGTGATTGGACCGTTTAACCAATAAATAGGAAAATTTCCATAATCGCTCCAAATCATGATAATAATGGTGACAATAACATAGACTTAAGGAAGATGATGAAAAAGAATTGAAAGGTGGGTGATAATTATGACCAATTACAGGGGGATGATGACGAAACTAAAAAGCAAACAACCAAAATTTGTCAAGGTATTACGAGAAATATTAGAATAGTAATTTGAAAAGACACTGCTAATTATTATGGAATTTGATAGATGAGACAAATGACATGTGCTTTCCTTGACCACAAATGATTACGGTTGGTCGCAACTAACTTGACTAACCAAATAGACGCAAGTAAATTTTTTTCGCAAGTAGACAACTAACATGAATGACTCAATCCTAAATCTAACTACAACCCCCTTTCAGGGATCAACAAGAAATTCAAAAATTTATTAACCATGGAAGGGATTCAAGCATGCACTATTCACCCATCATAGCAGCAGAATCCCATCCACTTGCACAAGCTTAATAACATCGAAATATCGTATCTTAGCTTTTCCCCTTACATGCCATCCTGCAACTCCATAATGACACTCCCACAGATTGTCCTCTCTCTCATGGTTTATGACACACTGCCACAGGATATGATCCAATCCCAGTTTGTATAGTTTCCTTGCGATAAGCTAATAATATCTATTATGAACCACCATATTCCTCTTCTAGACTATTGTGTAATCATCGAGAAACTTAACAATGGCGAGGAATATGGTGATGTCTTGTATATATTCAGGGACAACCTCATCCTAAAATAATTTTGCATCAAGAAATTGATCATCCACTAACCGTCGTACTTCCCCAAACTCAAGTCCCACATTATTCTATCCTGGATTCACAATAACTTCGAATATGAACTCCTCGAATAAGAAGATTCGTCTATATATTCTTCCTTCTAGAATAGGTTTTTTTACCAGATACTTTAGCACAAAATTATGAGTAAATAATTTGAATGGTCCTCAATGTAGATAATGCATGAACTTATAAAGAGAATATACCATTACAAGATCCTCCCTCTCTATGGTGGTACCATTATTTTTGTTGTCGAGAGATTCCTACTGAAAAAATAGATAAGATGATCTAGGTTTCCCTCCCCTAATTGAGCTAGAATGGCACCGAAGGAAATCCCAGAAGGATCTATATGCACGTGGAATTCCTTGTTCCAGTCTGGGTAGACTAGGATCAGCACACTAAAAAATTTCTCCTTCAAAGTGTCAAAGACATCATCACATTTGCCATTCCACAGAAATCATTTTTCTTTTTTCAACAACTTTTCCAAAGGAGTAGTGATCAAAGTGTAGTTTCGAATGAACTGTTGATAATATTTGGTGTGTCCTAGATTCAACCGTAATTGCTTAACATTACTGGACCACGACACATTCCAAATGGTTGGGACCTTTTCCAGGTCTACACATACTCCATCTTTGCAAACAATGTGGCCAAGCACAATATTGAAGGGAATAACAAATACATATTTTTTAAAGTTCAATGAAATATGCAACTTTCGACAATAATTAAACATTACCCATCAGAGACTAGAATGCTTCTTCAACATGATATATACTATCTAGTTGTCCATATATAATTCTAAAAAATTGTTGATGTACTCTCAGAAGGTTGCAATGACAATCCTTGTGAATATTACTAGATAATTCTTAACGCCAAACAACATCACAAGGTAGGCATAAGATCCCCATTCAGTTGTGAATGTAGTCTTGCGCTTATCCTCTTTTGCAATGCATACCTAACGATATCCCAAAAACCTATCAATGAAGGAGTACGATTCATTTCCGGAAACATTGTCTAAGACTTTATCACTAAAATTAGTAGGAAATGGATCATGCACACATGCATTATTAAGACTTCAATAGTCCACACAAGCACGGATTTTATTTGAATTCTTCTTATCCTAAATAACAATGGGACTAACCCACTCAGCTTCGTCAACTGGGAAGATGATTCCAAGGGCTGACATCTTATTGATTCCCTTCTTTAAATTCTCCTTGACTCTAGGATTCAATCAGTAAGGCTCATTTTTTACCAATCTTGCATCCGGCTTCAGAAAAATCTTCATTTCCCTTAAATCTCCCTTGATCCCCTTGAGCTCCGAAACTAACACAGAAAAAATTCCCTCATATTCTTTTAGAAGATCAAATATTTCTTTAGTGTTCTACTCATCCTAGTAGTCACCAATAGAAGTTATCTTAGGTCTCTCTTTAGTGCAAATGTTGTGCTTCCACAACTTCAGTGGCTCCAGATGTGAAACATCTATAATAGGACCATATTTTACATCTTGTTTCCCTTTAGACTATTTAAAGGTAAGATGTATCAATTCTTCTAAGTTGTCATCATCAGGTTATAGGTTCACTTTCCCACAAGAAATAGCTTCATGGGACCCTAATTCATATATATGCTCAAAAAATTCTTGGTCAGTATAATCTTAAATAGGCTTCCCCATGGGGAAAAGACTCTTTTGATTGCTTTCAAGGTTCTTTCAACCTTTTTGTCTTCATCTGAGAAAGAGAAGTCACTAGAGAACTGGATATAACTGGTTCCCATGCAATGGCTTGTGTCTTTATCTACTCCTTGAGATACCATACCTGGGGAAATGTTCCTAGGGTATGAATAAATTGATGTGTCCACATCTCCTCGAGAAGTCCCTATTCAATCCACCTTTTCTTGTACTTCTGAATGTGTTTCTATGGGTCTGTGTACCCTTCATGATTAGCATAGTTGAATTATTTCTCCCTTGAGACACGGAACCAACACAACAAAGTAGCCTTGACTTATTCCTATCCTTGAAGATGATTTTGATAAGTCCCCACCACCTTGTTGGTGTTTCCTGAAGGGAAAAATCCATCAAGGGGATCCTATGCAGCTCTTCAAGATTCAAATCAACTTCAATGACAAAGTTAACAACAAAACCAATACCATTAAAAATCCAATGAGCATAGTGAAAAATTTTGCACCATCTAGTGTGGAGCTCGTGACTTCCTTGATGCCAATCATCCCATGCAACATCCAAACCAACCGTTGTGATTTGAAGGCTCCTCCAACTAATAGAACCAATGACAGTGGGGTTGATGTAGTCTTCTCTTTCCCCAGTAGTGACCTGATAGATGTGGTCCAAGACACCAGTTTTTTCCTTGTCATCTACAAGTTATGTAAATTAGGAACTTTGGTAGGGATCCAGTGGCTGGGTCACTTTGATTCCATCTACCTTGAAGGTCATTGTTTCCCTCTTAAGATCGATAAAAACATAATTCTCGAAATCCCAGTCTATCCCTAGCAAGGTAGGATAAGGGTATTTATCTCCTATAATATATTTCACTTTAAAATCTACATATGTCTTTACCCCACAATGTCTACCTTGGCATCCTTCAGGCATCCAATAGGAAGAATACAATATTGATTTTCCATGCGCAATTGAATTGGGGAAAACATGAGTGTGGGTTTCCCAAGGGTTTCCAAAATCTTGCTCGGAAATATATTAACATCAACACCTAGGTCTAGCATATAACATTTAATTTGGAATCCTGTGATATGGGCATCAACAGGAAATTCGCTTCTAGTCTCCTTTTATTTCACCAAACCTACTTAGGGTGTATCTCTAGCAGGTTTGTTGAGATAAGACACGCCGAGACCTCCCCATCATTAACAACTATCTTAATTCTCTTGCACAATTGTCTCCACATCGACTCATCACTCAAAATCTGTAAAACATTTTGAACCAACACTACAAGGAAAAGACCTTCTAGTGGAGGTTATAACAAGGGTTTTGAGTGTTATAAAATTAGAAAAATTGTTAAAAAAAGTCTTCTACAACATGTGTTTGTGATAGCAGATGTTTTAGAGGATATTATAATGGAAATTCATCACAATTGAAAAAATATGGGCAACCAGAGGGTTTAGCAGATGTTTTTTTTTTGTGGTGCACTTCATGGAACAAGTAGCACTAGTGCACTACATATACAAATGAACCAGGATGTATACATAACTAAAAGAACCAATGCGTTGAATGTAAAGAACAACAATGTTTAATATATACCGCACCAGTGCTAATAGATAAAAAATACCCGAGGAGTTCTTGTAAGGAACGACACTAGGACATGCAAAAAATAATTGTTGTGTTTGCACTTTTGTTTAAGTTTTCAGCACCAATGTGTATGGTTTGTATAAATGCCTCGATGCATTAGTTATATAAAAGGACCGATTTTGTTAGTTTTCATAATGCATTGGGGCTAGAAATAATATTTTGTAGGACCGAGGTGTCAATTCTATGAAATCACTAGTGCGTTAAGAATTAAAATGAACCAGTGCATTAATTGTAAACAATACTGGTGCTTGAAGAAATAAACACCCCAGTGTTTTCATTTTCTATAAAGGCATTGGTCATGCAAAAAGATGTCGTCACGATGCTTTTTATATAACATAATGCACTGGTGCGTTTTTATGTTATGGATGCACTAATTTTTTGTGATATTTTATCTTTTTTAGAAACATTGACATGTGACAATACAATTATTGTAATTTTTAAAATCCATTAATCATTGAAAAATTGACATATATCTTATAACAATATTCATATAAATTAAAATTTTATTAGTGCATTTGTATATTATGTTTTGATTAATTTGTTATATTATCAGATTTCACATCTCCTCATTATAACATTCAATCATCCATATATTTAATTAGTGGTGTAGCATTTCACAACGAAAATGGATAACATAATAGAAGAAACTAAAATGTATTTTATTATATCAATAAGAGACTTTGTGTCATATAAAAATGGATTGTTATTGGTAACCCCTTTTCTTTCAATTGGGACACTATGTCCATTATATTAAACAAAATTTATGATTTTCATAGAACAATTATTTCAAAAAATACAATAGGTCTCAAAAGTACATTAGAGATTTGTTGAAAAAAATTGGCATGGTTGAATGCAATCCTTTTTCCACTCCAATGGAACAAATTTAAAACTCACATCCAAAGAAGGAAATGAATTTGATGATGCACCTAAGTACATACATCTCGTAGGAATTCTTAACTACCTCACTATTTCCATACTAGACATTTCATTTACTGTTGGAATCGTTTCCATGCTTATGCAAAAACCTTGTGAGGGTCATTGGTCTACTGCAAAAAGAGTTCTAAGGTACTTGAAGGGAAGTCAAGACTTTGGACTCAAGTATACACAGGCAGATGATTTCATCCTGATTGGATAATCTGATTCGAACTTTGATGGAGATAAATAAAATGGAGCATCTACTTCAGGTTATGTTATGACTCTTGGATCAGGAGTTGTCTCATGGAGGTCACGCAAACAATCAGTTCCAACATATTCCACAATGGAGGCAAAATATGTGGCAATTGCAAAGGCAACCAAGGATATTGTGTGGCTTAGGAAAATTCTTGAAGATTTGCAATTCTACTCTTCTAATTAACAATACTTTTGAAATAAAATTCTCCAAGAACCCAAAGTTCCATCATCGAACCAATCGTGTCAATAAAAAGTATCATTTGATTTGACATCGCGTTGAGGCAAAAACTATTCACCTACACCATTGTTCCACAAAAAAAAATATTGCAGACATCTTCACCAAAGTGCTTGGAAGAGAAAATTTTGAAAGAGTCGTAATGATGCTTGAAATTACAAACATCCCTTCATATTAAGGGGGGGGGAATACTTTGTAAATATGTACATAAAAAATGAGAATACGAAGAGATCTTGGAATATGAATCCCAAGAGTCTCTCCTCTGTATGTATATATCAAATTTATTCTTAATAGAAATCACAATTTTGTGAAGTTACCAATCTTGGCTTGACACCTTCAAATGTACACAAAAAAAGTCACACATGTGATGCATCCTTCGTGCTCAAATATTCATACACTGCAGAAACACACCACCTTGCAAAGGTGTCATTGTCTCCATTAAATCACAAAAACCCATCCTGTGTTTCGACATTTATGAGGGAAACCATCAATACTAAAATCATTCTTCTTCAAAATAAAAAGCTGATATAAAAGTTTGCAAAACAGATAACAAGCGTATCCTTTTAATACCAATTTAGTTATGACATGAGAAAGATGGATCTTCAAATAGAAACCATCATCACATAATTGTAGATACATCTACTAAATTTAGGAAAAGAAGCATTATCCTTGGAAATAGGTCCATTTAAGTACTTCCAAAATCTACATTTCAAAAGATAAGTCCAATAATCAAGTACAAACCCAAAGGGCAACTTGAGGACCTCACCCATTGCGACCTTAGTGATCCTCTTCCTCACTTAAGGCCATGTATCCACAGTCCCAAGGGAGTGTTACCTTAGATAAAATCATTATTATCCTTGTTAATGAAAAATATGTGAAAATTAGATTAGTGAAGTGGAAATTATTATGATTTTATTACAATATAAACTTAACAAAGGTGAAGAGAAAAAATGCCTTATCATATGGGCTATGGAGTTGGGGAAACAAGATGAAAATTAAGCCTTGAAATGAATGAAGAAAATCATCAAGGCTATCAACAATAAACCCTACCAATTACACCAATCAAATTAATGTTCAAATTGAATAAAATGCTCATAACAATACAAGTTCATCTCCAACAATCGATGTACCATGAAATCATCAATGAAAAATAAACAAGAAGACAACCAAAAATATGAATGAACAACCAAATATTTCTTCGTTAATAGATTTGACTACATCAAGACATGATAGTATTAATAGATCACAACCAAAGCCTTATCCCACAACCAAAAGAAACCCCCAAAAATGGGTGAAATATCCCCAAATGAAAAGAGTATGTCAACAAATTTACAATGGAAGCCTTGCACATTAATTTGACCGACAAAATAAAAATAAAAATTGAAGCACAAATATGCTCAGGGCCCTTTCTCCCTTGCCAACAAAGAACCATGTACATGGCCTATAGGGGGTTTTCTCCTTCACATCAATCTATCTTGCAAATGAGAAGTGCTTGGCTTTGATAGGCTCCAACCCAACCTCTTTTACATTAAATTATTCATTAAGAAAATCCTAAAAACCCTAGGAATGGAGCACTCCTCTAGATGGCCCCTTTTAGAATTTAGAATTGGTCAACACTGACAAGTGTCATCATCTCCTATTGGATATTCCTCATTAGATGGGCAACTTTCCTTATTTCAATGAAACACATAATAATGGAGATTCATCACATCCCTCCAATACTAGAGTGCACCCCATCTTTTGCCTACTTTTACTATGTCATGTACTTTGAAGAGGTCCCCTTTGCCATGTGTCATCCTTAAAACAACAATGCCCTTCTTTAGAACAATTCTTCCTCCCAAAAACCCCTTTAGCAACTTTATTTGACCTCGATGCTTCTTCAAAGTGGGCCTCTTTCCCTGTGAATGTGTCAAGATAAGGTTTTGGGACCATCTAAGGGGAATCAAGCTTGATCACGCCTTTATAAGTGTGAAAGAATTAATCAATAAAGTATCCAACCACCATGTGTCTTCCTCATAAGCAGCGCATTCTTCCTCATAAGTGTTTTTCACTTGTTTTTTCAACTACCATATGTCTTCCTCACAAATAGGCGATTCTTCCTCATAAGTGCTTTTCCCCTTGTTTATCATGCTTAGGTATGCCTTAGACCATGCTTTTCCATCAAATAGGCTATAAAATTTTCTCAACTTCAAGTGTACTCCAAAAATGGGCCCTTCTTTCTTATTTCATGCCATCATGTGCAAGGCATTCCTCTTCTCTTGAAATTTGTGCTTTGAAGTGGGGTGTGGAAAAGGTCTTGGGACCATTTGTGAATCTTCCAAGGTTAACACTCCTTTTCATGTATGTGATCTTGCTTCTAAAAAGAGACAAGGGGTCAATATTGCCTTCAAATATGTAGATTATTCCTTAAGCACTATGATGACACCCAAAAGTCATTCTCTAATTTGGATACACGCACCAAAAGAAATATGTAGACACTGATCCCAAAAGGCGAACTACTACAACATGTGCAATAGTGCCTCCAAATATGTGAAAAACACACCTTTGAATATGCAAACATCCTTTGACACATAAAAGAATGGCATCACATGGATTTCCATCACCATCTCACCTATGCATGCTGCACAAGATGAAGATGAAGAAAATTTCCAATACAAATCTCATAACTTGTACCAACCTCCGAAATTTCACATCTCCTGATACGATGTTTCTGAAAATAATGCCTCTGAAAATGCAATACGAACTTGAAATTTCAAGTTGTAATAATGTGTATGACATCAAATCTTTGTGCAAGATGGTGACACAAGTCAATGTGCATATACCTATCCATGCAAGTCTCTTTCCAATATACTTGATGCAATAAAGATCCATCATTTCTCTTAGTGACCAATACATCCAATAAAAGCAGGCAACTACTTTCTGAATTTCCATAGACAATTTCATGTATTTAGATTGGCTATTGAGTTCATCTTGTTTGACTTCTATGATTAAGTCAACTACCAAAGGGTGTAAGACAATGATCTTGCAATAAATGGTCTACCAATCTGAGATTCTTGACAAAGCAGCCCTCTCCTATTTTGGTAGCTTAACTCACTTATATATAGATGGCTTGTGATCATGTAATCTAAAGCTCTTCTCCAAGCCACTCCTCTCATCTAGTCAATGTCCTTATTGATAGGTGTTTCATAAGTCGACTCAAATGTTCAACTAAACAAACATAGATTTTCCATAAACCCTTTGTATATACTTGTTTGTCATGTGAAATTAGGGAATTGATGAATAGTTACAATCACATAAATCCATGTCATTACAAATACTTGAAAACATAGCTGCTAATTTCTAAAAGAATCCCTAAACAGAAGAAAATCCACATTTTTAGGCCTAGATTCAATTCTTTATTTTACCTATAAGCTAATTTTCACTACAAGAGTTGAAACATAAGCTCAAAATATCTCTCTTGTGGAGGAAACAAATCTTCCTAAGGAAATTGCATTTCAAAACCTACAAATTTTGTCAATATGTTCTTGGTTGGTTGGTAAATGTTAAAATTGGCAACTAGGGCCAAATTCCACTTTGGTCTCCTTAGTTGATGGAGATAATAATTCCATTGAATTCCTCTTTTCGAGAGGACCAAAATCGATATAAAGATTGTCTAATATGGATAAAGAAAATATTTAATTATTCAAAAGAAATGCTATCAGTGATGATTTGGTTTAGGCGGGAAAAATTGGAATTTGAATTTTGAATTTGCCTCCAAAAGTTATGGCAAATCACCATGTCTAAAATTGTATATAAGGAAACTCTTATCATCCCATTTTGGAATCATCCAAGGGCAATCTCATCAAGAAATTACCTCTAAAATTTACAGCGAAGAACTGAGGCTAGCATGGAGAAAGAAGGACGAATTTCTCTCTGTTTTAGGGTGCGTACTTCTTGCAGGACTAAGCCGCAGGTGTGAGAAAAGGTAAAGGGTACTTCTGTAATTGTTTTATGGTAATTATTTCTCTGTTCTGGACTGCAGTGAATAGTAGCTTGTGGAGGAAGGTTAGAGGGCCGAGATACCTAGTCTAGTGTCTCCTTCCCTAGCCGCAGCCACTAAGAAGCCAACGCAATTGGAACAAAGGGTGTAAACCCTTAGACAGAAGTTGTGATCCTTGGACAGAGGTTGTGATCCCTTGCTGTAGCATATCTCTCCATGATCTTCTATGGTACATCTTTGTTGCAGGACGCAGACAGAGAACCATTACTACAGCTAGTTGTTAAGTTGTCTGAGGGTATGAAGGCATGGTTAAGTCCTCTTTAGGCCTCATATGCCCAGGCTTGAACGCAAGCCGTAATGGAGAAAGAGGGCTAATTCAGGCAGCCCTAACCAATATTCAGAATTGCAGTCTAAGGTCAGATCTTCTATTTGGCAAGTCAGTGTTGACTTTAAATCATTGTACTCTCTGTCTCTCTGTTGAACATTTGATTATGAATAATAAGAAGAATTGATCAAGGGTTTTCCCTGACTTGGGGTTTTTCCCTAGCTTGTGCCATATTGTGTTGTTATCTTGTCTTTTGCTTCGATTGTCTATGCTCTTTCTTCAATTATTGTTTATGCGATAATGAGCTATGTGATTTCTAATGGAATCTAAATGGATTATGGGCTAATTTGTTTAGTGAAGTAATTTACTAAGTAAGAACATGCTCCAAATTTAACATGGAATCGGAGCCAGATAAGGTCAAGCCCAAGCAAGAGAAGTAATGCAATCACAAGGAATGTATTCAAGTTTCCATCAAGCAAGGGACTATTAGAATTCCAATTTGGGAATATGTTAGAGCTGGGCTCAATAGCTCATAGGGGCTTCAAATCAAATTTGTAAACCATTATTGCAGAGTCCTCCTTCAACATTTAATGGAAGCATCCAACAAGGAGGAGAGAAGATTCAACACTGTTTAGGGCAGTGTCTCTCTTGCTAGATCAGACCACTAGTTAAGAGGTAAGTATTGAAAGTTTTTCTGTACTATTTTGTGGAGGGTTTGTCTCTATTGACAAGGTTGCAAGAAGGTGTTGCTACAACAATATGCGGAGGAGGATTTGAGAGGGTCGTGAGGCCTAAAGGGACCTCCTTCCCTAGCCGCAGTCATCTTAAGAGACAGTGCAGGTAAATGGGGGTGGTTCCTTGTCCTAGAAGGAGATTCTCATTCTGCTCTGGGTCACAGCGAAGGGATTTCTTCTACATCAACTCGAAAAAAAAAAATTTGAGGGTATAAAGGCCTAGTTTAGGCCACAGTCATCCTAAGGTACATTGCAGTTAGAACGAGTATAGTTTCGTGTATATGAAGACCTAGACCTTATTGTAGAAAACCCGTGAATCGTAGGAGGCTTGAGGAGGATCCTTAAGCCCTACCAGCCATGCTTTGAATGTCTAGTAGAACAGCATAAGTGGAATCATATTTGGTCATGAAATCATAGTGATTTAAAGCAAGGTGAGGGCAGAAAACTACATCAGCAAGAATTGCATACTTTTCAAGGAAGTCTCTCGAATCTATTGATACTTCACCTTTTAAATAATTGGACAGTCGTTATGTAGCTAAGGTCTTGGTATGATTTTCCTATAATGTCATATGATCCTTGGCATATGCTTCAATATGATTCTTTGCATTATGACATTTTGTCTTCCTTCAGTCATATATATGTTTCTCATATAAATCTACATTGGTATGGCTTCCCATTTTGTCAATAACGGATATCAACCCATTCCTATATACTCTCAACATTGTGCATGGATGTCATTGTGCAAACAACTCCAATATGGTATTGTTATTACAACAATATAAGCTTGACCTCGATTTCAACTGATGTATTCTTATGTATGGATGGAATCTCTGTGAATGATGATTCAGTATATACAGAAGTGCATCCATCAGTTCAGAAGATATAGATATGGCTTCTTTGTTCTATTCATATGGTACATTTCCATTGTTTGCAATAAATATTCGTTGAACAGTTAGATCCCCTATGACTGTATGATCATACTACTAAGCTCTGTGAAAATTTCAACTTGAATCCTACAACAATATCTACTATTATTTCTCCTACTTATTATTTAGAAACAAGTTATTTATGGAAATCTCTTTAGTAAATATTGAAATAAATTCAAATTCAAACTTCACCATACAATTACTGAGGAAAATTATAAGGAAATACTAGCACAAGAATGAAAAAAATATTTTTGGACAATTTTCCCCGAAAAAACCCAATGCGGGAAAATCGGTTCAACAGATGAGGGTTTTTATTATTCTTCAGCAAAAATATTCGTGTACAATTTACAATCAACAGTAATTAAGAGAATTCTCTATGATAACACAGGAGAAATTTCTCACAAAATTTTCTGATAAGAAATAACCTCGAAAGGACACTCATAGGGCTTATGCGTCACCACTACGCTGGCTCTACGTGGGCACTGCTCAGAATTGCGTCACCTCTGTGCGATGTTCCCTTCTTGCCTCTGTGTTGTCTCTTCCTTCCACTGTGTTACTTGCTCCTTCAACCCGTATTGACGTTGAACCCTCTTTGTCTCTCCTCCACTTGCAACTCTTCCTCTAGATCGATTTTCTCTTGCCGAACTTCAGCCACTAAGAAAATCGATTTACTTGGGTAACTGAGTATTTGCACTGGTGTTTTTCCAAATAACCCTCAAGCCTTCCTTTATAGTCTTCTCGTCGAGATATCAACTACCGAGATTAGATCTATAATCAACGGCTAAGATCATAACTTGACTTGACTCATGTTCTCTAGAAGATTCACACTCTATTTTATCGAACCCTTTAATTATTTAATTTCCCTAAGTTTAGACTTAGGGTCCCCATTAAAATAATTAATTATTTTAATAAAACATATTCCGAGTGGAATTTCCACAAACGATCTCTGGGTTCTTTGGAATACATGTGCCTAAGCCTCTCAACAAATTTTGAGACTTAGAGCACTTCCGATGCTACCAAAAATCAACAAGCTCCAGATATATGGTGTTAGGAATCCTATACGAGAATGATGTTATAGTGGAGTAGCTGCAATATCCTCCATCTAAAATATCAATGCTCTTGTTAATATTGATCACTTTGGGCCGTATTAATTATGTTCACAATCGTGTTCCTTCAACAATTTCAGCATTCATATGTACAGTCAGTCATACAGTCTGATCTTCTTAGCATCAAGCTTATCGATCCTTGTTCAGTTTCAAGAAGAATCAGTTTTTCACTTTGAAGACCTATACTAGCATCATGAAAGGAAGCAATTATGTAGGTATCTGAAGACCATACCTCCCTTGTGACAGAAATCACTACAAGAAGTCAGGTTGACCGTTGGACCCTCCATTAGCTTGCAAAATAATTCAAGGATGCAGCGAGTATTCAGTCTTTAATGACAAGCATTAGAACCTGGAGGGAAGAAGTCAATTCTTCTTCACCAGTTTCAAGTGCATTAACTATTTGCCACATTCTTTTGCAATAATACTGAACCTTGGAAGAAATTCAGTACATTAAATGAAGTATTTGTGGCTGAGAAGACACTTGGCATAGTTTGAAATTTCCTTTGTCTATCTAGACGTTAAGATTGGGCTAGAAGCCAGGATCCATGGCGTAATCAGACTTGGAAATCATTCCAAGGATAAATTCAGAGTAATTCCCTTGGTATCTTTAATGTCAGTCATTCTTACAATATCATTAATAAGGTTCTATTGATATACTGTTATTGAGACCTGTTAGTTGAATAGGCAGAGCATGTGAGAGAGTTCACCTATGTATTGTTGAGGTTTGGTATGCTAACGTGTCATCTTAAAGATAAGGAGCAGATTGATCAAAGCTGGAAGCAAGAATTCAAAGGGAGCTATATTGATGACTTTGGCACATGGACCAAAGGAATAATGACATGGAAAGTAGCAGGTTGCAGATAGCTCTATGACAATGATTTTGGCAAGGTCACTTTCCTTATATTTAGAGGGAGTTATGGACAAGCCATGATGATTGGATTGTAAGGATGCAGTTATTTTTTATTGATGACACTCTCATTTATCAACGTAAGACAGAGTTGACTTTTGAAGTCAAGATGGAAGACCTAGCCTTGATGCACTATTCCCTACACTTATGGATTGATGGAATAATGGTCTGCATAGGCATATTTTGTGGGATCCTTGGTATTCTTGATCAACGCCCTATCAGTCATATGTCTCGCTATGAAAGTTTTGAAGTCGATTTATGGGTGAGCCTCATATATTGGACAACTGCTTATTGAGATATCTCAATAATTCTACATTTTGAGGTACACTGCTGAAATCTAAGATTTCATGAATATTTTGATGATAACTTGGTTGACAAAATAATGGATGGAAAGAGCACATCTAAGTGCTATATATATTTTTAGGACTACCTTTACTTCCAAAATAAATTCAAGTCTGAAGTCTGTTACACTCAAGCACTATTGTAGTCGGATGTATAAATTTAAGAAAAATCTTCAGTTGTCATTGTTGTATATTGCAGAATAGGATTAAGAGAATCCAGTGTTTCACATAATACCACTTTATATGGTACAACAAAGGACATTCCTATTTTATGTCATCTCACGATGAGCAGGATGCCTGATGGACACTTTGCTTTCTGGAAAGACAAGCTTAGGCTTGTGATCTCCCTGGGTAAGAGGGATTAAGATCAGTTAAATATTTTCTTCATAAAGATATGCAAGAAGCAGAGGATTGTTACATGATGCCAAGATCTCTGTTGGATGTTTGCTGCTAAATGGAGCTATGAGGCTCCCATCGATCTAGCTTTGATTTTTCGGAAGCATTTTGGCACTATTCCCTATATGAATGGATTCTTGACTGTTGAATTGAGCTCTGGGAGCTCATGGGAGCTTGGGGTACTTATTGAGCTATAAGCGGCTTGTGATACCCCATGGTGGTTGACATGTGTGTAGGGTGAGTGGTTCACCTTCCACTACGTTTGCGGACACATGTGTGTAGAGTAAGTGGTTCACCTTCCCCTACTGTTTATGAAATGTGCATAGGATGAGTGGTTCACCTTCTCCTATGGCATATGAACAGGATGAGTGGTTCACCTTCTCTTGCGGGTACCCCAGTGAGAGATGCATATAGGCATCTATTGACATGTCGGTGGGACGTGGTTCATCCTTTCCCCACATGTAGGATGTTCATTCCCTATGATTGATGGTTGACATGTCGGTGGGATGTGGTTCATCATTTCCCCATCTGTAGGATCCTTCCTACTATTGTTGGTTTGATGCGTGCAGGACGTGGTTCATCCTTTCCCTACTCTTGATGTTAAGCATGTCTGTAGGAGGTGGTTCATCCTTTCCCTATGATGATTGTGATGTGTGACTATAGAAAGTGGTTCATCCTTTCCCTGCATGTGATTATGGCATGTGTTTGTAGGATGTGGTTTCACCATTCCCTACGATCTCATTTTGGTCAATCTGCACAACATCATTTTATTCATTTCCTCAATTAAATATTTAATTACATTCACAACATATTTATCCTTTGGGGTCCACTCCCCTTAGGATTAAAGTTCAAATGTCTAACTTTGAAATTCAAACACATGAATTGTGGGTGTTACACTACGTGTGGTTGTGAAGCAGGATGTGATATGTTCTTTCCCTGTTGATGTTCTTGTATCAACCTACCCATGTAGTTCTTGTAGCGATGGACGCATCGTGTACTGTCGTACTCCCTATGTCTAGGATGCATGATGTTTCTCCAACCTGATCACTTGGGATCAAGTCCGATGGTTATATGGACTGACTTTTTTCAGTGGAGAGTGGCAAGGTCTTGTGACTCACTCTCGATCGATTCTTCTTTATTATTCATATCAGTGTTTAGCAGAGCAAAGCAGAGATGACAGAGATGGTTCATGATGACAGGATGGCACAATGATATATGACAGTAGATAGATTGGCATGTGGAATTCTCCCTAGTTGAGAGGGACTGTTAAAATTGGCAACTAGGGCCAAATTCCACTTTGGTCTCCTCAGTTGATGGAGATAATAATTCCATTGAATTCCTCTTTTCGAGAGGACCAAAATCGATATAAAGATTGTCTAATTTGGATAAGGAAAATATTTAATTATTCAAAAGAAATGCTATCAGTCATGACTTGGTTTAGGTGGGAAAAATTGGAATTTGAATTTTGAATTTGCCTCCAAAAGTTATGGCAAATCATCATGTCTAAAATTGTATATAAGGAAACTCTTATCATCCCATTTTGGAATCATCCAAGGGCAATCTCATCAAGAAATTACCTCTGAAATTTACAGCGAAGAACTGAGGCTAGCATGGAGAAAGAAGGACGAGTTTCTCTCTGTTTTAGGGTGTGTACTTCTTGCAGGACTAAGCCGCAGGTGTGAGAAGAGGTAAAGGGTACTTCTGTATTTGTTTTATGGTAATTATTTCTCTGTTCTGGGCCGCAGTGAATAGTAGCTTGTGGAGGAAGGTTAGAGGGCCGAGAGACCTCGTCTAAGGTCTCCTTCCCTAGCCACAGCCACTAAGAAGCCAACGCAGTTGGAACAAAGGGTGTAAACCCTTGGACAGAAGTTGTGATCCCTGGACGAGGTTGTGATCCCTTGCTGTAGCGTATCTCTCCATGATCTTCTGTGGTACATCTTTGTTGCAGGACACAGACTGAGAACCATTACTACAGCTAGTTGTTAAGTTGTCTGAGGGTATGAAGGCATGGTTAAGTCCTCTCTAGGCCTCATATGCCCAGGCTTGAATGCAGGCCGTAATGGAGAAAGAGGGCTAATTCAGGCAGCCCTAACCAGTATTCAGAAAGGGATAGTTTAGGCAGCCCTAATCAGTATTCAGAATTGCAGTCTAAGGTCAGATCTTCTATTTGGCAAGTCAGTGTTGACTTTAAATCATTGTACTCTCTGTCTCTCTGTTGAACATTTTGATTCTGAATAATAAGAAGAATTGATCAAGGGTTTTCCCCGACTTGGGGTTTATCCCTAGCATGCGCCATATCCTTGTGTTATCTTGTCTTGGCTTGTCTTTTGCTTTGATTGTCTATGTTCTTTCTTCAGTTACTGTTTATATGATAATGAGCTATGTGATTGCTAATGGAATCTAAATGGAGTATGGGCTAATATGTTCGGTGAAGTAACTAAGTAAGAACATGCTCCAAATTTAACAGTAAAGCAGGGATGTTGCTATTCCCCCACCAAGGTTCAATCCCACCCAAGATGTGTTAACACATCATGGGCCATCTTCCTCACACAAGCAGGCCATTTCTTGTGGTTGGGGGCAGGTGCAAGTTTTGGTTGACTTTGGCAGAATAGAGGCTCCCCAGTGACAGTAACTAAGCCGAAGGATAACTTCCATGAGTTGTGAGATGCATCATTTCTTTGTTACAAATTCTCATATTAGGAAAGGTGCCGCTTGCAAATGTTCACTGGTTGCATCCATAAAAAAAACCTGCAACGTTAACTATCATTTGTCATTATGATTTCAATGAGACTGAAAAAAAATCAAAATATATTTTTCTGAAATATGAAAACGATATTGCTGACCTCATATTCCATAAATGCCACTCTATCAACTATAATCATCTGTGAGTGCAGACAGGGATTGGAAAAGAATATAATATTATGTACATTAGACTCTAGAGTACACACAAGAATTTGATGAGCCATTCAAAAGAGAAATTATATATGTAAAAGGGTCAAAAAGTATTTGGGTGGCTTTACCTCTGACATGTAAATGAGAATTTTGAGGATTACTTTTTCTTGCTTGCTAATTTAGATTGTGGCCCTTCAAACTTTATCAAGATAACCCTTGTATATACACTGAATGATTAGCTTGTAGGCTCGATATACATCCCACCTCGCATTCATTTGGTAATGAAGAGTCTTGCAATTTTAAGGAATTCACAATAAGTGGAACCCCAAAAAGTATTCAACATGGTACAACAGAGAGACAAGTAAAGAAGCCCTCAGCCTCACCATAGGTGATCTCAATTTCATTTGCCAAACAGCATTCTCTTTGCATTTTATAGTCCTCATAGATCATCCTGTTACGTGTTCCTAGACTGTCATATAACCAAAAAAACACAGCACGCAACCCTTATCCCATTTTCCAAGTAGATGCTTCCAGAAACGACTTTACATGAGCAAGTGGTCGAACTACAAAGATGTTCACACTGTCCATCGCACATTGCAAAGTTCAATCTTGGTGGTAGCCAGAACCAGCTTGGTTCTGATGGGATTTGTTGCCCCGTAGAATGATATAGCATAATACAGAATCACTTCAATTACTCCAAATGATAGACAATATTTTAATCCACGCTCCAAGGCACAGGGTGTCAACTCTAGAGTTTAGACTCTGTTAGGTAACAAAATAGTTGCCTGTGTCCGGGCATATTTATGCGATCCACAATCCATAGAGAACTAGAGCCAAAACTTATCAGCTTTTCTCCACTGGGATTACAAATAGTCCCTATGAGAGCATTGCCCATTCCCAAAATGATGAGAATGGTTAGCATCTCTATGCATGGTTCTTCACTCAGCTGTCTAAGAGATGAATTTGGTAGCAGTCTGCCAGTCATCCAATGCAGCAGGATTATTTGTAAGTCTGATCCTTGTCCCAAGGAATGTTCTTATGATCATCAACATAATTCCATACTTCTTGCTACAGTTGTAGAAAAGCATCTTGTTTACTACTACTCTAAGTCATGCAGCAAAAACTCTGTATTGGGCCCACATCCTGCCTGCTTTATCCTGCCAACCATTGAATCTAGCATTGCACAGATCTTGTCACTTTGTAGATGTGCCATATCTCCAGCAACAAATGTGTGTATCTTGTTCTTAATCTCAATCCAGCTGCATCCAGGCTGCTTTTTAATACCCCTCTCTCTCATCATATTTCTTACCTTGGCAGCATCAGCCCACTGACCCTCTGCTGCATATATATTTGCTAATATCACATAAGTTGATGCATCTTGTTTCAATTCAAGAAGGCACTCTGCAGCATGTTTACCTAGAACAGTATTTCCATGGACCATGCAAGCACCAAGCAAAGTCCCCCATACAGAAGCATCAGGTTCAACTGGCATATTCGCAATAAAGTTCACTGCCTCCTCAAGGTAACCAGCACGGCCAAGAAGGTCAACCATGCAGGAATAGTGCTCTGCTCTAGGAATAATCCCATATTCTCGACCCATGCAATCAAAATAATAATAACCTTGATCTACAAGACCACCATGGCTGCATGCAGACAGCACACCTACAAAGGTTATCTGATTCGGTTTCATGCCTGATGATAACATTTCCTGAAATAGTTGAATCGCTTCCATTCCTCGTCCATGCTGGGCTAATCCTGCAATCATTGCAGTCCATGAGACCACATCTCGTTTACGCATTTTGCCAAATACTTTATATGCATTCTCTATATTCCCACATTTTGAGTACATGTCAATGAGGGCACTCCTCACAACCACATCTCCTAGTCCATGTTGGGTGCCCCCTCCAACCTTTGCAATCTGCGGGACCACATTTCGGCTATGCATCTCATCTGCTACGATATGTGCATCCACTATACTTCCACATCTGGAGTACATGTCTACCAGGGCACTTCCCAGAACATCATCCGATTCAAATCCACTTACGATGAAATGAGCATGAAACTGTTTGCCTTGTTCCAAAGCTGCTAAATTAGCACATGCATTGAGAGCACTGGCAATGGTAAATTGATCAGGTTTCATACCTCCTTGGACCATTTTTTTAATATGTTGCAGGGCAGCCTTATTCCACCCATGCTGTACACAACCAACAATTATAGTAGTCCATGTAATCGTGTCTCGATTAGAAAGCATTTCAAATGCTTTGCAGGCATCTACCATTACTTTGCATTTCGCATACATGTCAACAAGGGCACTCCCGACAATAACATCTGCTTCATTTCCAGTTTTAATGATGTGCGCATGGACTTGCTTACCGCTTTCTAGAGTCAACAGGCCGCTGCATGCTCTTAAAACACTACCAAAGGTGAAATGATCCAGTTCTAAGTTTTCCTGTTGCATTTGGCGGAATAGTTTTAAAGCCTCTTCACCATATCCATTTTGAGAATATCCTGCAATCATAGCATTCCATGAGACAACTTTTGATTTCAGAGTTTGAATTTCGAATTCCATGACTCCATCAGTATGCCAATTTTGGTCACATAATCCAACCATCATAAAATTCGCATCCACAGCTTCTTTCGACATCCTATTGAACAGCTTGGACGCATCATCCAAACTAGTGCATTTGGCATACATGTCAACAAGGGCAGTAATTCCAGAGACATCCGACTCGAATCCAGTCACAATAATGTACGCATGGATTTTCTTGCCATGTTCCAACGCTACTAGGCCTGCACATGCTCTCAGTACACTAGCAAAAGTGAATTTGTCCGGTTTCAAGCCTACCTCTCGCATCTGACAAAATAACCGCAATGCTTCATCCTCGAGCTCATTCTGAGCAAACCCTGCAATCATCACATTCCACGAAATGATGTCTGGTTTGGATATCTGCCAAAACAACTTCAGCGCTTCCCCTACATCGCCTTTCTGGCAATAACCTGCAATCATTGTATTCCAAGAGACCGCATTTTTTTCAAGCATTTTGTCGAACACTTGCCGTGCACTCCCCACACAACCACATTTTGCATACATGTCAACAAGGGCATTCATGACAACCACATCTGACTGAAACCCGGTTCTGATAACAAGATCATGAACGTACCTTCCAAACTCCAATGCAGCGAGGCTGGAACAGGCCTTGACCACACATGAGAAAGTATAATGGTTAGGCTCTATGCCTTCAATCTGCATTTCATCAAAGAGCCTCAGGGCATCTTCAGCTCGCCCATGTTGAGCATATGCTGTGATCATTGCAGTCCAAGACACCACACTTCGTTGGGACATTTTGTCAAACACTTGGCGTGCATCCTTCAAGCAACGGCATTTGGCATACATATTGAGAATATTGTTCCAGAGAAATGTATCGGGATTAAGCCCAGTTTTTATGATGTGGGTGTGTACGTGTTTACCTTCTGTTAGGCTTTCGGCTTTGGTGCACGCCTGCAAGAGCGAGGCAAAGACGCTTGGAGTCATATCTGTGGAGTCCTGCTGTAAGAAACCCATAGCTTCCTTCAACCTTCCGTCCTTGCTTAGTGTGATAATATCGGCACAGAAGCCATTGCTGGCTCTGTGTTCTCGAGATTTCAGTAATTGTGTTGAAGCACTGGTTGTGGTGGTGGCGTTGAGGTGAAGCCTTCGGCTAAGGAGCTGCATCTGTATGGTAATTTGATTGCAGGGTAATTGCAATTTCGGGCATTTTTAGCTTATTATAGTTTTACTGTGGTGAAGACCATGACAGAACGTTAAGAAGGCATTCAAAATAAGTGTCATTGTTGAGGCCGAGTATCAATTGAAATGAAATCCAAATGCCACACAGCAGTAACTAAATGTAAGTACTTGAAGAGTTAGGTTCAAATCTCACAGGGTGGCAGCTAAATGTGGGGTTTAAACCATCCCAAAGAGCTTTTATGCCGAATCGCTGGCACAAACATGGTGACAACATCTCACCGTTTGGACAAATGGTCCACGATCATGATGAGATAACATCTCACTGTTTCAAATAATTATGCTGACATCATTCAATTATTGATTTTTGTATCTAACATGTGGACTAACCATAATGTAATGTAGGTGTTTTATATTTTTTTATACTTTGCAAACTCTTATACTCCCATACCATTCAACTCTACACATAAACCTGATGTATCTCATATATTAATCTCATGAACATCATTGGTGCATTGCATAGGCCAAATGACATGACTAACCATTGATACAAACCCTGACTGGTTTTGAAGCAGTCTTCTAGGTATCCTCCTCTTTGACTTGAACTCAGTGATATCCTAATTTTAAATCTAGTTTGGTGAAGTATTTTGTTTGTTACAACTAGTCCAACAGATCATCAATCTTAAGGAGGGGTATTCTCCTCTTTGACTTGAACCAAGTGATACCCTAATTTTAAATCTAGTTAGGTGAAGTGTTTTGTTTGTTGCAACTAGTCCAACAAATCATCAATCTTAGGGAAGGGGTAGCTATTATTGAGTGTAATTTTTTCAATGTCTTACAATCCAAGCACATTTGCCAAGTCTCGTCCTTATTGTGCACAATTATGATGGATGACCCACATGTTGAGGTACTTGGTCAAAGAACACCTTTCTCTAGCCATTGTCGCAATTGCTTCTTCAACTCATTTGCTTCTAGAATGCACTGTCTATACAACACAATGCTTGACAATGGAGATTTTTGCAACAATTGGATCTTATGCTCGACTTCCCTCTTGAAAGGTAGCCCTTTAAGCTCCTAGAACACTCCCATGTATGCATGCAGCAACTCTTCCACTTGTTGTCCTTGTTCCTTAGTACACTTTTTTATGGATGGCTTTGTTCTCATTGACTCTTTTACAAAATAATTTTCTTTTTAAAAACTGTAAAACATATTTGTTGCTATAACTGATCAATTTCTTAGCTTGGTTGGCACTCATTAGTGAAATCTTTGACTTGCCCTTATGCATGTTAATTATGAAGGATTTCTCGTCTTTGATGAAGTGGTATTAGTTGACTCTCCACATAAATATTGCATCATGGATGCACATATAGGGACTCTCAAACACAAATCTACATACATGTTGTAGCCGCTACAACACCCTCCAAAATTTACTCCCATCTTAAAATTTCAGAGCCCTTGATCTCCTTGGTAAAGGTAAGTATGATGCGCCCTCAACCTTGAGCCTTGAGAAAGTACCTTTTCATGCATTATCCCTACAAAGTTTGGTCCATGACTTGTGCTCTAAAAAAATAGTCACATTGTCGCAAAGTCGCAAAACTCATAAGATCCAACATTTTGCGACCATGCGACCTAGCGATCGTGCGACCCCTAGGTCGCAAGGTCTCAAGGTCACATCCTGGCCTAAGGCTTCACATTTACAACTATGCGACCTAGCGACCTAGCGACCTCTAGGTCATGAGGTTGCAGCGTCGCAAGGTTGTATCCTGGCCTAAAGATTCACATTTGCGACTGTGCGACCTAGCGACCCCCAGGTCACGGGGTCGCAGGGTCGCAAGGTCGCATCTCCCCTCAACTAGCCCTGATTTGTGACCTAGCAACCTACATTAAATGATCACACATGCGACCCCTTTATAAATAAAAGGGTCGCGTAGGTCGCATTCGACCCGTGCGACGAAGCAAATAATGCCTTTGACAAGCCAGTTGGATCATGTTTTTTCCGGGTAAGTTTCCTAATCCTCCTGTTGTTTCCTTTTTGATTAATTGTTGCCTCACCTGCCCCTGTCGTTGCCTATTAATCCCCCTTTTGGTTTCATTCCGGCTCCTCACTAGCCTTCTCGTTAAAGTTTTCACCTCCCCTTAGGCTCACCTCTCTCTGCCTCCCCCTCTGAACCACACCCTGCCTCAGTTTGCCTCAAGCACCCTTCTTAGCTACCTGGGGAGGCCTTGAAGCTCATATTTGTTCATCACCCTTGGGGTTTTTTCCCTCTTTAACATTCACTCCCTGCGGGTTGCAATCGCCGCAAATCCTCTCAAAAAAGCCCTAGCGCAACTCTGTGACTTAGCGACTAAGTGACTAAGCGACCTCGCGACTTGGTCGTTTAGTCGCCAAGTCGCTAATCACTAATTAACCACCTAATTTGTGACCTTGCGACCTAGTCGCAAGTCGCCAAGTCGCAAAGTCGCAGTTCCCTAAGAGTTTACGCCAGTGCGACCTAGTCGCAAGTCGCCAAGTCACAAAGTCACAGTTTCTTGAGAGTTCACGCCAATGCGACCTAGCGACCTTGCGACCTAGTCACAAGCCTCACCATTTCTTCAAATAATAGTTGGCAGGGGTCGCAGCGACCTAACCTGAGCAGTGAGTTCATTTGGAAGTTTCATCGGTCTTAACATATTTGTGATTATGTCATCCGTCTCATCGTGGGATTGTTTTATGGACATGCCATGGAATATTGAAGTCGAGCTTGAGTGTGTCTCCATCTCTTCGACCTCAAGTGATATAGGGCCTCTGGCAATTCAGAAAAGAAACAAGAGTCTAGAGGTAGAGATCTCAGAATAAGTCACGCCTCCTTCCCCACCCCCTATCTATGGGGACACCACCTGTGTGTTCGGGAAAGGAGACAAGATGACTTGGTACCAGGTATATCAAGAGTTCACAAAGCCTGAGTTCCCAGAAGACCTCGTAGACCGGCAAGTGTACATTCAGTTCAAGAGGTCCAAAATTCACTATGGAGGTGCTCATCCACCCATATTTCCATGTGTAGAGGTTATTGAATGGATCCTCCAGAAGGTTGACTTCAGGATTTGGGTCATTCGCGATCACTCGGGGAAGACATTTGCTAACCTGATGGGGAAAGATGCAGAAGTCTACTATGTACTCCCCACCAGAGAACAATATTTCAACGTCGATTGGGCAGCCACTCATGAAGTACCGATACCAGAGACCTTGAAGGGATGGTGGGAGGACCCCGAGAAGTTTAAGGTTAAAAAAGATCAGGAATATAAAACAGAGGGCCTCAGGAAATTCTACAAGTTTGTGGCAGCAATGATGTGTAGGATGTAAAGCTGACCATATGCCACTACTTTCAACGGGACTTGGGTTCCCCTCATGTACGCTATCACTACATATGGCACCCGATTCAACTGGGCCAACCTAATAGTAGCGGCCCTCAAGTCAAACATATCAATAGCACAGGCGCCTAAAGAAGGGTGCACATCTGAATTTTACATGGATTCCTACCTTTTGGATGCAGTATGCGCAAGATGTCAGTTTGAAGGATGGTTGCATAACTGGGATGTGAAGCATGGCGGACCAATTCACAAAGACTTAAGTGTGTCACGGGCTTCCAAATACAAACAAGATATAGAATCGATCTCGCAAAATTTCATTCTCGCGCTCTACAGAAAGTTGTTTGGAAAAGACGCCCCGTGCATGGCTAGGTGAGCCATGGAAACAATAACCCAAGTGGCCAACTGGTTTCCCATTGCATAAAGTACTTTTATCAGGGTTTCGGGTCGTTCAAGGCACCTCACGCACTGCCCCTATTTATCATTGATAAACTACTCTTACAGGAAGTGTGCTACCAGATGAAGAGTGGGTTTTCCAAGGTCCTTAGCAAGGGAAAAAAGAAACCATGGCCTACTCTCCCGCTCACTATCGTCGCCTCCATGGTTAAAGATTTCAAAGAAGTAGAAAGAGAGGCGAAGGAAACCAAAGGTTTTCATTTCATCAACTTCACCCATAGATCATATGATCCTGAAAGGATCGTCCCTACGCATTGCAAATGGGCCAATTCAATTAGATATACCAACACACGAAATGCCCTGTCGAAGAGCAAGTCAGGAACAAGTACAAAAAAGACAGGGAAGCCTCGCTAGAAGAATCAACTGATCAAGGGGGGCAATATGATCAAACTACAGAGGAAAGGGCCGATGTGCTAAAACGAAGCGACCCGATAGGAGGAGCCTCATCTTCCAAAGCAAAGAATCCAAGGACCGATATGGGCAGTAGTAATTCTAAAGAACAATAGGAAAAGAGAGACCAAGAGGCTAAGGCACAACAAGAATATGAGAAGAAGACAAAGGAAGAGGAACTCAAAAGAACCCAGGATGCCCTGGCACAACATCAAGAAGAAGACAAGCAAAAGAAGCAAGTTGAGGAGCAACAGAAAAAACAACAAAAGGAGCAACGAAAGAGAAGGTAGGCAGAAGAAGCCCGCAGGAAAGCAGAGGAAGAGGAACATAAGAAGAAGGAAGAAGAAGAATAGAAGAAAGAGGCTAAGCACAGGTTAAAGGAAGAACAAGATAAAGAAGAGGCCGAGAATAGAAAAAAGGAGGAAGAAAACCAAATATCATAGGAAGACTCTTCCAAGGAAGCAGGGGGAAGCAAGACACCGCTCCCAGAGACTGGGGAGAAAACAGAGCTACCTCACATTGAGGAACCTCAAATAACACCCATGACGAGTGTGCACTTCCCTCTCTCAAACCTTGGCACCTCGGAGGAACATGAAGATGATATTTTAGACCCGACGAGGCTGACATATGACCAGTTCACGCACAAGATCAGATAAGAGAAAAGAAAATGCCTTGCACAGAATCCAACCGAGCCCCTTGCAGTTACCATGAAAAAGGATATAGTCCTAGATACCAAGACTAATCCGATCATGATCGCATCAGCAGGGACCGCCTTCACAGCAGCCACAGAGGAAAATGTCAGTAGAATGAGCAGAGAGATTATGTCTCTACAAAACAGGCTCCAGGCTTCTTAGCAGAAGGCAACTCAGTTTGAACAAGAAAAGAAGGCACTGGAAGCATAAATCCAAAGGCTTCATTTAACAACCGCCCAGGCCAACGAATTACCAATCACTATTAAAAGAGAATTGGTTACTTTGGAGGCTACCATGAAGCAAGTGTATGAAGAAATGTTCATGATAAAGCGGACAATCGCACCACTGCTAAGAGCGCAAGCAGAAACCAGAAGGAAAAATTGCAACTGAAGGAGGCCTCCGCTGCCCTAGACAGCATGCTGGAATGGTCAGACAGATATCCGTAGGCTCCTGACACCCTACCAAGGAAGGATTGGATCTGTACTCAGAATGACCAAGTCCAAATACGAATGAAGATACAATCCAAGGATAAGCTGGTAAAGGATGTGGAAAAGGTGATGTCCGCTTATGAACACTTGATCAGTGGCATCGATTTGATGGCTGAAGTACATCATATCCCTTCCTTGGGAGCATTGGATATTGAGAAAACAAGGGAAGAGGTTACCCAAGACATTCAAGCATTCCTGCAACCCATGAGGCAAGAAGCTGCTTCCCAGGACATCCCGGCCTCACAGGAAAACATTGTTTGGTTCATCATCACACAAGTCCGGATCTACACCAAACTGGCCTCCCTATCCAATCAAATCTTAGTAAAGAGGCGCACTTTGGTCCCGGACGCTCTTGAATGTTTTCGTAGGTTAGGAGACGATACCCCCCAGGTCACTCCAATAGTTGCAGACTATCAGGCTTGGCAAAAGTACCTCAAGGAACAACAACAAATAGACGTATCAAGCTTCTCCATCACACAACTGCTCCCTTGACAAAGGAAATGGTACGGTTGCAGGTTGCAACAAGTATCAGGTCGCAGGTTGCAGCAGGGAATAGGTCGCAGGCCGCAGTCAGGGACAAGTCGCAAGTCAAAAATGCCACCTAGGTCGCAGACCATGCCAACAGTCAAGAAGCTAAAAGGTCAGGGCCACCCAATGATCAATTTTGTTCTATAAGTACTCCCTCCAGGGACATTGTAAAGGACCTTTTTTCGGGACTCCAAAAGGAGAAGAGAGAATTGTATCACATTGAATGCATATTTCTGAGAATGAATACAAATGAATGTTAAGATTCCACTATTGGATCGGATGAGGACTTATGTGTGCTAGCATTATGAATATTATGTCTCGTGTATTTTCTGTCTTTTATAACTGACTAGTCTACGTTTTCTATTCATATGTCATTTGTACGTTTAAGCTTACTAGATGTGTTAATGGTATGTGAATATTTCATTAAGAGATGTTTAATGACTTCATTATTAATGTCACTTCATCTTTCGGAAAACGCTTAAGGAATTGAAGGGTGTTTCGATCATAAAGAACAGTTTCTTTTGTGGTCAAGCAGATTTTATGAGCATGACCCTAATGATGTGTTGCTAACAACATTTCCTTTGGTTGCATGCTTCGAAACACGCTTTGCTATTTATAATGTTTCATTTACAGGAGAACTCATCAACCATTTGTTTCATATCATTCGAGAAACCGTGTATCCTCAAGTCTGCAGGGCTCATATTCCGTCTGAGAAAAGGAATATTCAGCGGTAGCCAAACCCACACCCCAGACGGGATCCCTATCACAAACGGTCTAGAGTCTAGTTGGGAATTTTTACCAGGGAGATCCCCTACTGCTGGCCAGGCATTTCTTCTTGTCAATAGATTTGGTGCTAGAAGGAGGGTTTGAATGGCAGGCTCCCACCACGCAAGTAATATCTCGTTGCAAACCCCGCAGGGGGAGATCATGTATGAAAATAATAGTCCTCCACCCCTTTAAAATTCCCCAGAGGAGGACCCACCCTATTATGAGGTCACCTCAGACCGGCTAAGGGCCTTGCGCCCACTCGCCCACAATCTCATTAGACGTTTGCAAAACCTCCCAGCCACCAGTTCCCTGGCCAATCCGCGGACTCTTGGAATGCATCAAACTCGCCAGGGTGTCCTGGTCAACTCTGTGCCTTAGCTGATAGGTCTTATTATCCAAGATTATGCAAATGCAGTTGAGCAGAATTCAACCAAACCCTCGGACAACCCCCGAGACATTGAAGGGGATGGCCCTGAAATTACTAAACCCCAACCTGACGTCGACCCACAACCTGAACAGCCTTTGGGTGATAACCGCCACACCATTTTTTGGTCATCTAACCTGTTACTATTAGATGGACCTAAGTACACCATGTAAGACAAATTTTACCCTAAGTAAAATTTCTTTCACTATGAAAAATAACTTAGTAAACCACCTTTATTAAGTTGTTTATGGTCTAAACAGGAAAACCCGTGAGGAAATATTAAATAAATCTACATTTGTTTGATTTCCCTCAAGGACTAATTAGTTAAACAACATTTTAATTAATATTCTTGGTCATATTTAACCCAAAACAGGAAAATTAATTAGATAAATCACTATTTATCTTATTATTTTCTAGGAATAATTATTTAAACCTTATTTAAATAATATTCCTTGTTAAATTTGACTAAATCATTCATTAATAATTAAATAAATCATTATTTATTTTATTATTACTCAACCACATCCCTAAAATAATAAATAAATCATTTATTTATTTATTATTTACAATCAAAGGGATTTGACCCAAGTCAAATTATTTTTCCCTCCAACAAATATAATAAAATATTCCATAAAAGTTGGATCTTGATTTGGTTAATAATATTTTAATTATGCACCAATATCTAGACTAACTCAATATTTTGTTATAAATAGAAGGGTTTTCCCATTCATTCACTACTTTTTGTTGCCTAAAGATCACTCTAGATCTACGCTTCTGGTCTGACTTTGATCCACCATCATTGTCATATTTTGCTACCTTTTTTCTTATGAGCTCCCTTTGAGTTCCATTTTTTGCCTGGGTTTTCTACACCATCAAGAGAGAGGGATTTTACATCCAAAGTGCTGAGGACTTACAAGAACCCATCCCATTGAGGAGGACCGGTATCATCCTTCTATGTTCTCCTCCCAGGTGCCATTAATACAAAATTCTTTAAACATATTCTTGTCTTGTCTATTGGATGCATGGAGCAACTCTTGTTTTTATTTACTGCTTAATGTCTTTTAATGCATAGATATAGATTTTTGCATCATTTATCTTGGTCACATAATTGTAGATCTAAATATATTGGCAGCCATCTTTGTTGTTAGGGTTGTTTGTTATGCACGGCTAAAGTCATCCTTTTTCGTACACTTGTGATTAAGATTCATACTAACAATAACACTCAAGCAAACATCTCGCCTAGAGGAGGAACTGAAAGGGGTCGAGGAAACATAGGCCGGGGGGATAGGGGTCGGGGAAACATAGGCCGGGGGGATAGGGGTCATGGACAAGGTTGAAATACGAGCCACACTCACCACCACCACAACCGAAACCAAAACAGATTTCCCTTCCTTTATAACTGGAGAAATATTAGGAATATGGGAAACCTCGGAGGAAATCAAGACATGCACTCCCAACATGAGGGTGAAGCCTCTGGATCTAGCGTTGACAGTGAATCCGAGAATGAAATGGGGCATATCTACATCCTGCCCCACCATCGGGCCAGATGGGTGCAACCCTTGGCTTGGATGGCTCAATCTCCTCTAGGCCTCCGCGGTCCCCTTCACGGCATGCCCCAACACCGTGAGAAGCACTTCTCTAAGTTCGACCCCGAAAAGGGTACGTTGGCCGAAGATCACATCAGTAATTTATACTTGGCCTTAAAAATGATGAGAGTGTAGTCCAACGATGTAGCATGCTGGCTCTTTCCCCACACCTTAGAAAATAAGGTTGCTACGTGGTACCATTCCCTGCCTGTCACTTCCATTTCCTCCTGGGAGCAATTTCGTAGTACCTTCCTCCAAAAGTTTTCTGAAGACAAGAATCCTTCTATTCTCCTTATAGAGTTGAGTATTTTGAAATGCTAGAAGAAGGATAAAGTCAAAGACTTCAACCAACACTTTGCCACCATATTGAAAAAATTCCCTCTGAACATGGCCCTAGATTATTCCATCAATTACACAAGGGCTCTCCCTCAAGATATCGTCGTGTTCGTAAAACGCGAAGTTAGAGCTACCTTGGCAGCAAATTACACCACTGCCCTTGCTGTCGAAAAGGACATGCTGTCCATAGCAGCCATTGATCATGATGGCCGAGATGACCCAAAACCGGCCGCAAAAAGAGCGCAACCCTCAACTCATAAGTCCGGAGACAAGGATAAAGACCCCTTCGACTTCGATAGCATCGCGAAATCTCTCAAGCTGTTAACAAACGAAGTCTATGATCTAAAGAGGAAAAACAATGACTCCACCCTAGGAACTAAAATGTAGAAACCTTTCTTTAGGAAGAACAACCCACGACCATTCGTCCTCCGCCGAACCCAAATACTAGCCTCAACGTATAAGAAATTAGCAACGATAATTTCTGCTCTTTCCATCAGGCCTCCCACTCAGAGAAAACCTACCCCCGGTGGATCAACAACATGACCGTTGTGGTAAATCAACTCCTAGAATATCAAACCATGAGAGATTTAGAAGAGGAGGCTAGTTTAGATAGCGAAGAAGCCTCTCCCCCGGATGAGGATATGGGATCCATTGTCCTCGCCTTCGAGGTGGTCCGCGGAGAAGGACCCTCTCCTACGACAGATTTAAACCTGACCGACGATCCTCAATCCAAAACCCCTCGGAGTTATGGCCTAAGGAGCAAAGCCCCAGTCCCCGACCACTCCTTCGAATAAAAGAGAAAATATTTCCTAAGAAATATTCTGCCATCAAGTAAGGAAAACCAAACCACAACTCCTGAAAAATCTATCCCCACCTCCGCTTGAGTCAACCCAAAGGCTAGATTATCATCAGGTTAACCAAATACCTCTGTTGAACCTCTCCCACACCCAAAATCTAGATATAACATCATCAGAGATATGAAGAAAACGTGAGCCAACATTTCCCTCTATGATATCGCCTGGATCGCTAACCAACGAGATCTTATTCTCAAAGCTTTTGCCAACCCACCAGCATCCAAACCTGTGAGCTCCACATCCTCTCAAGCTGCTGCAAGTCCCCAGTCCATCATGAATGTCGTCAATGTGAACACCCAAGGATCCACACTCCCTTTCCTCCTGTCTTTCGAGATCTTCAACTTCAATGTTCAGAACTACCTTGTCAATTCTGGTGTATCCACAAATGTTATGCTCCTATCCGTATGAAAGAAATTAATCATTCGTCCTGAAAAAACTAATGCCAGGATCATTCAGCGTGATAGATATCAAGTCCCCGCCATGGGTGAATTGAATAATGTCCTCATCTGCCTCTCTTCAGACTCCAGGGTGCATCAATGCATCGATATAGTGATCATGGATATCCCTGAGGCCTACGATTTTCTCTTGAGACGAGATTGTTCAAGAAAGATGCAGGGATACTTTGCCACCGACTGGTCCCACTTGTGGCTCCCATATAAGGGTAGGAACAATCAAATCTAGGTCGAAAGCGAACCTTACATGAAACACACAGTGACCGACCTGGAGGCAACCAATGAACTTGTCAACTTCGCACAAGAAGAGTTGGGTATGTGCTTCCTAGAGGCCACATTTGGTTGCTATCAAACCCCTCAATCTCTGGTCGCCCAAGATGTCCGGTCATAGCTGCTATTGGCTACTGCTGTCCACCCTGCCACACCAGAAGGGCTGCCAGATGTCACCGCCTCGAGTACACCTCCTATGCACTCATGCGATCTTACAAAATCAGAAGATGAGGTTTGGAACCTATACTCCGACAATTCCAAGACCCATGACGGGGCTGACGCAGGTTGTATTTTGTTAGACCCCTAGAAGAATAAGTTCCTAATTTCTTGTTGGCTGGAGTTCCAATGTACCAATAATACAACCAAGTATGAAGCACTGATCCTCGGACTCAAGAAAACAATCGATCTCAAAGTCAACTGTTTGTAGGTAATTGGAGACTCCGAGATCATCACCAGGCAGGTACGTAATACCATTCATTGCCTATCTCCGCATTTGAAAGGTTACCAGCAAGAGGTATGGCGCTTGATTTCTGCCTTTGATGCTTTTGGTATTAAGTTCGTACTTATAATGCATAATGCAGTGGCCGATACACTCGCCAATGCTGCCGCTATATTTACCCCACTAAGAGATGGGTTCTCTATTGAAATTTTTTATAAGCCTGTCGTGCTGGACAATGTAACTAATCTACGTGTTTTTAATGATGATCAACAAGTACTGGATTTCATGCTTAATGTGGATGTGTTCAAGGACACTGTTATCGAGGAAGAGGATCATGACCTGGTCTTGCAAAAGGAACGAGAGGAGCATAAGGGGAATCCCATACCCAAAGGGGTCATGTCGCTTGAAAATTTATTTGACCTACAGAACTGTTTTCGAGGACCCCCCAACACAAAGGTGCAAAGTTCCACTTTACTGCACCAGAAAATAAATCTCGAGATGGAAAAGGAACCCAAATTCATCAACCTCGGTACAAAATGCACCCCTCAAGAGAGGCAATCCTTCACTGAATTATTCAAGAAATACTGAGATGTTTTCGCCTAGACGTATGATGAGTTGTGAACCTATGACACGTGAATCATTCAACACATAATACCCATGAAGGAGGGAGTTAAACCATTCCAGCAGAAGCTGAGGAAGGTACACCCTACTTTGGAGCCAATGATCCAAAAAGAACTAAAGAAACTCCTGGACGCATGCATCATCTTCAAAGTCCGACATTCAACCTGGGTGTCAAACTTGGGCCTAGTTCGTAAAAAGTCTGGTGAAATTCGTTTATGCATGGACTTTCAAAATTTGAACCGTTCTTCGGAAAAAGACAACTACCCACTGCCCCCCCTGGAGTAGATCCTTCAAGTAGTATCTGGGTGTTGACGGGAAAATTTGTCTAGCCAACAGTAGGGTATCTCCCCGGTAAAAAGTCCCAATTAGACCGTTTGGAGTAGGGATCCCATCCAGGGTGTGGGTCCGGCTACCGCTTAAGACGCCTTCCCTTCTAGTCTCAAAAGAACCTGATTAAACCTGCGGACACACACTTATTCATAGGATATGAAATACATGATTGATGCATGGAACATGTCTACAACACTATGCGTAGCAAGAGAATGAATAAAACACATACGTCCGAAGAGATGAAGTTAACGGCATGTCTTTGGGGTCATGCTTGCGAGGTATCTTACCACAGAAGAAATAGTTCTTAATGGCAAGATTCCTCCTTACATCTGAAAGATAAAATGAAATGCTAATAGACAAAGGTATTAACATCCATTTAGAAAGCGATAAAACTGAACATCATTAACACAAGCATAGATAAACATGATGCATAAATGATGTTATTAGAAATGCAGTTTCATTAATCATAAGATGTTCTGAAACTGTTCAAGAAATACACATAGTGTTGTCACAGCAAAACACATCATCCAACAAAGGGGTTTTAGCAAGCATTCGTATTCATATGCCTAAGAATATGGTCTTTCAATACAATACAATGTATCTCTTGAGTCTTCCAAAAAGAAAAAGCAATTTGACAAGCTCCCGAAGGAAGTATTTATAGGGCAAAGCTTGCCCTCTGGGGTTCCTGAATTTTCAGCTTCCCGACGGTTGGGCTTCCTTGCGACCCAATATTTTCTGTGACCTGCGACCTGAGCTGTTGTTGCGACCTACGACCTAGTCGCTGGGTCGTTGGGTCGCACCGTCGGTCATTTACCAAGGGGTGCAACTTAGCGACCTGACGACCTCTGCGACTTGCGACCAGGTAAATGTGCGACCTGCGACCTCTCTGTATCTGCGACCTGCGACCTCAGCGAATATGCGACTTGAAGAAATCTGCAACCTGCAACTCCAAGCAGATCTGTGGATTTTGTAGCAGTATTCCTCATCTCTCATGCTTTGAAAACCAGTCCTCTTGTTTGCTGGGGAAAACCTTGGCTCTTATGTGCAAATAGAGTGGTTCCTCCTGTAATAAAATAACACAGGTCACATATCTTCATGATTGAACTAATAATAATACTAAAGGCATTTTAATTGATTTGCAAGAGCTAAAATAATGACATAGACCCCTGTGTGGTCAAGTATTGTGCTACTGAGTCATCGGGGAAAATGGCTTGTGCCATGTTGTTGTGGAGCGGGTCTGGAATGCAGACCCAGATGTAAATTTACCACTTTCGTATTATCTGCAAACCGTCCCACAAGTATATTTGGAAAACGCTATGGAGATTTGAATCGATTGACGCTGAGATTCTCATTCTTGAGCATGGCAAATTTATTTACTAAATTTTGGTAGCTCCCTTTATGACCAAGACAGCCATCAATGCGCCCAGGAGCCCTCCAGCTATTCTTATAAACTTGTTGCTGATCGAGCAGGCACTGCAACTGGCATAGAGGCAACGTACTCAAGCCCATTTCGCCCATGCAAGAACAGTTTGTGTACTAACTCACTCCTCCTCTTGTCGCATGTCTGTGATCCAAAAGGGTGCTGCTCACCATGCTACTTCTCCACAACATCATTTGGAAAAACTAGCACAAAGCAGGAGTCGCATGGTCATCATTACCACCAAGTCGCATTTTGTTTGGCTCCATGGATTTGCGACCTGGCGACTCATAGGGTCGCGCGACTTCATCCTTGCGTGGGTCGCAATCTCAAAAGGGTCGCAGGTCGCACTTCGTATTTTCCACATCGACTTGCGACTCAGCGACTTGGACTGCAATTGCGACTCAATGGGGGGTCGCACGGTCGCAACTTTGGGTAGGTCGCATTTTGTCCACTTTGGATGAGTTGCGACTTGGCGATCGGGGGAAAGCTGCGACCTCACGGGGGTCGCATAGTCGCAATATTGAGCAAGTCGCATGCTAATCCCTTTGGATGAGTTGCGACTCAGTAACCGAGGAAAACTACGACCTCTGCCAGTCATATGTTAGCTCTCTGTAACAAGCAAGATTGGCAAAGTCCGATCACAGAGTTAATATCATTTCAACCAACTTTGGGATTCTAGGATCTAGCCCTCCTGAATCCGGAGAGGGATCTCTCCAATATGTACAAAGATGGATATTGTCTTTGAAGTTTGGGGTAATGGTATTAGGCTAGTTATGAAGGCCAAGGGTTTTGTTTGGTTTTCTCGGATGGTTGAACATAGTTGATGTCTGAGACAGAAAGATCTATATGAAAATAGGTTCAAAGGTGAGAAGTTGCAAGTGAACAGAATAAGCTTTGATTCTAAAGAAAGATGATGGCAAGTTTTCAATCCATTGGGCTATGGAGTCATAAGAGAATTTAATTGAAACATCCAGGTTCAAGAGTAATCTATGGGGCAAGTCATCTAGGCCTAAGGATCTCTTTGAAGTTTGATTTATGGAATGGGGTGATACAAAAACAAAGGGAATTAACAGATGCAGAACAAAGAGCAGCCCAGGATCTGGTAAGTACTTTGAAACTAGCCAGCCTTTGACCAGGCACTTAAGAAAAACATAGAAGCAAACTAGGATCTGGTAAGTACTTTGAAACTATCCAGCCTTTGATACACTTCTGACAGAACACAAATTAAAAAAAAAGGGAAACTTGAAGGCAACCTTTGGAGCAGAGACTAGCGGGCAGGGCTCACCTTTCTCCTCATCTTAGTTCTTCTTTACTTAGTTGCTTCCAAGACAATCACCAAGATAACACAGAATGGCCCAAGATCTGATAAGTACATTGAAACTAGTCAGCTTTTGACACATCCTAAGGGAAACAGACAAATAGTTGAGCAAACAAGAAAGGGACTCAGGGCTAACCTTTGATTTCCTCAATTCATTCTTTACACAACATACATGAAAGTAACATTTAAAAATAACATTCAGCAGTGACGAAAAGATGAGGGAACGCCAGCATCTCTGTGCTTAGACTGAATTAAATCATTTCTAAATAACAAAATTAGAAGAAAACATTGGGATAAAGATTTTTCAGCCAGAGAAGGTCACTGATATACAGCAAGCTATAACTTTGTTTAAACTGTTCTTTACAGTGGAAAATGAAACAAATTGAAAACTGAAATAAAATGACAAGTTACAGTGAGAATAACATCACCATCAGCATAGACCAGGATCCCATAGATCAGCTTGTATTGATTGCTTCAAACCAGTTACAATCTTCAAATCCAATGTTTTAATCCATCTCTTTTCACAATCTAACCTATCTGTCACAAGCAGAGCTCCAAGAGCATAAGAAACCACTATTTACAGTCAAGAGTTTTCCACTCAGAAACAGCTACAGCACTTCAGCAATTACATTGACAACCAACTAATCCAACAAAAACCAACCCCTCACTTATCTTCTTCTGGAGTATTTATAGAAGGATGAGGAGGTGAGATCTAATAAAAAAGATCTCAAATACAATAAATGCAGAATTAATATCTTCCTGGCCGGGGAGGCTCGATGAAGAATTTATACAGGTGTTCTACTGCATTTATGCGCTTGTGCTTATGAAGTAAGCTCGGAAGGAGCTTTTGTTGACATTTGAGGCTCTGCGTACTATTAGGGTTACTCTGCAAACATTCTGTCATTAAATCTGGCACAGAAATAACTCCTTTGGTTGTTCCGAGGCATAATATCTGATCTTGTTCAATAAATTCATCCTCTGATTGAGCATTCTGAGGCAATAGGTGGCACTGCGGTGGTTGAGGAATCAATTTTCCTCAAAGTATGGTGGTGGAGGCAACATCTGATGAACACTTTTAGGTTTTGCTTTAATCTGTGCTCGAAGCCGGGGATTAGGCTTTTGATAACCGTCTTAGCCGTGATCCCCGCCAATTTATCCACAAAACTGCTGCTCTGGCTCATTCTGTCTTCAAAATCCGATGTCCCTTCCCTGATTTGATTTTGACAGCATTCTTCAGGCTTTACAGGGTCGCGTGGCAACCAAGGCTCATGAAACCTTGTTGATATCATTGTTCTTCGCCCTGCGGTCGATTCTCTGGACTAACCGGAAGGACGGGAGTCGTCACCCTCATTCTTCAGATTTTCATTGAAATACGACGAAAAAACCTCAAAACCTGCAAAATACAATAAAAATGAGAAAATCCTGCGTTATATGGATAGACTGCATCGGAGGACGTGCGAGGAAATGGAGCAATCAGAGCCGTTAATCGTATTGCAATCAACGGTCGGGAGCGTTTCTGAAAAGTCAGCGGAGAAAAAGTGAACTTGTACCATGGAATCGGGAGCATGAATGAGAGCCGTCAATCTGCGGAGATCGACAGTGGGGATTGGCTTTCAAACGCGTCGGGGGAGATTTAACAGGCGGGCGAGTTCGTTAAAGACCGGGAGGATCTGGCGATTGGCAACCGTCAGATTGGAGGGCCCAAATCCAATGGTGGAGGTGGATCTCGCTGCTGGGCTATGGTACGAGGATTAGCGCGCGGGCGATGTGGAAGGATGGCGGTTTCGGGAGTGAGGTGGAGGACACGCGTCGGCCAGCGTGTGGAATCGCTGGCCGACGGGAAAAAACCGCCATTTGACGAAAGGTGGTGCAGGCTATATACCACGGTTTTGAGAATGAGCGCGAGGGAAGGGGGGTCCACCAAGCGGGGGCTCGTTCCGCTCCATCAGATCTGGGGAGCAGATCGACGGCCCAAAAGGCTCGGGGCAATAAAAACACGTGGTGTCATATTTTATACTCCAACCTTATAAAGATGGGTTTTTAAGGTTTCCAAGGGAAAAAAGGGGCGGAATGGGGACCACGCTTCGGTTTAGCGCCTTTGGACTTGAGCGGCCAGTCGTGGCGCTCGGGCATGTGGAGGAAGAAATGGAAAGGGGCTTAGCCTGAGGGGCTAAAACCTAACGCATAGAAACGTATGTTTTTCTATGGTTTTTAACTGATTTTTGAAAAAGGAGAAAGGTTCCGATAGGTCAAAAAGTGGGTTTTTAACCTTGGGGAAAAGAAATTAATGGAGGGATAAGGAATATAAAAGGATTTGGTGGGGTTTTTACGAATGAAAGGAAACTGAAGAAATGAAGGTAGAATGGAAACAGGGAAAGGGAAAAAAGGAGGAGGATGCAGCAATAATTGATTTGGATTTTCATGGAATATCAGAGGCAGAAAGGGGGGAAAGTATGAAGAACCGACCAGTAGTCTATGATCTTACCAACAGACTTCAAGCACCAACAATTTCAGGCCTGAATTTGTTTCTTGAAGGCTGCCAAGAATATTTAGCCACCAGCTGATATAATTGAAAAATATAGGTGGCTAACAGTGGCTCCACTTGGGGATGGTGCCTTATTGAAGGCATCAAGAATTCAGACTTGATTTCTCTGGGATGCTGACTGGTGCTTTGACCTATTGCTTGCTCTTGCTTTTCCTTTGAAAAAATAATATCGGTTTATGAAAGAAGGATGGAATTCATCAATACAACTTTTACCTACCCCAATCCTACTGATCTAACATTTTTTCTTCATCAGAGTGCACTTGGATTGGCAAACTCTTTACACAACATTATATATATATATATATATATATATATATTTTTTTTTTTTTGAAAGCAGGAAATCTAGTCTATTTCTACTCCTTATTTCTCCCTGAACTCAGATTAAACAGTTGAGCTCAGATGTTTCTCTACCTATTCTACTGTCTGTTGGGATTAAACAGTCCAACAAACTTTCATTCTCTAAATTCTACAACATAAATTTAAAAATAGTCAAGTCAAGATTGAGTTGTTCGACTTGCTATGATCTATGGCATAAAGACAAGCTGCACATAGATTATTATTTGCAGAAAATTTTAAATCAAAACAGAAGGCTTAAGATCTGAAAATTTCTTATTATGGCCTTCTCTTATATTCACAGCTCTGTTTTTTCCTTTTTGGTGAGCTATCTTTGCTTCTCTTCTGGTTCAAGTTTTGAGCGAATTAGAACCAGGTCTTCTCTCCTATGACTCGGAAAATAAAACAGTTTGATTCATTTTTCTCTTGGGAACTTTGGTTCAGATTTTGAGTTTCTTTTAACCTTAATTTCTATTCTAAACTATCTACTGATAAGCCAAGATTAAACAGTTTGGCAAATCAAATTTGCTACCCTATCAGCAGAAAATTGAAAGCTAATTAGTCAAGATTAAACAGTTTGACCAATTAGAAGTGTGTTTCAAGGAGTGGCATTTAAGCTTGCACACTTTCAGATTTATTTTTCTTTTTGGCATGGGGCCTTGCCTTTCTTGTTTTCATTTCCGCCCTCTTTTCTTTCTTTCTTTGTTTTTGTATTTTTTGATTTTTCATAACTCTTAAATGCAATGGTGGATGGAGTATTTACGGCAGAAAAAGGTAAAAAGGCTTCAAACATGAAATAATTTAAGAAAGGTAATGTTTAAGCATCCTGCCATTGACAGGACCCCCAAACAGTTCTGTTCCATTCAGTTCTTGTAATAAGAATGCATTGTTCCCAGCAACTGAATGAATGGAGTAAGGGCCAAGCCACAGATTGTCAAATTTACCATGATTTCCCTTGTCTTCCCTCTTCGAGTCCCACTTTAAAACTTTGTCCCCAATTTTGAAATTGCTGGCCTTTGATCTTCTGTCAAATATCCTCTTGATATTATCTTGATTCTGCAATGCTTTGTTGTACACTTCCTCTCTGGTTTGCTGAAGATGAATGGTCTGATTTATTCTTCTGATTATGTCATTCTCTTCAGTCTGTAACTCTTGAATTAACTTCATAACTGGTACACCAAGGCTATTAGGAAAAATTGCATCTGTACCATACACAAGCTGGAAGGGTGACATACCAATGGATTTCTTCAATGTTAATCTGTCAGCCCAAAGTGCATGGATCAGCTTCGTGTGCCAAGACTTCTTGTTGTCCTCCAACAGTTTCTTTATTATGTTCACTAAGCTTTTGTTGGAAGACTCTGCAAGTCCATTACCTTGAGGGTAATAGGCTGTGGAGTGTCCCAACGTTATCCGGCACTTGTATGGACTCACCAGTTTTTCACACCTAAATGCTGCCGCATTATCCGTGATGATTCCGGTAGGACAAAATGCACCGGAAAGGATATTGGTTTCTATGAATTAATAACAATCGAGTCATTGGCATGCTCGCATGGAATGACTTCTATCCACTTAGTGAAATAGTCTGTGGCGGTAAGAATCCACCTGTGCTGGGCAGAGGAAGGTGGATGGATTTCTCCTATGAAGTCAAGTCCCCATTGTTGAAAAGGAGCTTCAACAGTAATTGGATGTAGAGGAAGGGGTAATAATTTTCTCTTGCCCTCAAACAATTGGCATTTATGGCAAGTAGTGGTCATCTTATGAACATCAGGAAAAAGAGTGGGCCAATAGAAACCAGCCCTCAAAATTTTGTTGGCTGTTGACTTCCAGTACAAATGGCCTCCACACTCTCCTTCATGGAATTCCTGCTTAATTTTTTCTGCATCAAACTCATGCAAACATTTAAGCAATATACCACTAGCATTTTTCCAATAAAGCATATTTATCAATAATGCAATAGTATACGTACTTTTTAACTTTAGGAATCTTCGCTTTGTTTGGATAAACTAGGAGGTATTACAGATTAAGTAAAATATAAAGAATATTTAAGATACCAAGGAGAACAAATCTTCAACAATGGGAGTCGAGAATTCTTCTTGGTTATCCAAAGCATTAATCATGTTAATATCAAGAACTTCACAATTTGATTCAGCCATCAATCTAGCTAAACCTTGGCCTTTGATGAGCTTAGTGGGTTTAATCTCTAAATCATACTCAAGAATAACAGCAATCCACTTACCTCTCTTACCATCTGGGTCTTGCGTTAGAATGTCTTTAACAACTGAATTTGGAACAAAGGCAATAATGTGTGAGTGCAGGATGTATACTCTGAAGTCTTTCAATGCTTTAACCAAAGCAAAAGCCTGCTTCTCCATAATGTTATACTTCAAAGGAGCGTCCCTCAATGCCTTTCTAAAGAATGCAATGGGCTGCTCTTGTCCTTGTGGATTTTTCTGTAAAAGGACAGCAGCGATGGTATGTTCTGATGCAAATGAGAAGATATAAAAATCTTTTGAAAAATCAGGGCTTATGAGAACCGGTGTTTTGGTTAACGCTTGTTTCACTAGCTCAAAGGATGTCTTTGCTTCCAAGGTCCATTTTATCCCTTGCTCCTTTTTCAGCATGTTTGTGATATTTCTAAGGAGCTCAGCTAGGTTAGGGATGAACCTTCTCAAAAAGTTTATCTTTCCAATGAAAGACTGCAACTCTTTGATGCTTCGAGGATGAGAGATTTGCAATATGGCCTCAATCCTCATGGGATCAATTTTTATACCCTCTTCTAAAATGATATGCCCAAGAAGTTTACCCTCTTGGAGACCAAATAATGTCTTCTTAGGGTTTAAAGATATCCCAAACTTTCTACATTTCTCGAAAAAATTTCTTAAATGTTCCAAGTGCTCTTCATCTGTTTTTGAAAACACAGTAACATCATCAAGATAGATAATGATGAATAATCCCAATTCTTTTGAGAATGCTATGTCCATGGCTCTTTGAAAGGTTGCTCCAACATTCATTAGACCAAAGGGCATTTTCACATACATGAAGGTGCCCCAGGGTGTAGTAAAGGTTGTCTTTAATTGATCAGCAGGGTAAACCAAGATCTGATTGTACCCCGAATAGCCATCCAACAAAGAAATTCTTCTAGACCCTACCACCCTTTGTAGAATGTGATCCATCTTTGGTAAAGGGTAGTTGTCTTTTAATGAAGCTTTGTTTAAATTTCGAAGTCTATACAAAGCCTCGATTTTCCAGTTTTTTCTCAGAATCGACACCAAATTAGATAACACTACCTTTACGATTCCACACAGGGACACAATAACCCAACATCGTGCATCTTCATACCCCTTTCAACCAATGCAACTGACAGAAGTTGATTCTCAAGGCAGTTTTTTGTCAATACGGTTATCTTTAAGAGGGATTTTGTGCTGTATTATTTCAGTGTCATAGGATTTAAGATCTTCGTAACTCCATGCAAAAACATCAGAAAATTCTTTAAACAGCTCTAAGTATTTGAGTTTGATGTGAGCTGGTAGAGTTTTAGACAATTTGATCAATCTCGGTTTTTCTTCACTGCCTATATTACATTCTTCCACTTCAGTTTCTACAGGTTCCAGTTTGGGTTTTTTGGCCACATCATCAAAATCAAACAATTCTTCTAGAGGGGCCAAACCCTTGGGCAGACTATCATTATTAGAATGTAGAGTTTCCAATTCTACTGTTTCAGATTTTGCACTTAATTCTATTTGGTGTCTAGATATGACAGTCTGTAGGTTTATATCTACCAGCTGTGGAGATGGTTCTTCTTCACCAAGAAAATTTTCTTCACTGCAGTCTGTATCATAGTCTGAATCTGAACTATGGGGTTCAAACTCATTTCTGAATTGCATGAAGTCTTCTATTTGTTTATCTCCATCGAATACCTGCCAATATTTTTTGTTATCTGGGATAGCTGGTCTGAATTTTATCTGAGAGGTGTCATCATACAGCATTGGGCAGGTTCTAGCAGCAAAGGCTAAATTGTGGGCTGCTATGTTTCTTTTTCTTGGGACAAAAGATAAGGTGGACTCCTCAAATGTTTTCAAAAGATCAATGACATCATTCCTGTAGGCCCTAAGTCTGGGGTGATTTGCATTATACTCCCCATTAACTTGCCTAATGATTAATTCAGAATCCCCATATACACTGATTCTCTTGGCACCTAACTTTTTCAAGAGATGCAAGCCTAAGAGAAGGGATTCATATTCTGCTATGTTGTTGGAACACTGAAAATTTAATTTGCATGAGATACATTCTGTATGACTGTTTTCAGTGTTAGTAATCCAGACACCTGCACCAGCATTTGTTTTGGTGCATGACCCATCAAAATACATAGTCCAGAGAGGCATATTTTTAGTTTGGGGAGTGGACTTTGTATTATTTGATTCCTCAATTTTCTCATCGGGTTGAGGACTGTCTTTCTGACTGTCAAATTTTAAGTTCGAAGGGTTGATGATTTGCAGTTCAAGATCTGTATTCAGTTTGCTAGGATCTTCAGACACAATAGACTGTCTCGGCAATTTAGCGTTGTTTTCCTCTTCCTCTGCTTCAGCCATTGATTCTTTTGAAATGATTTTTTCTGTGAGTGTTTCATCATTAAGCATGATAAAAGAATCAAGGCTCATGTTTATAGCATAGAGAGGAGAGTTTTGAGGCCGATCTTGACTTGTTACTGTGTACTGCATGTGGGATTCCCTGTAAAGTCTTCTAGTCTGATTAAAAACAGGGATAGTGGCATAGGTCATATCCATTTGCATGGTTCCCTGTAACTTAGCACCCCAAGACCTTGATAAAAGCATTCCATACTTCGGGGGTACATCAGCCACAACAACATCCGTGACTAAACATTTGGCTGGAATTTGAGCTAAATTAACACAGAGATCTTTAATCAATCCTAGACATTTAACTCTGCTTGAGTCAAAGGAGTACAAGTCTTTGTAAGGTCTGGTAATTTCAAGACCCAGGCTTTCCATTACAGCTTTTGGCATTAGATTATGGGAAGCGCCTGAGTCATGAATAGCATTATGCAGAATTTTGTCATGAATGTTTAAGCTTACATAAAAGGGAGGGACAGGACCTTCTTGGAACTTTCCTTCAATCTTTGGACCAAAAATAAGCTCTGGTTGGTCATCATTAAGATTGAGAGTATCTTCGTATTCTTCTAAGTTCAAAGCCTTCAAAATTTTGGACCTATACACATGTTGGGCAGCTAACTCAGTCAAAGGAATAGAAATTTGATCTTTGAGATTTCCTGTTCTAGGCTAAAAAGGTTTTGACTCTTCAAAACATTGATTTCAGCCTTGTTTGCTGCCACTTTATCAGCAATAACAGCTTGCTGATTTGGTTTATCTACAGTTGAAATAGTTTTCTTTCCAGGAGTACTAACTAAGGTGCTAGTACTACTAATGTTTGCACTCTGTTTTTCAATATTTTGAGTGTCTTTCTCTTTACCATTACCAGAATTAATAGCCACTGTTTTGTCCTTTTGTTTGATCATTTTGGACTTGGTCACAGTGCTGTCTTGAGAAGGCTTGTCAGAGGTTTTATTGTTGGGGGTTTGCTGGTTAGATCTACTTCTGAGTTCATACTCCCTTAAAGGCTCTATGATAGAGTTTTCCATGTTTTGATAGTAATTCTCATTATCATCTCGTCTGTCTTCCCAAGGTGTATAAAGACCTTGTTTTTCATCAGAATGAACTTCAAAGTCATCATCATCTACCCCGAATAAGTTTATATCATTATCCTCTGTTGTTTCATCTGTTTGTTCGACCTCACTTAAAAAGTTCTGATGAAAGGGAGGAATGACCTGCTGATCATCTTCCCTGGGTCTGTTTGGAGGCTGATTTCTTCTAAGATTCTGATTTTGGTTTTGGTTTCTGTTTTGAGAAGTGCTCTGATTTAAACTTGCTTGCGCCCTCTCTAGAATGCTCATTTTCTTCATCATTTATTCCATCATTCTTTCCATCTTCGAGCTTGAAGTGGAAGGGGTGGATTCCTCTCTAAAAGATACTCTCTTTTCAGCTTTCATCCTTGCTCTCTTCTCCATGAGGTTAACTTCCACAGAAAGAGCACCTCTTTGCATATCTTCAAGGGTTGCAAAGACTCTTTCTCTGAGTGAATATGTCATGTTTGGATCAAACCCTTCAGGGAATTTGTTTAAGGCTGATCCCTGAGGAGGTTTCAATTCAGGGGAAAGTGCATTATACACATTGTTGAATCTGGTACAATAAGCTTGTACACTTTCCCCAGGGTTCCTATGGAGATTGTTATAGTCGACAAGGACTTGGAGAGGGTTTTTTCTTACTTCCCATTTGTTTAAGAATGTTTGATGGAAGGCTTGGAGGTCGTTAATACTATGGGGGGTTAAAGCTTTAAACCATTTTCTTACTTCTCCCCCCAAACTTTGAGAAAACAGTCTGATTTTGACAGATTCATTATCAATTTCATTTCTGTCAAAGTGGTCATTCATCTTGTCCACATGTTGAGATGCTGTTATGGTATTATTAGCATCATATAATGGAATTTTGGACTGATAGTCCTGTGGAAGATTGACTAATGGTACAGGAAGGACTAAGGGAGCATACCATGCTGCCATGATATATGGTGGGGGTGGATTTACAAGAGGAGGTGTGGGTTGAAGTGGAGTGGTTTGAACAGTGGATGAAAGATGAAGAGAAGTGGATGGAACAACAGTAGATCCCTGAGCTGATCTCGGATGAGAGACACCTAGATTATGTAAGAAATGTAAATCAGGAGGTGTTGATTCTTGATTCCCAAGAGTTTCACTTGTTTCGGGAGATGAAAGTGTAGGCTCAGAATCTAACTGATCTAAATCACCAAATGACCTAGTTCTGAATGGGTTTAATAAGTCAATTTGTGATTCATGAAGAGCTGAAAGGTTTTCAGGGACTGAATTAGCTCTTAGGGGTGGTCTGAAAATGGTTGAAGATTGTATCCTAGGAGACTTCCTAAGAATTATTTCTGGGTTATCAACTATTTCAGGAGGATCTGGGTCAGGATGGGCTCTAGTGTGAATCTTTTTAGGAGCCACAATTTTTATATGTTTTAGACCCAACTAAACAAGAAAAGTTCAACCAGATATGACAATCTTTAAAAGGTTAACTAATCTGTTTCCTCAATTTTTAAATCCCACAACCCTCTAACTGAGTTTGAATGATTTTATAATGATAAGGGTTCTTCCCAGTGGAGTCTTAAGGTCTGTTCAGGATGGTGGAGTCGCCAGGTGGAAGGTTCAGAGTGTTTTCAAAGGGGTACACTGTCCACCACAGTGTTTGTGAAACATTCCTTTTCAAGGATATCTCAAAACACAATAAACTCTAACCAGAGATTGACTGGGAGGGCATTCACCAGATATGTCACCCCTAAAAGAGGATGAGATCCAGAGGCTACCTGGCCCTTTCCAGACTCTGTCTAAGAGTATGGGGTAAAACACATCAAAGACGTATACAAGATATCAAAACTAGCGTTTTACTACCAATCTGAAATGTTTTTGGTATTTTCTGAATTGTTTATATTTGTGGTTTAAAAGAATGTCCTAACTTTGCCTCAAAACTTAGCTACGGTTATGAAACAAAGACAGTCTATCCTTATGGCTAAGCTAGCTGATTTTCCAAGGTTAGATAAGAACTTAAAAGAATCCTAGGATTGACCTAGTTTGTCACTGATTCAATTGATCTTCATCTTAATTACCATTTTCTTGGTAGTGCTTGGAAAGGCTGCTTTTTACTCTCAAGATGTTGTATGAAGATTCTGGGTTCGGTCCCCAGCGGAGTCGCCAGAAATGTTAGGTCTCTGTAGCAAGCAAGATTGGTAAAGTCCGATCACAGAGTTAACATCATTTCAACCAACTTTGGGATTCTAGGATCTAGCCCTCCTGAATCCGGAGAGGGATCTCTCCAATATGTACAAAGATGGATATTGTCTTTGAAGTTTAGGGTGATGATATTAGGCTAGTTATGAAGGCCAAGGGTTTTGTTTGGTTTTATTGGATGGTTGAACATAGTTGCTGTCTGAGACGGAAAGATCTATATGCAAATAGGTTCAAAGGTGAGAAGTTGCAAGTAAACAAAATAAGCTTTGATTCTAAAGAAAGATGATGGCAAGTTTTCAATCCATTGGGCTATGGAGTCATAAGAGAATTTAATTGAAACAACCAGGTTCAAGAGTAATCTATGGGGCAAGTCATCTAGGCCTAAGGATCTCTTTAAGGTTTGATTTATGGAATGGGGTGATACAAAAAGAAAGGGAATTAACAGATGCAGAACAAAGAGCAGCCCAGGATCTGGTAAGTACTTTGAAACTAGCCAGCCTTTGACCAGGCACTTAAGAAAAACATAGAAGCAAACTAGGATCTGGTAAGTACTTTGAAACTAGCCAGCCTTTGATACACTTCTAATAGAAAACAGATTAAAAACAAAGGGAAACTTGAAGGAAACCTTTGGAGCAGAAACTAGTGGGCAGGGCTCACCTTTCTCCTCATCTTAGTTCTCCTTTACTTAGTTACTTCCAAGACAATCACCAAGATAACACAGAATGGCCCAAGATCTGATAAGTACTTTGAAACTAGTCAGCTTTTGACACATCCTAAGGGAAACGGACAAATAGTTGAGCAAACAAGAAAGGGACTCAGGGCTAACCTTTGATTTCCTCAATTCATTCCTTACACAACATATATGAAAGTAACATTTAAAAATAACATTCAGCAGTGACAAAAAGATGAGGGAACGCCAGCATCTCTGTGCTTAGACTGAATTAAATCATTTCTAAATAACACAATTAGAAGAAAACATTGGGATAAAGATTTTTCAGCCAGAGAAGGTCACTGATATACAGCAAGCTCTAACACTGTTTAAACTGTTCTTTACAGTGGAAAATGAAACAAATTGAAAACTGAAATAAAATGACAAGTTACGGTGAGAATAACATCACCATCAGCATAGACCAGGATCCCATAAATCAGCTTGTATTGATTGCTTCAAACCGGTTACAATCTTCAAATCCAATGTTTTAATCCATCTCTCTTCACAACCTAACCTATCTGTTACAAGCAGAGCTCCAAGAGCCCATGAAACCACTATTTACAGTCAAGATTTTTCCACTCAGAAACACCTAAAACACTTCAGCAATTACATTGACAACCAACTAATCCAACCCCTCACTCATCTTCTTCTGGAGTATTTATAGAAGGATGAGGAGGTGAGATCTAATAAAAAGATCTCAAATACAATTAATGCAGAATTAATGTCTTCCTAGCCTGGGAGGCTCGACGGAGAATTTATACAGGTGTTCTACTGCATTTATGCGCTTGTGCTTATGAAGTAAGCTCGGAAGGAGCTTTTGTTGACATTTGAGGCTCTGCGTACTATTAGGGTTACTCTGCAAACATTCTGTCATTAAATCTGGCGCAGAAATAACTCCTTTGGTTGTTCCGAGGCATAATATATGATCTTGTTCAATAAATTCATCCTCTGATTGAGCATTCTGAGGCAATAGGTGGCACTGCGGTGGTTGAGGAATCAATTTGCCTCAAAGTATGGCGGTGGAGGCAACGTCTGATGAACACTTTTAGGTTTTGCTTTAATCTGTGCTCTGAGCCGGGGATTAGGCTTTTGATAACTGTCTTAGCCGTGATCCCCGCCAATCTATCTGGCTAAACTCGCTTCTCCGGCTCATTCGCTTTCAAAATCCGATGTCCTTCGGCTGATTCGATGGCATTCTTCAGGCTTTACAGGGTCGCGTGGCAACCAAGGCTCATGAAACCTTGTTGATATCATTGTTCTTCGCCCTGCGGTCGATTCTCTGGACTAATCGGAAGGACGAGAGTCGTCACCCTCATTCTTCAGATTTTCATTGAAATACGACGAAAAAACCTCAAAACCTGCAAAATACAATAAAAATGAGAAAATCTTGCGTTATATGGATAGACTGCATCGGAGGACGTGCGAGGAAATGGAGCAATCAGAGCCGTTAATCGTATTGCAATCAACGGTCGGGAGCGTTTCTGAAAAGTCAGCGGAGAAAAAGTGAACTTGTACCATGGAATCGGGAGCATGAATGAGAGCCGTCGATCTGCGGAGATCGACGGTGGGATTACGAAACGCGTCGGGAGATTGGTCATGGCGAGAAGTTCACAAAGACCGGGATCCGCGATTGGCAACCGTCAGATTGGAGGGCCCAAATCCAATGGTGGAGGTGGATCCCGCTGCTGGGCTATGGTACGAGGATTAGCGCACGGGCGATGTGGAAGGATGGCGGTTTCAGGAGTGAGGTGGAGGACACGCGTCGGCCAGCGTGTGGAATCGCTGGCCGACGGGAAAAAACCGCCATTTGACGAAAGGTGGTGCGGGCTATATACCACGGTTTTGAGAATGAGCACGGGGGAAGGGGGGTCCACCAGGCGGGGGCTCGTTCCGCTCCGTCGGATCTGGGGAGCAGATCAATGGCCCAAAAGGCTCGCAGCAAATAAAAACACGTGGTGTCATATTTTATACTCCAACCTTATAAAGATGGGTTTTTTAAGGTTTCCAAGGGAAAAAAGGGGCGGAATGGGGACCACGCTTCGGTTTAGCGCCTTTGGACTTGAGCGGCCGGTCGTGGCGCTCGGGCATGTGGAGGAAGAAATGGAAAGGGGCTTAGCCTGAGGGGCTAAAGCCTAACGCATAGAAACGTATGTTTTTCTATGGTTTTTAACTGATTTTTGAAAAAGGAGAAAGGTTCCGATAGGTCAAAAAGTGGGTTTTTAACCTTGGGGAAAAGAAATTAATGGAGGGATAAGGAATATAAAAGGATTTGGTGGGGTTTTTACGGATGAAAGGAAACTGAAGAAATGAAGGTAGAATGGAAATAGGGAAAGGGAAAAAAGGAGGAGGATGCAACAATAATTGATTTGGATTTTCATGGAATATCAAAGGCAGAGAGGGGGAAAAGTATGAAGAACCAACCAGTAGTTTATGATCTTACCAACAGACTTCAAGCACCAACATTTTTAGGCCTGAATTTTTTTCTTGAAGGCTGCAAAGAATATTTAGCCACCAGCTGATATAATTGAAAAATATGGGTGGCTAACAGGGTGGAAACCTTGGGAGAGTTCAATACAGTGTAGAGAGTTTGGGATATACTCAAGGAGGAGGGAGACACTCTCTCATTTTCAGCATCACCCACTCTCATCAGTCATACTGCGCTGGAAGATGTTGCTACAAGGATAGAGGATTGCATCTTCATGGTGCAGGTTGACTGCTCCATAGATTTGGTGAGAGAGATGAAACTTCCCTTGACGAAGGACTCTTTCATACATTGGAGTAGATGGAGGCCACTCATGCTTACATTGCCCAGGATCGGGAGATTCTTTGGAGGTGATAGTCTCTCATGGGAGGCTCATTTCCAGAGATCATCATTTCCATTTGAGCATGAGTAGCTACATGATGGGTATAGCAGCAACTTGGAGGGAAAATTTGGCATGAGGGGATGTCAAGGTCAAGGTAGCAGACAACAGCGTGATGGAGCACCATATTGCAGAACACCAGCACTGTCTAGGTGGAGGATTGATCCAGTATGTAGGACTCAACTTTGGTTGAGTATTCACCAGGATCTTGATGCATGCATGTTTCTTGGATGGCTTTGATGGAGATGGCAGACACCTAGTGGATGATATGATCATCTATCATCATGGCAGACTCTTCTTGGCTAGAGTTTCTAGTCTCAAGGAGAAATTATTTGCATGCAACATGTGAGAACTTTCTAGCTATGCATTCGATACATAATTTCCCTTGCTAGAGGAGTTCACTTGGATGGAATTCAGCATGATCTACATCATCATATGGGTAGATGCACAACCCGATTGATTTTGGAGAGGTTGGCACAACCATTCCCTTACTCATTAGAGGAGAGGGAGAGCATTCAGATGAGCCATTTCAGCTCAAGGTCTCAAGTACATGGTAGAGAAGGTCTAATTTCCCATTTTGTACCTCTTTATTTCATATGAGCAACCTATTGTCTCAAGGAGGATCATCCCTTCTTGCATTTGATATGATGTACTTGCAACTACTTGTAGCCTTGATTGTGGCTAATTTTGTGATGGTTGTGGGGGAAGCCACATACGTCTTGGTGTGCACCATTGGCACCTATTTGTACTTTCATGATTTCATCTCATGAGATGTTTGTGGCAACAAAAAAATGGCTAGTACAACACTTGTTACTTTTTATTTTGAGGCAGGCCAAGGAGGCACTGCGCAGGTTCCATGAGTGGAATTTGGAACCACTCTTTGGTTGTCATTTGACAACTTGTTTCTATTGCATATTTCTCCTTATGTATTTCTATTGAGGAGCTTTATTTGGAGAGCATTGTATGAACAGCTCATTGGGAGCATGATTCTCCCCATTATACATGTTTTATGTTGCAGGAGATACCATGGGAAAACCATGATTGCCACATTGCTACTTGTACCTTCTTGTGGGAGGGACCACTTGGAGAATTTGCAGAGGCATTTCATGGCTGATTTTCTTAATGGGGTAGCTTGGGCCATTCTTGGAGGCCATACTATTTCAGCCCAAGGATAGAGGCAGCCCCATGAACACTTCACATGGAGAGAGGACCATCTTGAGAAGCACAAACACACTCTCCATTCATCCCAACACATTGCAGAAACCAGGGGTTGAGTTTTCATTGGATGATAGGATGAAAGAGAGGACCATCATTGGGAGTAGAATTATCCCATGAATATCATCACTCCTACCTTAAGGAGGCCAAATTCCAGCAGGAAGTATTCCACTACACCTTCTATCTTTCCATGAGGAGCATCATCTTCAGTTTGCATACTTGGGAGAGAGCATTGGAGGGCAGATTTGTTGCAGCATATTTGAGCAGTGGTGGGACCATGGATGAGGAGGCCACAAGAGAATAAGGAGGAGGAATTTTTTTCTCTCTATGCAGTTGCTTGAGGACAAGCAACATGTGGGAGAGCAGGACTGTAATGTTCCCAATTTTTGTCTCAAGGTAAAATGGAACATTATAGTTGCATATTTTTATTTTGTTAAATAAAAATGGGTAAAGTGACCCATTCATGTAATAAACAGGAATAAAATCCCTTACAATTTGAAAATGGATCATCATGGAGCTGGATTTCACACCCTCATGTGTGAAAGGGGTTAAAATGCAAATGGACAAGGCCAAATTGACCAAGTCAAACTGCGTTGGCATGAGTTGGAGAGCACTAAGTGGGACAGCACAGTTTTAGTGGAGGAATATTCCATGAGGGAGGAAACTTCTAGAGGAAGGAAGGTGAAGGCTCATTGAGTTTAAAAGAGGAGCAAGGCAGCCCATTGAGACTATCTTGGATCATTTGATTATTTGTCTATAGAGACAAATTGCTGCCTCTTGCTGTTCAGCAGAGCTGTAGTGCCCTCGGGCACGAGGGAGTCCTATTTAGGATTTCCTCTCCTTATTGAGTAGCTCTTGAAGGATTGCACTCATCCTCCATATTCCGACATTCATACCATATGCATTAGTCTACTCCATCAGCGCAGTTTCTGTAGCAGATTATTGTGCAAAGTGTTGCAGGGTGTTGCTGGAGGTTTCCTACAACACCATTTCAAGCGGATCTTTTAGAGGAGGGAGGTTCTCTACTTCCGAGAGGTTAGTGAGGATGGTTCCAAAGCTTATTCCACTATATTTGGCTGAAGGCCAACCATTACCATCAGTTACAGCGCAGGCCCTCTCATAGACTGTGTTCTAGTTGGAGCACACTTGTAGTGAGGGTTTTGCAGATATTTCAGAGGGTGAACTCTCTTGTGTTAGGATCAACCTGAAATTTGGGAGAATCATTGGAGAAAGGCACATCATCAAATTCAGCCATTCAAATTTCTCCATTCCACTCCACATATTGAGTTGTTGCATCTACCCAGCAACTCCGGCATTTTGACAGTTTTTCATATTTCAGCCAATCCTTCTAGGATTGACTGGAGGTAGTGATTTGGAGGAGATATCAGCTTTCCCCATGATGTATGAACCACATATATGTATATCAATGATGTTTTGCACTCATTTTAGTAGTCTCCCTTCTATGACTGTACAGTTCCTATTCATGGGCATTCTGCTATGGAGCAACATTTTGTATTTTGGCATATGTTTTCGTGGAAGGCTTATTACCTTATTCTTTTGATGTTCATTGTATCATTTTGCTTCTGATATTCATAATAAAATGGCTCAATGGTTTTCACACATTTTGGCATAATTTTTATTCACTGTTATTTCCAGTTTATGTCTTTATATTGTTGTAGCTGCATGTTTGGGTTATCTTGAGAGATTCCCCAATATTTTTGTATTCCCTCTTGGGAATATTGTCCCTTGACAACGCTCTATAGACAGATTCTGATAGTGGGCCAGGAAGCCTCTGGAGTTCATCCTTCTTTATGAAGGTGAAAAATCCAGTAAATGCTCCTTTAGTCCATCTCTGGAATAGATTTTCTTGTCGATTGACAATGTTTCTAAAAAAGGAACATTACACCTTTACCTTATAGGTGACAGTGTAGGCAAGCGCCAGACCCTCTACCCTTACCTTGGTGGATTCTCTTCAACTGACTGGGGTCGTTGCCAGCTCTTACAGGATGTTGTGCCAGCACTCGCAAGAAATATTCTCAAGGCCTAGTTACTTTTGAGTGTGTGAGGATGTAATAGGTCTCATAGGATTTTGAGTATCACACACAAACAAACAAAAACATTTTTTTCTTCATTGATCACATAGATTAAGTTAAAGGGAAAATTCATTTCATTTTCATTTTGTTATGTATGTGGCCATAATTTTTTCATGATCATAGACTCAATACCCTAAAAATTTTTCCAAAACCTAACCTGGTCGACACCCAAATGGTTCCAACGGAACCTCATCGGTCCAGGCGTCTTTTGGACCTCTCCCCATTATCGGGAGGGGTTCCTGGTCTTTCCCTATTTAGGCGTCAAAGACGGAACATTGCCGCAATTTTTGGTTCATCATTTCTTGGAGCAACCTTAGTTGGGAACCCTAGTCGGTCTCCCAACACCACACCACACACCACTCCCCCCTCGTCCCCTGGGGGGCAGAGGAGTGCATCCCATACAGGAATCTAGCTGAATTCACAACAGGGTACGTCACAGACTAACCCTCATTCTAACCAGAAATTCGTGTCTTCACACGTTGCCATGGCGTCAACCTCCCAGTCACTCTTCTTAGCCACGTTAAATCTATCCGATTTAACCAAGATCACAAATGACCCCATCGCACATGACCCCAACTGGCCTCCCATTCCCACGAAGCTCCTTTCAGACATACCAAAGTTTGAAGGCAAGCAAGTGGAATACCCAGGTAATCATATAATGACCTTTCACTTGTGGTGCTCGTCGCATAGCATCATTGATGATACTATTCGTTTGAGGCTATTTCAATTCACTCTTACGGGAGTGGCCGGGAAATGGTATGTGGAGCAACCTCCTACTTCACATGGAACCTTTAGCACCCTCGCTATCGCATTCCTCACATATTTTCAGTTGCCCATTCACCATGATTCGGGAATGGAATTACTGACCCATTTCAGAAAATCCCCCTCCATCCATATCTCAAACCATCTCCATGAATGGAGGCAGCGTCGCAGTTTATGCAAAGCTAAACTCGACGATCGGGTCCTCTTAGATTTATTCTTGAAAACTATGACGATAGAGATTTCAAAGGATGTGGCGCAATGCAACCCCACATCCGAAGAGGACGTAATCAGTAAAGCACAACAGCTTGAACTGATCTATATGCAGTCAGGATCAGGGGAAATTTTAAGGATGGAAAATTATTTTGAAGTTTAAAAAATTGGCGAATATCACTAGTACCTAATATGAAAACTATAAAAATTTTATTGATGTATTTGTAAAATTATTGAAATTTATAATGATTTTATATATACTCACTATATAATGTTCGCAATTTTTAACGTAAAATACTTTTTATATTTTAAAATTTGGGCGAATCATTTTTATAAAAAATGGAAATTTGCGAATCTTTTTTTTGGAAAAATCATGGAAATTAGCCCACCTGCGAATATTAGCCCCTAAAATTTTCCATGGTTAGGATACATCTACAATATCCTTCCTAACACCCCATGCCTGCAATCTTATCAAAAATTTCTAGGCATGTCTAACTCTACATACGGACTAATTGGGTCAACGACCCAAGGGTACCTAGGTAGCAGCAGTCAAAATCACTGTTACATGCATGATTCTTCCCAGAATGTCTCAACCCAGATTTCAAAGTCATCATATGCCGCAACAAAATTTTACTAATAGGGCACAAGCGTATCACCAAGGAGGACCTTATCCTCCGGCTGAGGGGACCCAGTACGCAGGAAGAAACACTGATAGAGGAGCTCCCCCCCAATGGCTAGGTGCAAACATAGGACAAAATTATGCTCAGTCCCAAGCACACAACCCACCTATGCAAACCAATGCATAGGTGAAATTTTTGCAGCCGTCCCAAAATCAACCACACCAGTATGATCAGGAGAACTACCCTCCTAATGTGGTTAAGAAAAAGACCAAAAACAAGCCCAAAGGGAACCTTGGACAGGGGGGCAGCAACCAACAGTGCCCACCGCGATCCCAGGCTAGAGGTAACTCCAACCAGAATCATAACCAGGAGTCAAGCACTATCTAAAGGCAAGGAAATAGTCCACCTCTACAAACAAGCCATTCTTGTTCAATATGTGGTGAGTACGGGCACTATACTCACCACTGTCCCGAAATCCCTGAGCTTAAAAAGCTACAGAGTAACTGAGGACAAGGAGGGTCTTCCCAACAAACTGCGGTGATGCAAGATCCTTACCCCCATCAAGGGATGGTCAGCACTCAGCATCAAAACCCAGTCGATTCCGAGAAAAACAACCATGCGATCTACATGACACGAGAAGAAATTTTTTTCTAGACTCGGAATCACAGCTATGACACCCCACCAGACACCAATATGTTAGGGACTAGTACGAGTGCGCCCACTTCACCTTTGACCATTCCAACTATTCCTACGGAACTATTGCAAAAAATGGTAAAAGGGCCTAATAAGCGAGCAAGTAATTACTCCAAAGCAGCCCATAATTATAGCATCGTGGATGATTTAGCTCAATCATCCACTGCTATATCCGCGTTGGAAGTACTGCAGTCGTGCCCCAAGCAATGAAAAGACCTACTTTCTGTGTTAGGTGCTATCGACCCTGCCGATACGTGCATGATGGCTTTTGTAATATCCTAAAATAAGGAAATTCTACAACAATGAGAATATCTTAAGATATTCTAAATTTGGAGCTACAGCAATACATGAACACAACTGAAAGTGATGCAGCAAATTATCTCATAAAATGTGTGCTAAACACATCTCCATCAGATTATGAACACATTATCAAAATTATGCCTGTATACACTATCTCCAGTGGGGAAAAGCAGAAAAATAGACCCTAAAAATGTTATTCCCAGGTAACTGCGTGATAATAAGGGGAAATAATGGTTGTATCCCTTAGCATATAGTTTAAGGACCTCATATAAAAAAGGAGATCAGAAACAAATCCCTTTTGATAGGTTAAACAGATCTCCCGACCTTACAATGTCTTAGAAACATCCAAATCCCATGACTTAGATTATGCAGAAAACACTGAAGCATGTACAACGTTATTTTATGAGGGGTTCTACAAAAGTACAATAGAAAATCATAGATCTAGAAATGGATGGCACAACTAAGAAAACAGAGATCTGGCCTTCTTATTGCATTATAGAGATAACCCGGCAAGGGCTTCTTTGAGACACATGTACAAAAAGAGCAGATCTGAATGTTCAAATCAGAAATAGCGTAGCCTCACTACAGCATTAGATGAAAATAGTTGAATAATGTACAAGAGGGATAAGAATCCATTTTTATAGCTTTCCGAGAGAAGGGTTGGCCCTTTCCCTAGGAAACTAGCTCCGAAACAAGGCCTAAAACCTTGTTGCAGCAACTCTCTGGAAAAATATGCAGTTCCTCCAAGGGACTGCACTGTAGGAGAGAATAGGTGCTCTGGCCAAGTGCCAAGATATGAAATGAGCTCAGAAATCTCCCTTGTTGATCTCTCAAGAGAAGGAAGACACCCTCTACTGAGAAACAGACCCAAAAGTGGAGTGATCAATCTTCCGCTGCAATACCATGAAACACAACATTACACTGCTATAGAAATAACGCTGTGACTAAAGACTGATGCTTGGCCTCAAGCCTGGATGTGGGACAAATCAGTACAATACTCTCCCAAGAGGCCTCTCAAGGGAAGAGGTGGGATTCCCACTCGGGAACACCCTTATGCTAAACAACACTGCAACCTTGCTAAACAATAAGAGGAAGCCAAGTCTAAGCAGAAAAATGATAATCTAAAACATGAATAAAAAATGCTCCCATCCTCTCCATATATAGCAAGTGAACCTCTTCACATCAGTTCCCATCCACATTTGCCTCCAAGCTCATGCAAGTTGTCCTCCACCAAATCTGTGCAGTTTATCAAGGAGATACAATGTATCTAGACAGTGTATGTTGATTTGGTCAAAGATGACTGAATCAACATGATATCCTCCTTGTTCACACCTAAATGTGCTCCTTCAAGCTACTTATTCTTCCTCTTTTCACATGAGGAATGTTATTCTTTCCTCTAAAGAGGTTAATTGGTCTCCCTACCCATTTATTCATCTTTCTAAAGATAAAACCAACTACAATATTCCATTTAGATGAAATATAAATTTTGGGAATATTACAGTCCTCCCCCTCCAAAATGTTGCTTGTCGTCACGCAACTGTGAAGGTAGAGAAAAATTTCTCCCTTCCTCTTCTTGTGGCCTCCTCATCAATAGATCCCACCATAGATCAGCAATAAATCTGTCCTCCAATTATTCCTCCCAAGTGTGTAAAACATTAGAAAGTGGAAGGTGCAAGTGGAAATCTCCTTGTTGTCCAATGGCCTCCTCAAGATAGGAGTGATGACCAACATGGGGAATCTCATTCCCAATGAGTGATTCCATCACCCATTATATCATCCAAATGAAATGAGTCATTCTAGGTAGCTCATCAAAGCAATCATCAACCCCTGGTTTGTGAAATGTAGTGGGGTTGCATGGAGAGATTAGTTTTCCCCTTTTCATTTGTTTCTCTCTCCATTTATGATAAGTATGGATCAGTTTATGTCTTTAGGCTGAAACAATATGGCCTCCAAGAATGGCCCAAGCTACCCCATCAAACAATTCAGCCATGAAGTGCCTCCTCCAAGCACTCAAGTTCTTCAAATGGCTCACTCCATATGAATAAAAGAGATGTGATGTGGAAATCATGGTTTGCCCATGGCTCCTCCTGAAAAATACAACATGAATAGTAGGGAGAATCATACTCCCAATGGGCATCTCCATCTCATATCCCACTCTCCAAACAAAGTGATCCAGATCTTGGGGGGAGGCCCCCAAGATCTAAAAAGTTGAAATAGATCTCATAAGATCTGCAAAATTAGAATGTTAGAAAAAAAGAGAGAACACAAAGAAAATAAAACCACAAAGAAACTTGTTTTATTAAAACAGAGAATAACTATAGAAGCTACATTGTGGCGGACAATCTGTCCTTTTACAAAGTGAGGCTTGTTATTTATAGCCTTTTTTGAGATACAATACCATAGGTGGATACCATAGGCCAATACCATGGGTAGATACCACTTACAATACCATGGGTAAATCCCATGTGTGGATGAATACCATGGGTGGATACATACCATGGGTCACTTATAATACCATGGGTGAATAAATATCATGGGTGGATGAATATCATAGGTTGATTCCATTTACAATACCATGGGTAAATTCCATGGGTGGATGGATAACATGGGTAGATGAATACCATGGGTTGATGCCATTTTCCATTCGGATCATTCCTCCCTCCTTAAAAAGCAATGGTCCCCATTGCATAAAGTTCCCTCCTGAGAAGCCTTTGTTGAATATGAAGAGCCACTGAAGAGAATGGTTTTGTGTAGTTAACCCATAACCATGATGAACGAAGATCCGAGGATAGAGATACCCTGTAATGCTTGTGACCAACTGTGATATTGACAGTGTGCGGCCTAGCAAATGGACTTCGATGAAGTGTGGGTTTGTGGATGAACCAAAACCATGACAAATGAAGATCCGAGGATAGAGATACCCTGTAATTCTTGTGACCAACTGTGTGACTAACAGTGTGCGGCCTAGCAAATGGACTTCAATGAAAATGATTTTGTGCAGTTGACCCATAACTGTGATGCTGATTGTTAATGAAGTAGCAGGTGCCTACATAGCTTGGGGTGGGAAAGCACGTCTCCAAATAACCCAAGCCGAACGCTGCTATGATGAAATTGATGAATGTGAAGCAGGTGCCTACTAAGGCGGGGTGGGAAGGCACGTCTCCAAAGGGAACCCGCTCCGAATGCTGCTCCAAATTTAAAATGAGCATAACTCAGTCAATATAACTCAGAATATTTATTATAACCTGCTTTTGAAAATGGAATGATCATTCTGCATCTTTAATTTTGTTTGAAACCACTATCTAGAGACTCTAGACTCTCAGATTCACGCTGGAACTGTCTCGCCGTCACAAAATTTCTGAAAAAATAGTTGATTTTAAATCAACGATAACTCCCACATCCGGACTCCGATTCGATCGGTTTGTTTTTTGAACTTCGGTGATTTTTCAAGAGGAGCTTAGATCTATATCCATTCTTCTAAAATTTTTCACTAAAAATTTCGAAAAATGACAGGAGAGCTGCCGTCCATGAATTGTCGTCAGAACATTTTCTGCAATATTACGGATTTAGAATCAATGATATATCCCTCATCCGAACTCCAATTCGGCCGATTTGTTTTTTGAATTTGGGTGTTTTTTTGCAAGGAATTCAGATCTAGTCTTAAATTTTGTAAATTTTTCACCAAAATTTTCAGATATGAGCTTCAAACTCGCCGCCCAAGAAATTCATGCAGTTTGCTGAAGATTGCTACCAAAAATTGAAACTAAAATATGCTTCAAACCCTCATTCCCATGGATTCGTAACCTGAATCTGATACCACTGATCCGGATCTTGGGGGGAGGCCCCCAAAATCTAAAAATTTGAAATAGATCTGACAAGATCTGCAAAATTAGAATGCCAAAAAAAAGAGAGAACACAAAGAAAATAAAACCACAAAGAAACTTGTTTTATTAAAACAGAGAATAACTGTAGAAGCTACATTGTGGCGGACAATCTGTCCTTTTACAAAATGAGGCTGATTATTTATAGCCTTTTTTGAGATACAATACCATAGGTGGATACCATATGCCAATACCATGGGTAAATACCACTTACAATACCATTGGTAAATCCCATGTGTGGATGAATACCATGGGTGGATACACACCATGGGTCACTTGTAATACCAAGGGTGAATAAATATCATGGGTGTTTGAATACCATGGGTCGATGCCATTTACAATACCATGGGTAAATTCCATGGGTGGATGGATAACATGGGTAGATGAATACCATGGGTTGTGGATGGATAACATGGGTAGATGAATACCATGGGTTGATGCCATTTTCCATTCGGATCATTAATGATCCGAATGGAAAATGACATCAACCCATGGTATTCATCTACCCATGTTATCCATCCACCCATGGTATTGTAAATGGCATCGACCCATGGTATTCATCCACCCATGATATTTATTCACCCATGGTATTACAAGTGACCCATGGTGTGTATCCACCCATGGTATTCATCCACACATGGGATTTACCCATGGTATTGTAAGTGGTATCTACCCATGGTATTCGCCTATGGTATCCACCTATGGTATTGTATCTCAAAAAAGGCTATAAATAACAAGCCTCACTTTGTAAAAGGACAGATTGTCCGCCACAATGTAGCTTCTACAATTATTCTCTATTTTAATATTGTAGAAGCTACATTGTGGCAGACAATCTGTCCTTTTAAAAAGTGAGGCTTGTTATTTATATCCTTTTTTGAGATACAATACCATAGGTGGATACCATAGGCCAATACCATGGGTAGATACCACTTACAATACCATGGGTAAGTCCCATGTGTGGATGAATACCATGGGTGGATACACACCATGGGTCACTTGTAATACCATGGGTGAATAAATATCATGGGTGGATGAATACCATGGGTTGATGCCATTTACAATACCATGGGTAAATTCCATGGGTGGATGGATAACATGGGTAGATGAATACCATGGGTTGATGCCATTTTCCATTCGGATCACAAAGCTTCCCATGAACATAGAAATATCACCAATACATGGAAGCAAAACCCAATGAAAACAAGTTGTCACTTGACAACCGGAAAGTGGATCATAGTTCCACACATGGAACCAGCACAGTGCATCCTTTGCCTAAATCAAATCAAACAATAACAAGTGTTTTTCTACCCACTTGTTTTCTGCCACAATAATTTTACAAGATAGCAACATGAAAGTACAAATTGGTGTCAATCGTGCACACCAAAATTCATTTGGCTTCCCCCACAAACCACCAATGAGATAGCCAATGTAATATCCCCTTTTCAAGATTGCTCTTGAATCATGCATGAAAAACGCATTTCCAGAAACATATGCAATAAAACAGTGAAAGGATCACTTGGATACCATATATACATCCATCTAACATATAAAAAAAAGAGTAGATCAGAAAGAAATGAAACTAGGTGGGCTAAACAGACCTCCCACACTAGTGTAGCTAAAAATGATGGAAAACCCCAAAACTGCAAATTGTCGGAGTAGCTGCTCAAGGGAATATGCAGTCTAAGAGAGGTTTTACACATAAAATCATAGGAGAACGATATATCTACTCATGTATTGATAAATAATTTTGAAGAACAAAGATCTAATCTCCTATACAAAATACAAAACAAACCGGCAAGGGTTTCTTGTCAAACACTCTATATATAAAATGGGAAATCCAGTAATTTACTGAATAACCACTGAAATAATAAAGTATATGAGTGTAGAGGCCTGAAATACATCTTATCTGCTGTAGATCCCTCAAGGACTTCCTCCCATGAAAGGATGAACCTCTCAATCACAAGGAAACTCTGAAACGGAGCCACCAAACCATGAAATGAACACTACCTCCAAAATAACGCAGTCCCTAGCAGAAAAAACACTGGGAGGGTATGGGAAATGTGTGTTCTGATACCAAATATCTGAAATGAGCTCTAGAGCTCCCCAAATATATCTCTCAAGTGAAGGAAATCTTCCTCCAATGAGAAAATAGCTCAGAGACCAGGATTCCAATCCCTTCCACTGCTGCACCCAGCAACACTACACAATCTCTGGCAAAGATGTGTTGATAAAGATGGATGAAGCTTGGCCTGAAAACCTGATGTGGAAATATGAATAAAAATTCTCCCAATGAGGCTCCTCAAAGGAAAGAGGTGGGATTCCCGCCTGGGAACACCCAGTGCTAAACAACACTGCAACTTTGCTAAGCAGCAAAGCAACAACAAGTCTTGGAAAACAAGAATAATAATCTAAGACATGAAGAATAATGTTGCCATCCTCTTCCTTATATAATATATAAGTTTTCTTTCCCTTGGCCCCACTCAACTAGGTTAATTCTAACCCAAGTTACATCTCCCTCCAAAATTGCGTTATCCATCCTAGGATTCCTCCTCCACTAAAACTGCGTTGTTGACTTAGTCAAAGCAGCTTCATTTTATCTCTGTTCACACATGGAGGTGTCTTATTGAGCTATAAAGAGTGTATCCTTTCACACTTGGAGTGTTTTTATCCTCCTTAGGAGACTAATGGGCTTTTCTACCCATTTATTCATCGGCTAGTGCTGTTGCTAACTCTAATGTTCCATTTAGCTTGAAGGCTAAAATTTTGGAACATTATAGTCCTCCCCTCCAAAATATTTTCTTGTCCTCAAGAAAATGCATAAGGAGAACAAAATTTCTCCCCTCTTCCTCATGTGGCCTCCATCAATAGCCTCCATCACTGCATCAAGAGAATCTGCAAATATTATGTCATCCAATGCATCCTCCCAAGTGTGCAAAACCAAAGTGTCTACATCAAACAAAGGTGGAAAATGTGAATGGAAACCTGCTATATGTCTCATGGCCTCCACAAAGTAGGAGTTATGATCATCATGGTGAATGAGTGCCTCCCTCACCCATGCTATCATCCAAATGAAGTGAGTCACCCTCCAACATGGTAACTCATGAAAAGTAACCTCCACCTTTGGCTCATGAAATGAAGGTGGGATGAATGAATGTACATGATAGGAAAGAGGGCCTATCCCATGTTGTCCTCCTCTCCACTCATGATAAGTGTAGAGGGCATGCTGATCTTGGGCTGAAACATGATTTCCCTCCAATGGCAAGAAGAAGATTTAGCCTCCAAGGACTCTTCCTCCAAAATCATGAGACATGCCAACCCAAACCATTCCATTCAAGATGAATGGCACATCATCACCACATGGCATCCAAATCAGAAAATGGCTGAAAGTTATGTGCAAGTTTGGATGATACATATGGCCTCTTTGGTGGATACAACGCAGTTCTCCCAACTGTTGATTGAGAACTTCATAAGGCAAGTGGTCCTGCAACAAGTTACAAGTTGTATATGTTTGTTCTCCCAACATGGGGAAGTGAGCATCAATGTATATCAGCTGTACATATATAAAATAACAATACACTTTTCCAAATTCATGTATATATGGGCTACTATCATCATAAACATTGGCCCTAAAGTGACCATGAAACCCAAAAATACTCTTGCTCTTTTGAGAAGCAATACATTGTTCAAACATGGTGTGAAAGTACAAATACTCAATGGAGTAATCAACAAGTACAGAAATGCATTCCCTACCATACATAGTGAGTAGGCTAAAAGTGAGGTCCATGTATAAGCTCCCCCATGAGGATTCCCTCACAAAAATCTGCAAGAAGAAGGGATACAAATAATCTTTGGAACACTCCATGAATAAGAACACACTCCCATGTGACAGCACTGTAGGCCTTAAGAATAAGGCTCCATGACTTATCCCTTTTAAATTCCACATGCCAAAGCTATCCACCATCATGCTTCTATGTGAGAAGATCATCTTCCAACATGGAAGTCTCTCATGATCCTCCAACACTGAAGGGTAGCCATCTTGCACCATGAATGTGTCTTTCTTCTCTTCAGAAATATCATGAAAAGTATGGGAAGAATTTTTCCCATACTCTCCCAAGTGCAACCATAGCATCAACAATTTCTGTTGCTGCCTCTTTTCTCCCTCATATAAGCTATGAAGTGAGATCATGACGATCAACTTGTATGATGCCCCATACCAACAAGTCTTATGTTGCTCTATCATATGGGTGTCATGCCATCCAATTGGCTTCTCTCTCCATACAAAGCTTCCCTTGAGAAAAAACACATCAGCAATACATGGAAGAAAAATACAATAAGAGCAAGTTTCCAAATGACAACCGGAGAGTGAATTATAGTTCCACTCATGGAACCAGAGCAGTGCATTCTTTTCCTGCATCAAAATAATAAATAACAAGTTCTTTACCAACCACTTGTCTGCTGCCACAGTCATCTCATAAGATGAAAACATGAATTTACAATATGGTGTCAATGGTGCACACCAAGAAACATGTGGCTTCCCCCACAACTCATCAAAAGGATAGCCAAATTCAACGCCACAAGTAGCTGCAAGTACATCATCATACAATATGCAAGAAGAAGCAATTCTTCTTGATACATCATGTTGCTCAAATAAGGAAACAAAGTATAATACAAAATGTAAAAGTATACCTCCTCCATCATGTACTTGAGGTCTTGAGCTGAAATGGCTCAACTGGAAACTCTCTCTTACTTCTAATGAGTAGGAAGGTGGTTGTGACATCATCTCTATCACCATTTGGGCTATGCATCTCTCCATATGCTGAAATATGTCATGTTGAATGCCCTCCCAAGTGAACTCCTCCATCAACTGGAAATATGCATCAAAGTGTGTAGAAGAGAAGTCCTCATTTGTTGCATGTAACAATTTCTCCTTGAGACTAGAAGCTCTAGTCAAGAAGACTCTACCATGTAAATAGATGACCACACCATCCACCATGTATCTGTCATCTCCATCCGGGTCATCAAGAATCATGCATGCACCAAGATCCTTGGAGCACTCTACCAAAAGCTGAGACCTCCAATAAGGATCAATCCTCCTCAAAGACATCACTGGTGATCTGGCATGTGAAGCTCTCCTCATGCTGATGCCTACTACTTTGACATCCCCCATGCCATATTCTTCCTCAAAACTCTTCACCTTTCCAAAATCCAAGAGTGGTGAACCCAAAGACAAGATATCTCTCATCAACTGTAGATCTGGTGGCCTCCCTGGTAGAATGCCTCTATGTAGTGAGACATCAATGTCAAGAGTAGACTGTACATATGATTGGGCAACCTTGCCCTTGCCCTTACAGCGCAAATCAGTCTGCCTCTTTCTTGCACTGGCTCTCTAGAATAGAGAAGGGTGTGTGCCTCTCATCAAATGATGTTGCTCTTCCTCCCTTCCTCCTCCTTCTAGCTGCAATGCTGCACAATCATGATACTCACTGATTGTGCTTGGACCTCCATGTATGGGATCCTCGGGAACTTATTTCAAGGATACAATAATCCCTCTCATTGGAGCATGTGCTCCTTTTTCATCTGCATGAGGCACTGGATGTGCTCTAGATGTGACAGTTTTTTTTCCCTCTTCTTCATCAATGTGTGCAGGCAACATCTCAACAATTGTATCCCTTTGTGAAAAATTGATCCCCATGCGCTCTTGTTCAAGAATATGAACTGGAGGTTTTCCTTCTGGCAATGTGTTATGCAAGACATCAGCTCCTCCCAAGGTTTTCCGAAATGGATTTTCCTTCATTACATGCAAGGGTTTTGTTTTCTCAAGTTTTCCTTGCTCATGTGCCTTAGGGAGCTTTTCACCAAACCTTCCCATCAAAGTTTCTATGAATCTTGTATAAGAAGAAGTGTTTGCATTTTTTAAACAACATGACTCAAAAATCCACCATGCATGAGCCTTACCTCTGAAATGCAGCGCTACAAATTTGATGGCTTCATCTCCGGAAATATGGTGTAGCTGCAAATAGGAGTCTAGCTCCTTCACCCAAGCTCCAGCTGAAAATGTAGCTGATCTGGAAAAAGTAGATAGATGAAATCTATCTGCATCCTGCTGCTTTCTCTTCTCCACTTTGATCTTGCAAAACTCCTGGAAATGAATATGATCTCTAAACCTCTCAATTTGAGATTCATACTCCTACAACAAATCACTAAGAGTCCTCCTCTTAGGCATTTTTCCTCCTCCCATCCATCTTAGGATAGCTCTGGGCATTTGACTGCACTGTGAAACATGGAGTTTAGTTGCATGCTCACACTCACCATGTGAAAATCTAGATTCAGCTCTAGATTCAACCTCCTTTGGAGATCCCATCGCCAATCTCATCTTCTTCAACTCTCCTTGAAAGCTCATTATAGATTTTGGAAGAAGCTTTGTAAGCTTGTCTTCCTTTCTTCCTTCACATTCTGAAGCTTTCTGGCTTATTTCCATCTCTCCTTCCTATGATATCTAGATCTCACAAGCTCAGCCAGAGATCATGCTTTGATACCACTGTAATATCCCCTTTTCAGGATTGCTCATGAATCATGCATGAAAAACGCATTTCCAGCAACATATGCAATAAAACAGTGAAATGATCACTTGGATCCCATAGATACATCCATATAGCATCTAAATACAACCGGATATCAAAAATAAATGAAACTAGGTAGGCTAAACAAACCTCCCACACTATTGTAGCTAAAAATGATGGAAAACCCCAAAACTGCAAAATGACGGAGTAGCTGCTCAAGGGAATGTGCAGTCTAAGAGAGGTTTTACACAAAAAATCATAGGAGAACAATATATCTACTCATGTATTGATAAATAATGCTAAAGAACAAATATCTAATCTACTATACAAAATACAAAAGAAACCAGCAAGGGTTTCTTGTCAAACACTCTATATATAAAATGGGAAATCCAGTAATTTACTAAATAACCACTGAAATACTAAAGTAAATGAGTGTAGAGGCCTGAAATATATCTGATCTGCTATATATCCCTCAAGGAATTCCTCCCATGAAAGGATGAACCTCTCAATCACAAGGAAACTATGAAACGGAGCCACCAAACCATGCAATCAACACTGCCTCCAAAATAATGCACTCCCTAGAAGAAACAGCGCTGGGAGGGTATGGTAAATGTGTGGTATGATACCAAAGATCTGAAATGAGCTCTGGATCTCTCCAAACAGATCTCTCAAGTGAAGGAAAGCTTCCTCTAATGAGAAAATAGCTCAAAGACTGGGATTCCAATCCCTTCCACTGTTGCACCCAGCAACACTGCACAATCTCTGGAAAATCTGTGCTGATGAAGATGGCTGAAGCTTGGCCTGAAAACCTGATGTGGAAATATGAATAAAAACTTTCCCAATGAGGCTCCTCAAAGGAAAGAGGTGGGATTCCCGCCAGGGAACACCCAGTGCTAAACAACACTGCAACTTTGCTAAGCAGCAAAGCAACAACAAGTCTTGGCAGACAAGAATAATAATCTAAGACATGAAGAATAATGTTTCCATCCTATTCCTTATATAAGATATGAGTTTCCTTGCCCTTGGTCCCACTCAAATAGGTTACTTCTAACTCAAGTTACATCTCCCTCCAAAATTGCGTTATCCATCCTGATTCCTCCTCCACTAAAACTGCGTTGTTGACTTAGTCAAAGCAGCTTCATTTTATCTCTATTCACACATGGAGGTGTCTTATTGAGCTAGAAAGAGTGTCTCCTTTCACACTTGGAGTTTTTTTATCCTCCTTAGGAGACTTATGGGATTTTCTACCCATTTATTCACCGGCTAGTGCTGTTGCTAACTCTAATGTTCCATTTAGCTTGAAGGCTAAAATTTTGGAACATTACAGCCAATCTCAATGTTAAAAATGGCTTCAAGTACATCATCATACAATATGCAATAAGGGATAATCCTCCTTGGTACAGCATGCTACCCATATAAAGTAAAGAAGTACAAAACATAATGCAGAATTATACATTCTCCACCATGTACTGGGGACCTTGAGCTGAAATGGCTCAACTGGAAATTATCCCTCACCTCCAAAGAGTAAGGAAGTGGCTGTGACATCATCTCTATCCCCATCTGGGCTATGCATCTCTCCATATGCTGAAATATATTATGTTGTATGCCCTCCCAAATGAACTCCTCTGCCAAGGAAAGATATGGAAAAGAAGTCCTCATGTACTGCATGTAGCAACTTCTCCTTGAGCTTAGACGCTCTAGTCAAGAAGACTATTCCATAAGAATAGATGACCATATCATCCACCATTTATCTATCATATCTATCTATGCCATCAAGGATCATGCAAGAAGCAAGATCTTTGGAGTACTCTACCAAGAGTTGAGTCCTCCAATATGGATCAATCCTCCCAAGAGACAGCGCTGGTAATATGGTATGTGAAGCTCTCCTCATGCTGATGCCTGCTACTTTGACATCCCCCATGCCAAATTCTCACTCAAAACTCTTCACCTCTCCAAAATCCAAGAGTGGTGAGTCCAAAGACAAGATTTCTCTCATCAACTCTAGATCTGGTGACCTCCCAGGTGGAATGCCTCCATGTAGTGAGACATTAATGTCAAGAGTATATTGTACGTATGGTTGGGCAACCTTTCCCTTGCCCTCATAGCGCAAATCAGTCTGCCTCCCTTCTGCATTAGCTCTCTGAAATAGAGAAGGGTGTGTGCTTCTCATCAAGTGATGCTGCCCTTCCTTCCTACCTTCTCCTTCCATCTGCAATGCTTCACAATCATGTTGCTAATTGATTGTGCTTTGACTTCTATGTATGAGATACTAGGGAACTTCTTGCAAGAATACAAGAATTCCTCCTATTGGATCATGTGCTCCTCCTTCCTCTGCATGAGGTACTAGATGTGTTCTAGATGTGACAGCGTGGTTTCCCTCATCTTCATCAATGTGTATGGGCAACCCTCCAATAATTGGATTCTCCTATGAAAAAGAGATCCCTGTGCCCTCTTGTTTAGGAATATGAGATAGAGGTCTTGCCTCTAACAATGTATGATGCAAGATGTCAGCTTCTCCCATGGTTTTCTAAAGTGGAGTGAAGTTTATAATTTCCTCCATCACATGCAAGGTTTTTGTTTTCTTAGGTTCTTCTTGCTCCAATACATGTGTCTTAGGAAGTTTCCCATCAAACCTTCCCACCAATGTTTTAATGAATCTTGCATAAGAGGAAGTATTTTCATTTTTCAAAGAACAAGATTCAAAAATCCACCATGCATAGGCCTTACCTCTGAAATGCAGTGCTAAAATTTTGATGGCTTCATCTTCATAAATGTGGTGTTGTTGTAAATAGGAGTCTAGCTCCTTCACCCAAGCTCTAGCTGAACATGTAGGTGAACCATCAAAAGTAGATAGAATAAATATATCCATATTCTGCTGCTTTCTTCTCTTCACCTAGATCTTACAAAATTCTTGGAAAGTGGTATGATCTCTAAACCTCTCAGTTTGAGATTCATACTCCTGCAACAAATCACAAAGAGTTTTCCTCTTAGGCATTCTCCCTCCTTTCATCCATCTCATGATAGATTTGGGCATTTGACTGTGTTGTGCATCATGGTGTGTAGCTGCATGCTCACACTTACCATGTGCAAATATAGATCTAGCTCTAGATCCATACTCTTCTAGAGATTCCATCTCCATTATTATTTTCTTTAGATCTCCTTGAATGCTCTATGTAAATATTGGAAGAAGCTTTGAAAGCCTATCTTCCTTCCTCCACATAATGGAGTCTTCTCTTTTCTGTACATCTCCCCTTCTTTTGATGGAATAATTACTGAGATTCACAGGCCGTGCCAAGATGATGCTTTGATACCACTATAATATCCCAAAATATGGAAATTCTACAACAATGAGAATATCTTAAGATATTATAAAGTTGGAGCTACAACAATACATGAACACAACTGAAAGTGCTGCAAAAACTTATCTCATAAAATTTGTGTTAAACACATCTCCATCATATTATGAACACATTAGCAAAAGTATGCCTTTATACACTATCTCCAAGTGGGGAAAAGCAGAAAAATAGACCCTAAAAACGTTATTCCCAGGTAACTATGTGATAATAAGAGGAAATAATAATTGGTTCCCTTAGTATATAGTTTAAGGCCCTTACATACAAAAGGAGATCATAAACAAATCCCTTTTGATAGGTTAAACAGATCTCCTGGCCTTACAATGTCTTAGAAACACCCAAATCCCATGACTTAGATTATGCAGAAAATATTGAAGCATGTACAATGTTATTTTATGAGGGGTTATGCAAAATTACAATAGAAAATCATAGATATGTAGATGGATGGCACAATATGCTAAGAAAATAGAGATCTGGCCTTCTTATTACATTATAGAGATAACTCGGCAAGGGCTTCTTTGAGACACATGTACAAAAAGAGCAGATCTGAATGCTCAGCTCAGAAATAATGTAGTCTCACTACAAAATTACATAAACATAGCTGAATAATGTACAAGAGGGATAAGAATCCCTTTTTCTAGCTTTTCGGGAGAAGGGTTGGCCCTTTCCCTAGGAAACTAGCTCCGAAACAAGGCCTAAAAACTTGTTGCAGCAACTCTCTGGAAAAAGACACAATTCCTCCAAGGGAATGCACTGTAGGAGAGTAGAGGTGCTCTGGCCAAGTGCCAAGATATGAAATGAGCTCAAAAATCTCCCTTGCTAATCTCTTAAGAGAAGGAAGACACCCTCTACTAAGAAACAGACCTGGAAGTGGAGTGATCAATATTCCGTTGCAACACCCTACAACACAACATTAAATTGCTACAGAAATAATGCTATGACTGAAGACTGATGCTTGGCCTCAAGACTGGATGCAGGAAAAATTAGTACAATACTCTCCCAAGAGACCTCTCAAGGGAAGAGGTGGGATTCCCGCTCGGGAACACCCTTGTGCTAAACAACACTGCAACCCTGCTAAACAGGAAGAGGAAGCCAAGTCTAAGCAGACAAATGAAAATATAAAACATGAATAACAAAGGCTCCCGTCCTCTCCATATATAGCAAGTGAACCTCTTCACATTGGGTCCCATCCACATTTGCCTCCAAGCTCATGCAAGTTGTCCTCCACCAAATATGTGCAGTTTATCAAGGAGATATAATGTATCTAGACAATGTATGTTGATTTGGTCAAAGATGACTGAATCAACATGATATCCTCCTTGTTCACACCTAAATGTGCTCCTTCCATCTTCTTATTCTTCCTCTTTTCACATGAGGAATGTTATTCTTTCTTCTAAAGAGGTTAATGGGCCTCCCTACCCATTTACTCATCTTTCTAAAGATAAAACCAACTATAATACTCCATTTAGATGAAGTCTAAATTTTGGGAATATTACAGATTTCGACTTAGACAAGGCCATCCCTAGGCTTCCTTCTATGGCCGCCTTCCAGATACCAGTATCAGTACAGAATATCACTATTCACCGATGTGTCATTGACGAGGGTGCATCGACATGCATCATGTCAAAAAATGTGTGGCCGAAGTTAGGATCCCCCGAACTCAAACCTTCTGTCTTCACGCTCAAATCATACGACGGTCGTCCCTCGACTCCCATCGGCCTCTACCAAAATGTACCGGTCTACTTAGCCGGAAAGATAGTCCACATAGAAATTGAAGTCTTGGAGGCTCACTTGGATTACAACATACTCCTTGGGCAGAGTTACATGTATGCCATGTCTGCCATAGCATCCTCCATCTTCCGCATCATGATGATCCCCCACAAGGATCGAATCATTACGGTAGACTAGCTGATGCACAGTGAAAAGCGTCCCCTAACTAACACAGATGTAATTCTACCCTACATAGATACAGCTGCAGATGTTCTTTCATGGTATCAAGAATATGGTCCTGGCCAATTCAAACCATCGTCCGTCCTAAGGTCATTCCTAGGAGATCCTCCCATTATCCCTGAGGTGTCGCCTGATGCCACAGGGGCCCCGGTGTGCATGATGTCCACATCAAGCGCCGAGGAAATTCAGGACATGGACTCAAGTAGTAACGACACCGAGGCATCGGCCACGGCAGCCTCTCTAGCCTACGCTGCCTCCCAAACCCCTTTCCTCTACCCACCTCTTGGCTTCGTCTCCCAATAGGTTTTGGTGACACTGGTGTTACCCAACATATCATTAGCATTCCCAGTTTGGTACATCGTTCCCCCTTTCGAAACAGGAGCCACAAACATTACTGCCATAGGGTTAACGTCCCTCAATCCCGAGTAACCCCAACCTATCCAAGAAACGGTCGCAATCGCCCCCGCAAGGGAAGTTCCCATTGCGAAACTAGTTACCATGGCCAAGAAAACTGTAAAGAGAGGAAAGAAAGCAGTAACCCCCACCATGCAAAGGGAGTAATCAATCTACGCTATATGTGATGTCATAGGCCACCCTACCCACATATGTCTGGAGTTGGACGAGTTAAAACCACTCCTTGGCTCCGAAGCAGACATCTCGATGTCGTGTTCCCGCAAAAAGGAACCATCCACCAAAAGTACACGCAAACTGCTGCGTACCAATCACGCATGCGCTCTTTGTGACACCTATGGGCACTATACCCACCATTGTCCAGAAATACCACGTTATAGGGACACCTTACATGCGATTGAGTGATCCTATCAAGAGGATCCCTCCATCCAGTCTATCAATGAAAAGCCTTGCATCATCCTGTACCTACAGGAAGAGTGACGATCACCTAAAAGACCTCCCGCCATACCACCTCCCCCAGTCGAAAGGTGCGTACTTTGCAATGAACTTGATCATTTCATCATTGACTTCCTAGCCTTGGAAATGTTCCAACGATGGTACCCAGTCCATGTAGTATACCGTGCTAACATGGACATCCAATATTCATGTCAGATATGTGGCGACAACCACCTGATACATCGTTGTCACTATGTGCCAAGATTCCGTACAGCCTTAGCCTGTATGAGATCGACTATTGTCCGCCTCTCCCAAGAAGATGGCGTGGACTTGTGACAAATACATCCACCCTGTGGCCATCGGGAAGATGACCAATTAGGGAAATCTGTCCCCCGCCAAATGCCGACAATGCAACACACCACATACGGTTCATGACATCATGCATCGGAACCATGACTTGAGCTATATGCTCATCTACCATAGGTGTCGAGGTAGCTGCAACTACAAGAGTATTTGTCCCTACGATAGTACAGACCCAATCTATCTACACTCTATTGACCGCATTTGGTTCCACCACATCCACGATGGAATCTTTGTCGTGTTTCTCAACCAGCTCAACCTGGATCACCCCCATTTAGTATAAACCTACAAAGGAACAATCCCCCTTTGGGACCTTGTTTCATTTGGATGAGGATATCCTAGAAACCATGACAGAGCCTGATTACCCATGGGATGTAATGCATCACCGCTCGTTGTTTCTCCCTAAGAAAACAGTCAGTCTTGACAAGACAACCGAACCAGAGATATATGCGATCGAATCAAAAGAATTTCTACCATCAAGAAAGGTCGACTGGTTAAAAAACCCCATCCCAGCACCCGATGCATTTGAGGAAGGCAATATGTCAAATATTTCACCTACCATGAAGGTGAACATATCTCAAAATTCGTCAAAGGTCGAAGAAATCGCGCTGGGGGAAGCATGTTCCCTAGAAGAGCTAACCTCTTATACCAAATTATTACAAGAGTATCGAGATATCTTTGCATGGGACTACTCAGAAATTCCTAGGCTTAGTCCTACGATCGTAGAGCACCATATTGACACTTGGCCAGATGTAACCCCAGTCTGCCAAAAACAACGTCAACTGCACCCATCAAATCCAGAATCAATAAAACGAGAAATCGACAAGCTTCACAAAGTCGGGTTTATCTACCCCATCGCCTATACGTCTTGTGTTTCTAACCTTGTTCCCATCATGAAAAAACATGGCACCATATGCATTTGTACCAATTTTCAGGATTTGAACAGAGCTTGTCCTAAAGACAATTATCCCACCCCATTCATCGACCAAGTTATCGATGCTTGTGCCAGCCATGAGGCTCTATCCTTTATGGATGGGTTCTCCAGATATAATCAAATCCAGATCCGCCATATAGATTAGTACAAAACTACGTTCACCACCCCCTGGGGCACATTTTCATACAATTTAATGCCATTTGGCCTAAAAAATGCCAAATCCCACCTCCTCATGTCTGGCTCCCATGGCCCCCCAATAGGCACCACCACAACGGGCCTCAGCAACACCACCCTCTCGTACATAATGTTGCACAACATGCTAGCGTACGCAAATGACTTGGATCCACGTTGGACCTTATTCATTTGTGACACCATACCATCAAAATAGAAATGGGCGAAATCGAAAAAATGCCCGCCCCTCAACCGGTGTAAAACTCCCACCTACGGGCCCGATGCCTAATGTGGAGCAAACGACCCCACTAGTCACACAATAATAGCCAAAGCACACCTCTTGGCCACATCTGTCACTGATGCAATATTGATGCACCCCTCAGTAAGAGGCACATCGCTGAAATGTCTCCTCCAGAACCTGTCTAGGTTCACTCTCCCAGTAGGGAGTGGATACCTCAGTGCCTCACCCTGAGGTAGTAACCCGGTCACAAAGTATATATCTGTCTCCAAATGGATAATCAAGTTAATCCCCCTAAATACGAACATATTACGCCTCCTATGCCAATGTTGTATAATGTAACGTAACAATCGGTCCTAAGACTGAAGAAACTCGTTCTCCGCAAATTTCAGAAGGCCCCATGCGGCTAACTGACGGCACGCCCCAACATCAGCAGCTAGAGCGGCTCGGATCTCCATCCAATCTCTCTCTCTCCACACCAACCTACCAAGCAACACATGCACCCATCAATACAGAGAAAAACATTAAAACAGACAATAAAAACCCAAGTTTTTCTATCAACCTGCCCTTTGTGCACCTATTTCTCAAATAGGCATGCCCTTGCGCACCTGTTTCCTACACAGGTGCACCCTTACATGCAAAAAGGAGGGAATAGCATGCCTTCACATGTTTTTCCCTCAGAAATGCGTGCAAGAGGGGTGCCTCTTTCCCTAGATCGCCCACGCAATCTAGGGCAAAAAGTCCCTTTGAGGTCGTACAAACCCAATTTGTACGGCCCCCGGCACCATCAAACTGAAAAAATTGAAATGCAGGACGTCATGGAAGTTACCTCGGCATAATATCGCTAATCCATGGTACACAGGCTAACTGCAACGACAAGAAAGGCTCTACAATGACCTCTGATCTCCCAAAACTCAGCAAGTACAAATGAATAGGATTAGGGCCATAACCCCATATTTATCGTTGTTTTCCCAGAACTTCGGAGGTCAATAACAAGATATCAGGAGGTCCATTATGCAAACGATAAGTTGCACCATCGTTTGTATTCCATGACGAAAGAAATCGATGCCACACATTCTCTTTCCGAAAAAATATTTTTTTCAGCGCCGACAGGTATGCACCCTCCCATCTTCCTTTCCAAAGTTCATGTCTTTCAATAATATTGGATGAAAAGAATATGCTTTCACTTGAGGTAGTTGTTTTTGCAGGAAGAACCTGCAAACCATTCACAACACCATTCACTGAAAGTTCCGGAGCAGATATCATTCTACCCTCAACATGATAGAGTCCCAGAAAACTTTGCATATCTTGACATCATTTCTCCATTAGAAATAAACCATAGGTTCCTCATACCCGACCACGTTTATCGTCACCTCACCCTGCATATGATAAACGTCTGCGTTGGTCGGTAGAGCCTCCCCTCCATGGCGATCGTCACCCAAAGTAGACCGTATATCACAGCACAAGAGACGCCATGGCCATACCATTTTAGTCCGGGAAGCGCCTCATGCCCATCCATCTATCATGCATAAGGTCAAGTTTACCATTCAAACTCAAAATCCCCTTCCCGGATGACTAGGTTGTACAAGAAGATTGAAAGCGCACCTCCGTGCATCAGATTTGGCCCACCATACCTTTATTAGCATAATCCCATCTGCAACATCCTCCACTTCATCAACCCCACACATGAGACCAACTAATGGGACCCCTACCCCCAGAAAAACACCGTCCTCACACCTTCAGTGAGAAACCCTCTTTCATGTTTTGGGGTACCCGTCTCTGTGTTTTGTACAAACCAAACCCCATTATTTTATTCTTTTGGTAAGTGTACAAAGACCGCAAATGATACCCTTTTCCACTTCACCCTCATATTTCATCTTTTCCCCCATGACAGCAGTCCCTCATTCCCCTTGGTTGAAGTATTTCACCCCCATGCATGCACCACCACGACATTCATAGCCGGTCCACACCCGCCTTGGAAGTCCTACCGACTCTATGGATTTCCCTTCAGAAATAACTATGACTATTGCCAAGCTGCTCAAGTATATTTCGACCTCAAGCCACTGAATCCCCATCATCCGTTTTTAGTCACCTCTCACCAAAATGCCTATATTAAACTCATCACATCAAGGTCCCCGACCCCTTATGTCGGTGACGCATGGTTTGGTTAAGGCTTCCTTTTTGTCGACCTTGACACCTCTTTTCCAAAAAGGAAGCGGTACCTTGGATTACCCCTCCCCATGCAAAGGGGTATCCTCGGGTGGCACTGTGGGAGACACCATTGTCCACAGATGTCATTGATACTCCTGAATTTCGACCATAGAAAAATATTTCATGTCACGATGGTATCGTACCTTAGAACCATTGCACTTTGATCAGATCCGTCGAAGACCCATGCCTCCATAAGCATCTCTGACAACAATGATTACACTGGAAGGTCCCAACCAGTACATATGCGTACATTGCGCAGTGATATGCCATGCCAAGATCATGCATATGGGTACCAAATTCCACCTATCGTCAAAGAAAAAATTCCCCTGAGGGCGTCATCAGTCGTCGTCAACAAATACCAGCATCACTACCATAGTAGTGGCACAGAAAGCACATGTGTCTGTCAATTTTGTTTAAATAGCCATAGCATCAGGAGCATGGGATATGCCCGCCTCGTTGAAATTTTTTAATTATGTTGTATATTCTTTCTGCTTGCAGGGGGTCCCTTAGGCCATGGTTATCTCGGAAACGGTGCAAGGTGTTGTCAATTCCAAAATTCACACATGCCTCTCTCTCTCTCTCTCTCTCTCTCTCTCTCTCTCTCTGCATACGATACAAAAAAGAAACTATGATGTATTTCGGCTATACAGTTCTTCCTAGACCTCACACATTAGGGTGTAACTGTTAACATTGGAAAATTGTACAGTAGAAGACATCATCAATTAATGTCAAGCCTAAGGATTTATAGGGCAGGAACACATTATGGAATCAAGAAGTATTTAAAATCTCTAAGGTTTTGAGAAAATCATATTTGAACTAGTCATAAATGCTGAATTGCGCGCTTTATTCTTTGAAAAGAGCGCCTTCTGCGCGCCTTTTTTCCCGATAAGCGCGCATTCCTGGAAATGGAAAAAAGTCACTTTTTGGGACCACACCAAGCAAAGGACAGTTACTCCTTATGTGAAAGCCACCTAAGGAAAGCCACCAGCCACCACAATCATTCCAAGGTGTTTGAAACTCCCAAAGGACTCCCACCTATTCGTGATCAAGATCATGCTATTCATTTGATTCCAGGAAGTGTTCCTCCAAACATTAGGCCTTATAGATATCCTTATGTCCAAAAGAGAGAAATTGAACGTATGATTGCAGAAATGTTAGAGGCTGGTATAATTCAACCTAGTCAAAGTTATTTCTCTGCTCCATTAGTATTGGTGCACAAGAAAGATGGATCATGGCAAATGTATCCAGATTATAGGGAGCTCAATAAGCTCACCATTAAAGATAAATTTCCCATTCCTATGATTGATGAATTATTGGATGAATTACATGGAGAAATTTATTTTACCAAGTTGGATCTTTGTTCAGGATATCATCAAATTAGAATGAAGGCTAAAGATATTCCGAAAATAACATTTCGAACTCATGAGGGTCATTATGAATTTTTGGTCATGCCTTTTGGCCTTATCAATTCACCTTCTACATTTCAAGGGTTGATGAATTCCATTTTAAAACCCTTCATTAGAAAATTTGTGCTAGTATATTTTGACGATATACTAATCTACAACAGGTCTTGGAAGGATCATGTTCAAAATGTTGATAGGGTGCTCAAATTATTGCAGGAGAAACAATTATATGCAAAAACATCCAAATGTTTCTTTGGAGTACAAGAGGTGGAATATCTGTGTCATATTGTATCTCACGAGGGTGTTAAGGTAGACCCTAACAAAATTAAAGCCATTAAGGAATGGAAAGTCCCCACAACCATAAAGTAGTTGTGAAAATTTCTCGGGTTAACAGGGTATTATCACAAGTTTGTTAAGAATTATGGGAGAATAGTAGCACCTCTAACAACATTATTGAAGAAATATGCATTTTCATGGACTCCTGAAGCAACTAAGGCCTTTGAACATCGTAAAGAGGCAATGTGCCTAGCACCGCTCTTAGCTACACAAGACTTCACAAAAACCTTTATTGTGGAATGTGATGCCTCAGGAAATGGAATTGATGTTTCTTTAATGCAAGAAGGAAGATCCATTGCCTTTGAAAGTCGTTCGATCAAAGGAAAGTATTTACAGAAAGCTATTTATGAGAAGGAAATGTTAGCAATACTACATGCACTAAATAAATGGCAACCTTACCTAATGGGAAGACACTTCAAGGTAAAAACTGATCATGATAGTCTTAAAAACTTTTTGGAACAAAGACTATCTTCAGAAGAGCAAAAAAAATGGGTCACAAAGATGTTGGGTTATGACTTTGAAATAATATACAAAAAAGGGAAGCTAAATGTTGTTGCAAATGCACTCTAAAGAAAGAATGAAGAGGTGGAAGCATTGTTTTGTGCCATTTCTATTATCCAACCAGATTGGATAACTTAGGCAAGGGATGAATGTAAGAAGGACGAAGAAGTGTGGACACTCATTCAAAAGTTGCAGGAAGATCCTAGTACATCTAATACATTTAGTTGGAAAAATGATTCCTTATGGTACAAAGATTGCTTATATCTTTGTAAGAATTTCCAACTAAAACAAAATATTATTTTGGAATTTCACACTTATCCTTTAGGAGGACACTCAGGATTTTTAAAAACTTACCAAATGGTGAAGAAAGAATTTTTTTGGGATGGCCTTAAATCTGATATTCAAAAGTTTGTGGCGGAATGTTTGGTTTTCCAGCAAAATAAAGTTGAGACAATTAAGACCCTGGGTCTTTTACAACCTTTATCCATTCCAAGTCAACGTTGGGAGGGTATTTCAATGGATTTTATCATAGGTTTACCTCAGTCCGAAGGAAATAATGTCATCATGCTGGTAGTTGATAGACTTACCAAGTATGCACACTTTTGTGCATTATCTCATCCATTTAAAGCAAGTACACTTGATACTACATTTATGGACATGATTCAAAAGCTACATGGAAACCCAAAGGTTATTGTGAGCGACAGAGATGCAATTTCTACTGGAAATTTTTGGACAGAGTTATTTTTGGGTACTCAATTAGCTCATAGCTCATCTTATCATCCTCAATCAGATGGTCAAACTGAGATAGTGAATAAATTTTTGGAAGGATATCTTCGTTGTTTTGTATCAGATAAACAAACGCAATGGTTTAAGTTGTTACCTCTGGCTGAATGGTGGTATAACGCTTCCTTCCATACTACAACAAAAATTACCCCATTTATGGAACTTTATGGATATCATCCACTGTCCATCACATCATATTTAAGAGAAAATTCTTAGGTTGAAGAAGTGGAAGATCACATTGAGCATCAACAAGTTCTCCAAATCTTAAAGGATAACCTAAACTTGGCACAAAATCGAATGGAACAATAGGCAGATCAACATCACAATGAGAGAATTTTTGGTGTAGGAGACAAGGTATATTTACAGCTACAACCATACAAACAAATGTCCCTCAAGCAAGCTAAGAAGGATAATAAATTATCGCAAAAGTACTATGGTCCTTACAAGGTGTTGCAAAAGATTGGTACTATGGCATACAAATTGGAGCTTCCTGGTTCTTCGCGAGTGCATCCAGTTTTCCATGTTTCATGCTTAAAGAAGGTTATAGGTGAAAATCTTCCAGTTCAAACAATATTGCCAGAACTTTATGAGGAAGGAAAAATCATATTGGAACCTGAAGTGGTCACGAAAACAAGAACTCGACAGCTATGAAATCGATCAATTTTAGAGTATCTCATCAAGTGGAAGAACTTACCCACTGAAGATTCTACATGGGAGGATGAGAATTTTATACAGAAGCACCCAGAACTACTCAAGCATTGAAGACAACACTTTTTTTAAGGAGAGGGGCATGTTAGATCCCTATATTACTATTTTAGTCCGTTATTGTTATTAGTGCAACCCCCTTATTGTTATTGTTGTACCCCTGTAACCCCAATATTGTTATTATTGTGCCCTTACATTGTTATTGTTAGGTCGGCTAGGATTATATTGTGGGCCCATGGACTCTTATATATAGAAGGAGGTCTTTTTCATTTGTATCATCCAAGAATTGTTCATTTATTTAATGTATTGGAGGTTTCCCCCTCGAAGTGGTTGATTTCTAAGGCGTTGATCTCTCTTTTCTTCTATTTTTGGAGCTAGTTTCATTAAACTGCATGCATTTGGAGTATTCAAACCATGGGTTAAAGTTACATATTACAGTGGCATAGTTCCAAGGTTAAAATATTCGGAGAGTGTATTCAAAGCTCAATGTCCAAAATCCAGGTTAACGTTTAATATTGGAGCGCAATTATAATTATAAACCAAAGGTTTGGTGTTTAATGGTGGAGCGTATGTATTCGACGTTTGCAAAAACATATGTATGGAGGGCCGGAGGTCGGGGTTTGACCTCGTGACCTCTCCCCAACCACTACCACCTTTTAAAAATGAGCCAATGCTATGAACCTTAAAAATAATTGTGTATTGAAAACATGAAGTTGGGAAACACTTTTTGACCTTTTTTGACATTGAAATTTGTAATTTTCTATGTTTTTTAAACTTCAACTCCACTAAACTCATATTTTCAATGCAAATTACACTTTGACATAAAAACAAGATTTGTAGAGAATTGTATTACCTCCATACTCATATTTTAAAAAAAAAATATTGACATATAGAGGGGTAAATTTGTTGTTTACTAACTGCATATACTTGAAATTTTCAGGCAAACATAATTAGTCACATTTTGAACCCTAAGTTTTTTTAGGGATGGTTATTCATTTTTTGGAAATAAACCATATCATCGTAATATACATAGAACGCACTATTGTACTGACTATTGTTCGGTAATTTTCAGATTAAATCACTATTTTTTATTATTTTTTGAAATGGACGAAGAGAAACAAACGGTGATGTTTTAGTACATTTTATGAGCCCTATATTTTCTTTTCAATGTGATTGTCAATAAGAAAAATGAGAATACCCTTTTGAATAAGACAAAGAGAGGAATTGAAATATGATTTTTATGATTTTTTTGGTGTCTCCTGTTAGCCATCAGTATTTTTTACATGTTAGTGATGACTATATCTACAGCTGAGTTTTCTAGAAGCTGATTTCCTTATGTCAATATGTCATCCAGAAAACCCTCCTAAAACTTTTTTCTCCCTTCTACTTTTCAGTCCACCCATGTCAAAATCAAAACCTCATTATCACTATCCTATCTAGCTTCAGCCCTATTGGTCTGCCCATCAGCTCCAAAAGGAAAATTCCAAGTCTGTTTAAAAAGCCTCCCCTATGTTAGGAAGTGGCGCTTTAAGACATTTTACCCTTGGCAATCATCAAAAAGCCAAAAATCCTCCATCTGCTACAGACCAATCATGACTGACCGCTCACTCTGCAAATCAAGTTGATAACAGCTCTAAGTCGCGCCACTTATACCCCTAGGTCTCAGCACTGCATAGACCTCAGTCTCAAGCTAATTATTAGGTGTTTTACAGGTTTTTATGGATTCTACAGAGACAGGAAATATAACTTCATCTCAGGAGTAAATGCTTGAATCTACAGTTAGAAGAACAGCTGCTTCTAAATGTAACATGAGCCTGAGATATATCTGCAAAACAGAGAATCACTCATCAAGACCTTGTATTTTCCTTCCAGCATGTAAAATCACAGTAAGAGAAAAACACCACTGTCACAGCAAACTGGTAATTTGTCATGGCCCAGAACCTCCTTCATTTACAAGCAGAGGGTTAGGGCGCCTCCTTCATCTACAAGCAGAGGGCGCTGGCCAGTATTGACTTTAAGGATTGCAAAAGCCCAGTTTTTCTTTTTACTAAGCAGTGAAACACAGACTCTAGGTTTTCTGAGTATAAGTGATAATCACAGCAGTGCTACAGTCTGAAGTATGCAAGTTAAAGGGAAAACAGAGTTCAGGTCTTGTAAAGCAAGTCATTGGAAGTTTTCAAATCATGTGAATTGTTAAACTTTATAGAGGCATATCATTAGTAAAAACCATTCTAATCATAAGCAGCCTGCTTTTCCACAAGACTAAATTGAAGAGATGCTGACAAATCATGTCATTACACAGGCAGAAGAAAAGGTGGTTGTTTTTCAAAGGGTGCTGACCTCCATAGTCACAGAGACTATCTTTCAAATAATTTGTCATAAGATAACCAAGGCAAATGGTGACTTTCAGTTCCCCTCAGCAAAGAGCAGTACAAGTGACACAGTGACACCTTGACTAGGGTTTTTTTTTCTGAGGCACAGTAGTGATCACAGGCAGAAGTAAAGGTATTAATGTTTTCAAGTTGGTTGCTTACCATCATAATCCTAGAAAAACCCTTGTCAGGCAGCCTTATCAAACAATTTTCAGATACTTTGCCAAGTGAAGGGCCTCCTCCATTTATGAGCAGATGGCCAAGGTATTGAATGTTTTTGAAGACTGATTAGTCAAAGGGTGCAGTGGAAAGAGACAAAGAAGGAAAACATAAGTCATTGCACAGGTAATAGATGGTGTTTATGTTTCAAAAAGTATTGGTTTTCCTATCCATATGAAAATTTCTGTCAAACTATACCTTATAGTGGACAGGAGACAATTTGAATATAAAGGCTATTGATATAAGTCAATATAATTTCCGTTTTTAGCAGTTTTTTAGATATTTTATAGGATATTTTGTGCCTTGGGCTTTGCAAAGCCTCAAGGACAAGTTTAGATATTTTGACTTCCCCAATGGGATAGCTAGTTGCTC